>CM049375.1:12002856-12452856 GCA_026937815.1 Etheostoma perlongum | reverse complement strand
CTGATACAGACACGTTATACACGCGCCGTGTGTAACTTCGCTGACCCGCCATTCGACCCGTGCTGGACCCATTCATAATGAGTCAGCCGTCACTCTGTGAGTACATCCATCGCACTCCCCCTCTCTACCTAGCTCTTTTAAGTCAGTTATTGTTGAAAACAAGTGAACAAGCTTTCTTTTCTTTCTTTTCTTTTAAATATATCCTAGGCTATTTATTTCAGATAATTTTCATTTACATGTGTTGCAGCTGTATGTATGAAACATACAACTTCAACATAAGAAGAATGTAGCACAATGTGGATGTGAAAGCAGTTAGAAATAGCCTATGTGACAATAAAATTAGTTTTGGTTAAAATCATCAAATAATCGTGATAATTAATCGTGATCTCAATATTGATTAAAATAATCGTGATTATCATCTTGCCCATAATCGTTCATGACAGTGTTATGTCACTCTTACGTTGAAAACTACAAGGAAAGTGTGACCATATTTAGTTGAACTCAAATCGATTTTCTTTTGTGTTCCTGCCCTTTTATTAAAGAGATAATGTTCCCCCTCAACGAGCCAGAAAAGAGTTCACATGGTACCTGCTACAGATACAAGAGCTCTGAAGAGTTCAACCAGCACAGCACAAGCTCCATGTTTGTCCCATTCGGAGGGGCCAGGAGTGGGCCACAGTGTAGACTATGGTTGACAATGTTTCCCCATAGCTTACTGCTTACACTTTGTTTCTTAGAAATGTACAAATGTCCCTTCATCAACACACAATTAAAATGTAATCAGCCTGAAAGGAAGAAAATAAGGGAGGATACATGGATGTGGATTTTTTTTCAAGTTTTAAAAGAAAGAAGGGTAAAAGATGAAAGGGGTTGATGGGCAAGATATATGTAGGAGAAATATAAAAGAAGCTGGTCCACTAGACATGCTGAGGGGACTAAGAGGCTAACGCTCCCCCCGCCCTCCCCAGACACATTTATCTGTCTGGACCCTACCTCAGAGCTCCTGTGTGTGTGTCACGACATTTACTGGAAAAGTACATTAGGTAGAGAATGATGGGGACAGCATTTAGTTTTCATGTTACCCTCTTTTTGTAGAAGAAAGCAAGAAGCTGAGCTGGTGGCAGGGCAGTTGCATTCACAGACAGAAGACACCTTTGCTCCATGGGACATCCAAAGGGTAGATAAGGGGGCCACAGAATTGAGGGGTTGAGGGGGTACCACTGGGTGCCATTATGGTATATAAATCTTGTAACCGGGAAGGGTGATTCGCTTGGCTACATTAGCATACGGCGGCGGCAAAACTTTGGTTTCCTGGGCACAGTGTAGGGCAAAAAGATGTTTTTCTGCACCCATGTAGAGGATCAAAGCATGAGGGGCCCCCTTTTGAAGGCCCTGAAATCAGTGTGCAAGAACCAAGGGGGGTGGGGGGCGCCCCATCTCATAGACATAAAAAGGGTGGGTGGATGGGGAGGGTACTTGTCCCACTTAGATCAGTTATGCCACATTTTCATACAGCATCTATCTATCTATCGACGACTAACTCAATTTTTGATAAAAACAAATCTAAGGGCCCCATTCTCCCTGAAACAAGTGTGGGAAAGTTCCAAGCTTAAGAACATTGTCATTAAACGTGAAAGACCCCTCCTCATCAACCATTTCTAGGCCCCTTTGTGACAAAAAAAACCTGATGGGGACCAATTAAACAATAAATCAGTTTTTATACATTGTGTGGTAGCAATGAATTAGGTTGATGAGGGGGGGAGGGGCAAACTGGAAAAGCCTTTTCAATGCAAATAGATTCTCACAGGATATAGAAAATCTTGGATTCTGTAATAGAGAGAACTATTCCTCACATCACAGCCTACAAAAAGGCCAGGCTACAATGATCATTCATAACATCCCCAATGACCTTGTTGAACATGTCGAGTTGTGCAGAGAGGGAGATGAAGTGAAAAGTTTTTTTTGGGAATCTATGCCAAACTATAGAAATGGAAATAGAATCCCTCGGTTCCCCAAACTCTGAACAGGAATGGTGATATAACTCTAGAAGCTTTTAAGACCAACAAAATAGAAAAGCCATTAATAGGAACCACAAACAGTGGGACAATTTCAGGAAAGGAAGCGTCATGACCCTTGAGTATTGTTAGACATTAAGGACGCACAAAGTGGTTTCAGCAGCATAAGAAGAAATTAGTCATAAGACAAAGACAGCTGGATTCTGTTTAAGTGTGGGGACATTTGACAACTCATTGATGGCAGATGCCTTTTGTCTCCTTATTGCAACCCAAAATAAAATGGTGCCTTAACATCTTTCCTCTGCTGCTACAGTATGTCCTCCCAAGTCAGGAAGAGCTTTTCAGTGTCTTGTAAGCAGATGGACCATTCAGTGTCCAGTTGAGACAGATTCCTTAGAGAGAGCTATAGTGAAAATGTAGGTTAGATGTTGCTATTTTTTTCAACTAAGCAGTGAAACCTATTTACAGGGCTGTATTTAAAGGGATCACAACCATATGCTAAGTGGCCTGTCAGTGTTGTTATCGTGTGTTTTCCACAACAGAGTCACAGGCCACAGGCCACTAGGGCTGTAACCTCCCAGCTGACTGGTCGATACGTTCTGGCGATATGAGGCCCATTGCTGTTGTGGAGGGCTGAGGTTTTAAGATTGTTAATATACAGCGCCAGCACGCCACACCATCACGCAAAATGTGAGAAAGTTTCAGAGTTAATACAACACAGCGAGGCACTGAGCGTGACCACAGATATGTTTAAATATACATTAAAGCGGACGTGCCTTTTGTGTTTAAGAGTAAAGCTTTAAATTAATAGTCTATTCGTGGCTGAGCCGCAAAGCCGAGCTCCGATGTTCAGCGCTCCGTGCGAGGATGATTTAATATACTGCAAATAGCCTACAAGGACAAGTACTGCGGGACAGTACAGTTAATTAATCTAGCATTCCCCCCCCCCGTCGATTTTTAGTCGAAATTTTCACGACTTCGGTCGACCAAGATTTTCTTTGGTTGATTACAGCCCTACAGGCCACAGCCCTCTCAAACCACACACACCTCTAGTTTACACACTGTTAGCTTTCACTTGATTTCTGGCATTTTAATGACCAAAAAAAGGCTGGTACCACCCTTCTTTAATAATAGACGTATACATGCAACCCAAAGACATCTTCCCTACAAACAACATTAAAATACATACCAGTAAATTCATGTGCAATCACAGCAGTCTTGTGTTTTTTTTTTTTAGTTACATACAATATGCTATAGACTTACATTTATAACATGGTGAAAACCGATTTCTTTTGCACATCTTTTGTGTATCACCACAAGCCTGTAAACACAGAGGCTTCAATGACGAGAAGGGAGCAGTGCAGCGCTTGGGAGTGCTTAAAACCTATTTTATCCATGTTATGTTATCTATGTCATCTATGTTTGAAACTCACAGAAGTAGTAGCATGTGTGATGCAGTCGGCTCGTAAAAATAAAAGACAATCGACAAAATGACAAAAAAAAGAGAAAAAAACTCTTAAAAATTAAATCGTGTACTGGATGTATCTAGATAACCATACTGGCCTAGAGGAAGGTCAAAAATGCTTTTTTTGGCAACTATTTACAATAGTATGGAATATTACATTGTTTTATTTAAAACATAATAGATTAAATAACAAAATATTCTGGCATCTAATGTTGAATGGTTTCATTTAAAAAATATAAAAAATAAACAAGACCTACACAAAGAAAACAAGAAGACAATTAAGAAAGTAGACCTTCCTTCTTACCATACGAGTTACATTTTTTCAAAAAACATTACAGATTGATAGAAATCACTATTGCTTACAATATTTTGTATAATCTTTCCAAAAAACATTGTGTGTAATCAATGTTCTTTGGAAAGAAGTACTTGTCTAAAATTGCACTGATACTGTTACACAACTTAAACTGTTCTTGCATATTAAAGAAAATTGGCAATTGAGCAAATTCTGTAGAATAAAAAAATAATTGAGGGATGAGACACCAAAGCAAAACATCTGGTGGTATTTAAGGTCTGGGAAATCGCAGGTCGTTCTGTGCCATAACCTCTTCCATGGCACATGAAACTTTGAGGCTTTGGGGAAGTTAACACATTGTTTTAACCTTTGTCGGGAGAGCCTCTGTCTCATTCCCAGGGGCTGGCTGTGTAAAAGGGTCAATGTCTTCAATGGGCCTTCATTAAGCACAGTTAGTGTCAACAGTTAATTATGCAAATTAGGAGACCCCTCATGTGGTTTGTGGGTCCCTGGCCTCCCCCTTTCACTGCAGCCTCACACACACAAAAAGTACCACCCTGCACACACACACTATAGCACATACATTCACTTACAGACACTGTATGCCTTTCAAGCACTACTCCTCCTCACTCATTTCTTGTCAGCAATCAAAAATGACGTTATGGTGCTGATACATAAATGGAGGCCAATGAGGCCCCTGAGGTCTCCAGTGGCTTTTCTTGCCATCAAAGAACCTCCGGAAGGTTCTTGCTGGGTGAAGCTGAAAGCCCACCAAGTTCTCCTCACCAAGACTGGGGAGGCATCATTGCCGCCTCAAAAACAAAATGGAGAAAAAAAAAAACTTGCATCAAAACAGTCAATTAGGCAAAAATGCATGACAGCCAAATTCGAGCATTGTTTCTGTGATGGTAATGACAGGCCTTTCGGTCCTCTGCCTCTTCCACACATCTGATGTCTGCGGCCCCCTGATTTTCAAAGGCTGGGAAGCCATCAGTAATTAATAATCACACGCTTTGGGCCCCTCAGTTGTGACTGGCGGATTCTTTGTAGGTCCATCCTCAAACACCTCAATTCTACTTTCACCTACCTCTTCTCACCCATCATTGCTAGTTTAAGTCTATCTCACTGGCAAATGCTTCTTATCAATGCCTGCTGTTTGGTTTAGGTACATTGTTTAGCCACCATTTGAGGGGGTCCTCTCCATAATAGGCGGACTGTTATTGGCTCCAATTTTAACCAGTTCCCCTCAACCCTCCATCTAAACCCGTTCACCTCCAACTAATTGCGCTGAGATAGGATTGTTAGGGGTTTGAGGGGTGGCTAGATAAAATGGCCTTTGCTGTGAGTAAAAGCCAATCATACACCACCACGTGAACTGTTTACACAACATTTGCTTTTGGATCCACTCTCTTGTTTGTTATTTTATTTGCCTAAGCTTTTTTCCTACAAAACAACTAGTCTCAAGGTGCTTATGCAATAGTAAATCGGAACCAGATTTGTCTCCTCCATTGGTCCAAGCCCACCCAAGTGAAGCTGTGGGAGCAGGGCTGTATTCCTTCACTGTGTGATACAGGTGTTATATGTTCTTTTGATATTAGCAAGAATATTCTGCAGCAACCCTGTAACTCAGTTGCTAGTCTATTCCTGAATCATAGTATGGTAGATGCCCGCATTACTGGTGTTCATTTAGATTATCCAGTCATAAGCTTACACAGCAAGTTTCAAAATGAATGCTAAACGTGTGTTAATCTAATATACAGGCGTTATCGATGAGTAACTAGCGGGTTGAGAACTGAGCACTGGCTAGGAGACAGAAAGGGTCACTGTGGTTCAGTTACACCCAGCTGACCTGTAATTAGGGCAAGGTACCAGCTTCAATTTTTTTCTCCTTGGTATCAAGTATCGAAAAATGCCTAGTCTTTTAATAGAAAATTTCAATACCTAAGGTGTAAATCTTATAAAGTGTCAGTGAGCCATTTAGCTTGCAGCCTACTTCAACCAAGATCTAAAAATGCCGGTTGATTGGCAGTCTACATGTCGTAGAGGCATGCAGGAAAAACTCTATTAAAGGGCTTCTGCACGTAAAATACACAGCCCATGAATATTTAGGATAATGCATCAAGACAATGATTCTAAACACCAGACAAGATCATCACATCATCACCAGGGAAGATGACAAAGGATATATAAGCAAATTTAAAAGCCAGTTGTTACTAACAAATCATTGGAAACGTGTGATGACAAATGAAAAAACACTGCAGTCGGTCAAGCAGGAAAGAAAGAGGTTAAAAGAAATTACGTTTCATGTTCACTTATAGAACTATGCTGATAAAGACCCAATATTTCCTGATTTTGCTGCTTCACAATTTAAGTTTTTGAATGTGGTCTGAGTGATCAGATCTCAATGTGTCCTCAATACGTCTTGGGTGCATTCCCACTTGTACTTAGAGCCTTCTACTTGTGATTGGATCACTCAGATCAGGTTTCATTTTAAATCCAATCTTCTGGAGTACAGATCCAACACCACAAAACATGTGTCACTATCATACTTTCTGAGCGCCGTGTACATGTGTGTAAAAGATGGTGAAGATAGAAAAAGCAATGGGCTGAACCAGAGACCTGTGTAAAGGCTACCACTATATAAACTGTACGACTAAATCCCACACAGGGCTGAACCAGAGACCTGTGTAAAGGCTACCACTATATAAACTGTACGACTAAATCCCACACTAAAGAAAAAATGGACTCCACATGTCTTTTCTACTTCAAAGGGGACAAAAACATATCACATCCTACAAGCCCATCCTCTGTCTTTACAGGGACAGGCATAAAAGTAAATATATGATATTAAAGGCCATAACCACCTTGAACTCACACATGCACTGACTTCACTCCAAAGCCTACCCCCCCCCCTGCACTTTCTTCTTCCCTCCTACTGTGCAATACTGTTATATAATACCTGAAAGGACACTGGCATTCTGTGCAATTTCATACAGTGCAATATTTAATATTTAACCATTTCATTACAGTGCAAGATGTATTTATTTGTTGTTAATACTTAACTACTTTTCACACAATGTGTAAACAAAGCTATTTTATATATGTATATAGCTGCTCTCAGGACTGTGCACCAGCCCCCCCTCTTTTTTATCTGCACTACCTATACTTTATATTTGTATATTCTTATATTTTAATATTTTTTGTCGACACTGTAAAGGGGTTGCTTCAATCTCATTGCACAGGTACTGCACTTGTGTATGACGATATAGACATTCTATTCTAATTACCTACAAATAAAAATACAGAGATATACCAAGAGGAGTATTAACTAGGACATTCTGCATGTCTCATATAGATCATTACTGAAGCAGCATCATGCAACCACATTGCAGACTAAAACAAGCATCTGACTACATTTACCTAAATTGTGATTCTAGTAACAGAGTGGCAAATAATCCTCATGAAAGATTTACCATAGTAGACAGTCAGATAAATGTAAATGTTGCACATAATCACAAAATTGTGCGAACAATCATTATGGTAAATGACTACCAAAAAAAATTACATGAAAGACAACAAAATCATTTTGGACACCAGACAAGACACAGACACTCACAGACACACACACGCAAAGAGCCCAGGCTGATGGATAGATGTGCATATGGCAGTATTGCGGAAAGGAGCTTTAATAAACGACTGAGCACAGAGGGAAACGTTTATTTAGTCAAAGACAGGAAAGAACAGACGGAGGCCAACTGTGCCATGATCCATCACAGGCCTACCTATGACACTGCACAGGGCAACTTCATTCAGAGGTACTCTAAGCCCTTCCTGAGGCCTGCCTGCACGAGAAAAGAGAGAAAGAGAGAGAGAGAGAGAGAGAGAGAGAGAGAGAGAGAGAGAGAGAGAGAGAGAGAGAGAGAGAGAGAGAGAGAGAGAGAGAGAGAGAGAGAGAGAGAGAGAGAGAGAAAGAATCCAGCCTACCAATTGTGGATGAATGTGTTTGTCACAGGGTTGGAAAAATATCTCATGTCAGAAAGTAGTCGAGAGGTCTAGAGAAAATAAATTGAAAGAAAGCACCTGATGTCAACCTGCTATGGAAAGATCGGGGAGATTATGGAGGTCTGGTCCCTCTCTTAAAGTATTTTGTGAAATCCCTATCTAATGTCAATCCTGTAAAGGAAAATATAGTTTGTAAAAAGGTATCAAGAACAGAAAAAGAGAGGGCACAACACCATATCTCCAAGTTATTGGTTTTAATAAGAGTCAATTACTTCCATTCATAGACATTTTATATGCATTTGGCCACTTTCACTTTGGTATTACAATAGTGAAAAAGATTGAACAAGACACAATAGACACTAATCTTTCATCAACCCCAGACGAAAGTCTGCACGTCTTTGATGTGGCTTTTGCAATCTATTTAATACTGCCTCACATACCACAAAAAAACTCACTACTCTCATTTGCCCAGAGGTTTTATATTTATCCTCTAATGTGTGTTAATGCCTTTTAAAACAAACCACAGTTAAGTATGTGATGTAAAAAAGAAGAAAAATGGAACTTCCTTTACTTGATTAAGTAACCTAACCTTGGTTGACAATAGGAGAGTTGTTGCTTTGCATGGCAACGTTACATATCACACCTTGCACTTAACAGCCTATATATGCTTATAATACCAATAAGTCCTCCAAAAGTCCATACTCAGGAAGCTTAATTTACAGCTGTGTACTACAAAGGTAGAATCCACTGAATGAATATCATGTTTATGACACACAACTCGCAGAAAAACTAGTTTGTTTCAGGAGAGCTTGTTAACAGACCTGTGTAGTAAATCTACAGCTAAGCTGAATTTATCAGTGACTATATGGCTCCACCCAGAGGACGTATGAGTGAATTTTATGGACTGAAGTTTGTGAGAAAAAAACTTGTTGTGTGGGTTCCAGTGACCAGTTTATATAGTGACAGTGGACATATATAGAACAGTGATGCCTTGTTTTTGTACAAAGCCATACACGCTTTTAGCTTCAAAGCCAATGGTTTCTGATTTTTTTTTTTTATTGTTTAAAAAAAAAACTATGTTTAAATTGCCTTACAGCTTATCAGAAAGGAATGGTATTTTAAAGGCTGTTGCCCTTTGTTGACCATGTTTAAGTCTCTAAATGAAATGCTAGTGGTAACTAGAGATGAAATGTATTATTTAATTGAAAGACTGGTTGATTAACAGAAATTTGATGAAAAATGTTATAATAGAATACTGTATAAATCCTTTTCAAAGTTCCCAGTTTCTCAAATGCAAGCATGTCCTGTTTTTCTCGTCATTAGAAACTGGATACCTTTGGGTTTTAAACTGTTGATCCAAAAAACAAACGCAGTTTGACTCAAACACAGTTTGACGGCATCACTTTTGCTCTCACTTAGGTAATGACTAATTTGTGATTATTATTTGTGATTATAATTTGTGATTATGTGACTAAACAATAAGGCTTTAATAGAAAAATAAATAATAATGTAAAACAAATAATAGAAAGATCCATCAATGATTACAAAAAGCATTAGTTGCAGACCTAGTGGTGGCAATTGACGTATTGGTAACAGAAGTGCAAACTTGAACACATAAAAAGAAAAAGGACCGCATGCTGGACAATATTACGGAAGAATCTTCCAATTCATTCTGTGTTGGAATGCTGTCGTTCATGTGCTACGCTGTGTCTGTTGGGAGATTAGACTATTCTTCAAGATAGAAAATCTAAAGCTTTTTGACAGATGAGGGGGATTTGGAAACCAAATGTACACTCTGTGCTAGACTACATCCCTTAAGAGTTCTGTGAGCAGTAGGTCCAGTAATTTTGGAAGACATAGGAGACAAACTCTGCTTCATAGAAACCCTCCTAAATGTGTTCCTAAATTCTGGAAAACAGGATTGGCATGAGAGAACAAGTGATTGAACAGATGTGTGAGCAAAGTCCTCAAAGTTGTCTCATGTTTCTTGCCCATTACACAATTACACAGGACAATAATGGAGTCAAATGACACCAACTCAAGAGATAGCTGCCAATACAATTACAGATATTATGGAATTAAGACATCTTTTGGCTTTCTCCAAACATGATGTCCAACTAAAAAAGTAGAAAATGACCATGAGGCCAGTCCAACTGTTAGAGCTGCAAGTTATGGGTCTTCTTATATCAGCCTATGACTCTAAGTGTATTGGGTTAAAATCAAACACGTTTTGCCAGCTGAGTTTTTTTAATTAGCTCTACTCGACAATTAATAACTTTTTGTGGTTTCTTTTTTGCAGTGTTTAGCAACCATCTTCTTCAATGTGCATCTAAACAAATCTTGTTTTCCCTAGCTTTGTGTAAGACAAACTTAGGTTTGTTTAAGACTTAGGTGCACATAGTTGGCAGGGGGTTTAGGGGTCCAACCTCAAGAAAATGTTTGGATGCAGTAAGTCTTGACAGTATGCAGTGTGCTTTAAAAAAAAAAAAAAAAAATCTAGAGTGGGGTCAGGTAAAAGATACATAACATTAAGTTCAGCTCATGCCATGATTATAACAGTGTCTGTTCAAGAACAATAGAGGGCGCCATCACCCTTGCTTCAAAATGAGCAGCATGCTCAAACATACCAAGCATGTCCAGGCACAGTGCTTTCCTGACTTCCATAACACTGGTGTGAGTCATATCTAAAGTATGTAAGGAAATCAGAACTGATGGATCTTGGATGGAGCCAGTTTGGGTATAAATGACAACCATAACAGATTATGGAATATGAGTGATGATCTGAGCTCAGTCGACCTATGTTGTTGTGACCCCTCATGTCTACACCGGTAATAGGAGCAGCACCTCTACAGGCGTTGGAGACCCACCACTACGGCGCCATGGCTTCATCCTTTGACTTCCAGCACAGTTGTTTGAATGGTTCCACTGTACTTTTCCAAAACATAGCTAAAACAACAATTACTGTGGTTTTATCTCACTTGATCTGCATCGCTCACACTGTGCTACATATTGCCTTTTTTTAATCCAGCACGCAATATTTTTTCTTTACTTATTACATGGCTGTTTCTGTTGTTTTAATAGAGTAACAGCTTACCAAAATAACATTTTAACAAAATTGGTTGGACAAAAATGTAGTTTTAAAATACAATTTATATTAAATATTTTCCTGACCTGTAGATGTGGGAATAGTGGGAATGGAAACAGTATGACGGTTGTGTATTCTACATCACTGGTATGACTGGATTTTGTTTTGACATTTTTTGATACTAGTACTGATATGATCAGTTTCAGTAACGACTTTACTTTTTTCATATCATGCTTTGGGGAATATAAACTTGCCAAACTACTTAACTATGAAATGTTGTCTAAACATAAGCATCCCTCCAAAAACTTTGCCTAACAAACAGTCTAAAATTGACTTTCAATGCCAACTTTTTGTAGTTGACAGTTTCAAAATCCAATGCTTCAGACAAATCTGTGTTTTGGCCCTAGTCACCAGGATCATAATCAACCATGTAGGATTTAGCCTGCAGGATGTTCGATGCAGGGTTTATTTTTAACTCTGAGTTATACATAGGCAAATGATTAAATGTAGGTGTATGCATGTGGGTAAAAACAACACGGCTGCCCACATCACTTTTCTTCACACTCCCTTCACAAGACCAAAAATATCTGCACTGTACAGACTGTGCTCATTGAAAAATTGAAGAGAAAACCCCTTTTTATGGGATTGTCTCTCTCTCTCTCTCTCTTATCACTCCTATGAAAGAGGATTACATCTGGGGGCGGGCACAGGCTTTCATTGTGCCCAACATTTGTGTGGTCACCCAAGGCTTTGTGTTGTATAACATTTTCATTTCATTTCACAGGCCAGACAGTTAACAAAAACAGTGGCTGTTGCTCAACAATTGTGGTGTTCTCAGCTGCATTTCTACAAAAAACATTCATAAGACCAGATTTTGCGGTTGTGGAACAGCAGTAACTGATTTCATTGCTTGTGCTTAACAAGGAGGGATGCCTGTTGTATGCAGATTCAAAATAGAGCTGTCAAAAATAGTAATTGGAGCATGATATGTACCAGCTCCATTGTCATAATTAGAAGTCCCTCGGAGATTGAATCGACTGTAGCAATAACATTCACTGTCACACATTAGGTAGAGAATTGTTCCTCTGTGACCGTAGCATTTCATGCTAAAGTCTCTATTACAATGACTGCTATTGAGCAAACTAACATTTGTAGATATAATGGTTCAACCTAACCCTTGTCTCGTTTTGCCAGACCTTCCTCCACAGCGCTGCAGAGGAGGGTCTGACTAGTCCCCACAGCATTCCAGCATGTGAGAGAAACGTGTTCTGGGTTATTGGTATTTCTTTAAGCAAACAATTTGTTTGGAGTGCCGTATGGAGCAACGGCACCTCTGCAAAACATCCTCGTGCAGTGACTTGTTTTGGTGGAACATGTGTACGGTCTTAAGTTGTTTTAGTTGTGCAACAGAAAACTCAGATTGTACAGACAGTCTAGCTAGCTGTCTTGACTTACCCTGCAGAGAGCTGAGAAAAGGTTAACGATGGTCCTCATAAATCAACCCGAGTTAAAAATGCCAAAACGAAGGAATCTCAAGGCAACAGATTTCCGGCCTAAATGAGTGAAATCTGGCGGAATTTTTGTCGGCAACTGAGCAATCCCAGAAGTGGAACGTTGAGGATATATACTAACCTAACCCTAATTACCTTATGTATCTTCATCCTGTTGCAACTCCTTCTGTGTTCTGAGTGTCGAGTGTCCTGAACTACCTACAGTACGGGAATACATTTAAACAGTTTTTATTTAAGCAGAAGCTGTCTTCCCAAGCCTGGCTCCAGGAGACACCCAGAGAGACACCCAGAGAGATCTTTGTTTTTTAACTGATTACAAATGAGCATCCACGTGTTGTTGTGTTTGTCAGATATCAGGTTTAGTCGTTTAGGAATTTGTGGTTTCATTCCAATAGCCAGATAAAAAAAAGTGGTACAAAGATATAGTTTTTACAAGATAGAGATCATAACATGAGTTGGAACCCAATTGTTCCACAAAACTTTTATAGAATATTAATTATGAAAAACATTTGTAAGAGGAATAGGATGAAAATACCAATTCCTGTTGCTTTTTTGGAGATGTAGTCACATTTGTTTTGGGAACTAACAATGACTGGTAGCGAAAAAGACTGATGTTAAAAAGGAAGAGGCCTTCTGGCATGGACTGCTTAACAAATTTGCAATCCACTCATGTATTTCAACATCTTGTGGACAAGCATATAACAATATATTGCCTGAGCTTACAATATGTTTAGACCCTGAGCTTAATGTGAAGATTGGTCATGTCATGGGACAAAGACTATTGTATAACAGAAAGATGCTTTAAGGGGTCTCACAACAAAAGCCTGTAGGCAAAGATTTCAGATTCAAGGGCATAATAAGGGAGGCCTCCAAAAATATAGGTCAGCAGAGCAGACCCAAGCAGTGTATTTAATTCAAACGATTATGTGCCATAAAAAAAGGTATAGCTAACAAAGACAAGTTTTGTACTGAAACTGCATTTGAATTAGAGTTGGGTGGTATCCAAATTTTGATACCGTCAAACCTCCTCCCTATTCTACCGTGGGATACGGTATTATCGTGACTAATGACAAATTATGACGTAAGGTTCAGACGGCGTCACCAAACACTAATACTGAAACACCTCTCCCTTCTCATTAGGTCGGAACCCAAAATGCTGCCAAACTGCAAATTTCTCTCTCTCTCTCAAAAGTGCATTGCATTTTTTTCATGACGTATTGAAACTGATACCATTGCTATTTTTAAGACCCCCGCGGTATACTTTATTACTGCCAAACCCCAATTAGAATTTTTGTTTGTGCCTAATTTGTTTGGGAAAGTTTGTGTTATATCTACAAAGTTATGTTGGATTTGGCCAAAAATAATGAGGTAAACGTATTTTAGAGAAATCCCTGTGTGCTAAAATGTTCAGATTTCCAACTATTCTGAACACTCCGGTTTCAAAAATTTTTTCTAGTTACCTGTTAAGTGTTACGCAACTTTAACGGTGGTGATCCATTTGTCCGTGCAACGTTTCTGTCACGCCGCGCTCCATGCTCCACTCTATTGCTATGGGTGACATCAAGCGACATCAATGTGTACGTGAAGCATTCTGGGAAGGTGGCGCAGCATTTGAAAAAGTGCTGCGAATAAATCCGTTAAATGCAACGTCACTATCCAGCAGAAGTAGAGCTGGCAATATATCAATGTTATATTGATATTGTGATATATATCGTTTTAAATTTTGGATTTCATAATATGACAAGTGTTGTCTTACCCTGGTTTAAAGGCTGCATTACAGTAAAGGGATGTTGTTTTCTTGCCTTTACCCAGTTAGCCATTATATCCATATTACTGACGGTTATTTATCAAAAATCTCATTGTGTAAATATTTTGTGAAAGTGTCAACAATATTGCTGTGGTATTTGTTGATCTGAAATAAAGACAGATTCAGCAACTGCATGGCTTATTTCTTGCTTAAAATGTTTTCAGAAAAGTTTCAGTAAACAATTTTTCAGTAAACATGACATTGTATTCTGTCCGAGCCGCCATGACAGTGGTTTGAAATTCTCGAGCAGCCAGACCCACGTGACAGGTTCATCCAATCAGCTGCAAATCACGGGTGTGGAGAATTAACCATGGATGTATGACGTGGCTACACCATGCTTCAGTCGTGTCGCAAAGTGGATCAGCACTGCAAGCCGGCCTTCTATGATTGGTCACCTGCTCCAAGTAGGCAGGACTGGAGTGTTTTTGGAGCCACTGCAGATGTAAGTTGAGTGCAGATGTGAATTGCGCATACTCAGATTTAAACGGTTTACTGCCTAACGTGTTATACTGAAATTTGTGAAATCCATGAAATAATAAACTTTTCTCATTACAAACAATACCAGAAGATGGAAATCATTTCAAAAACGTTTTAGCTATCTATGATTGTTTGACTGCTAACGTTAGCTTAAAATGCCATTCAATTGATAGCCTTTGTTGTGTTTGATTGCTAACTTGTAGCGAGCAGTGAACAAACTTTGTTAAGTAGGTCTATTTTTACTGTACTGACATTACAGAAGTCTTTCGTTAGCATCTTGTATACTACTTGTCACAACGTGATGCATGCGCAACTCAAATCTGCACTCAACATCGGGAAGTGACAGCGGTGTTAACATTGTCCCATGTAATGTTAACGGCAGGAAACTGTTACCTTGGCTTACAGTGTCCTTATATTCTCCACTCTTTTTCTATTAGTAGTATTTGGTTTAAAAGCCTTTATTTACAGAGAAATTAGTGTTTGGTTCAGACGCCTTTATCTGTGATTTTTGACGTTAAAAAGTGCTGCTTCGTTCCACTACAATATAATGTTAGCATACTCCTAACAATTAAAGTTGCTACATGCTAATGCTACATAACAGAAAACTCAATACTGGTAATGTCTCGCCATGCTCTGGTCACTTTACTGCTGGGACATGTCTGGCTGTGTAATATATGGTTTAGTAGCTTTTATTGGTGATTTTTCTCAGTACAAAAGTCCTGCTATATACTCCGTTGCAGTAGCTCTAGCTTCAACATTTAAAACAGAGCGAAGGCTCCAGAAATTCAAGGAAGCGAGCTGGCTATTCAATGCAGACTGGGCTTTTTCAGGAGTGAGTGAAATTAAAATAAAAAAATTTTTTTTAAACAAAGCATGTAAACATGTACTAGTACAAACACAAAATGCAAGTATAATCATGAAAATGATATAGTTGCCCTTTAATAGACCAAAACAAATAGTCTCAGTGGTATACCCAAGATATTATACACTAAAAGGGTACTGTCTTTTCAAATCCACAGTGTTATGGTTGCCACAGTGCGTTGCTGCTGGCTCCGGGACTTCAAATAAATGTATGAAAAGTTTTGTTCATTTGCATTGCCAAGTTACAAACACATCAGAACTCATAAAATGTAAATGGGGCATATTAGTGCATGTATTGGACAGAGATTTGGTCAAGAATAGATTTTGGTAGCCATAGGGCCTGGGTGCGTCAAAAACAAACCTGAATTCAGATTTTTGCCATTATTTTTTCACCCTAAAAGGCCGTCTACACCAAGAACGATAACTCTAAATATATAGTTTTTTAAAAAATCATTCAAACTCAAATGGACAGTTGAGACTACACTATATACTATAACGACAACGGCAGTTATCGTTGGGATTACTTTCAGAGCAATTTGATAAACGATAGAAACACTGACAACCCAATTACTTCATGTCCTATGCTCCAGTGATAAGGTCCAGGGATTTTGGACTGGGATACATGATAACCTATGTCGGATTGCAGGGACCCAGGTTCCATTCAGCCCAACATTATTTGTTCTAGGAGATGGATCAATCCTCAGCGGAATAGATAAGCACATAAGAGCGGTCCAAACTAGTCTAATGATAGCCAGACAGGTTTTTTTAAGAAGATGGGGAAATACAAGAGTGGGCTTGTGAGATGGCTAGTGTGGTGGCGTTTAAACAGACCATACAAACGGTTTGCCGGAAAGGATGTCTAAACAGGAAAATGGGGAAGGTACTTGAGCTTTCTGGAGGGTTCCTATAGGGCTTTGTTCTGGGGAGAAAAAACATGCATGATGGGTTTATGGTGTTGTCATTTATGTTTACTGGGTCTATAGTTTGTCTATTTTATAGTCTTGAATATATATATATATATATATATATATATATATATATATACACATATATACACACATACACACACCGTGTGTGTATGAAAATCACAATGTATGATTTTTTTTTACTATTTATTTGTATGATACAGCTGCAAATAAGTATTTGAACACCCGTCTATCAGCTAGAATTCTGACCCTCAAAGACCTGTTAGTCTGCCTTCAAAATGTCCACCTCCACTCCATTTATTATCCTAAATTAGATGTACTTGTTTGAGGTTGTTAGCTGCATAAAGACACCTGTCCACCCCATACAATCAGTAAGAATCGAACTACTAACATGGCCAAGACCAAAGAGCGGAGACAAAAATTGTACACCTCCACAAGGCTGGAAAGCGCTACGGGGAAATTGCCAAGCAGCTTGGTGAAAAAAGGTCCACTGTTGGAGCAATCATTAGAAAATGGAAGAAGCTAAACATGACTGTCAATCTCCCTCGGACTGGGGCTCAATGACCTGAAAAGAGCTGGGACCACCGTTTCCAAGGTTACTGTTGGTAATACACTAAGACGTCATGGTTTGAAATCATGCATGGCACGGAAGGTTCCCCTGCTTAAACCAGCACATGTCAAGGCCCGTCTTAAGGTTGCCAAAGACCATTTGGATGATCCAGAGGAGTCATGGGAGAAAGTCATGTGGTCAGATGCGACCAAAATGGAACTTTTTGGTCATAATTCCACTAACCGTGTTTGGAGGAAGAAGAATGATGAGTACCATCCCAAGAACACCATCCCTACTGTGAAATATGGGGGTGGTAGCATCATGTTTTGTGGGGTGTCTTTCTGCACATGGGACAGGGCAACTGTACTGTATTAAGGAGAGGATGACCGGGGCCATTTAGTGCGAGATTTTGGGGAACAACCTCCTTCCCTCAGTTAGAGCATTGAAGATGGGTCGAGGCCGGGTCTCCCAACATGACAATGATCCGAAGCACACAGCCAGGATAACCAAGGAGTGGCTCTGTAAGAAGCATATCAAGGTTCTGGCGTGGCCTAGCCAGTCTCCAGACCTAAACCCAATAGAGAATCTTTGGAGGGAGCTCAAACTCCATGTTTCTCAGCGACAGCCCAGAAGCCTGACTGATCTAGAGAAGATCTGTGTGGAGGAGTGGGCAAAAATCCCTTCTGCAGTGTGTGCAGTTTTTTTTTTTTAGACTATGTCTCTCACAGTGGACATGCACCTACGATGACAATTTCAGACCCCTCCAAGATTTCTAAGTGGGAGAACTTGCAAAATAGCAGGGTGTTCAAATACTTATTTTCCTCACTGGGTACATTGGGTACATACAGCAGATGTTGCAACATAAGATTACATGCTGTATCATAAAGAGATTTGTTGATGTATTGGTGTTTCTGTGGCTCTCTGGAGCTCTGTGGCAGCTTTAGCCTGGAGAAGACAGCGATGTCTGCGTCTGCAAGGACCACCGGAGACTTTTTGGTTCATTAAAATGTACTTGCATCTGTGAATATTATTACAATTACTCTTGTAATCTTATGTTGCAACATCTGCTGTATTGGTGTATTAATGGTTTAGCCTCCAAACATTTGCTTGTTCCTGAAGTTGCTCTGCTACTTACTGTCTCACTGCTTACATATCCTATGAAGAATCCAACCCATATTCTGACTGCTAAGATGTGGTTAAAATTTCACTAAATGGAACCACACCTCTGAAAACAATTATTCATAAAGCCCACAAAATGTGCTACAACTTAATGGGAATGACAACTGAATAATACGTGCAACAGAAATAATGTGGCCCATAAAAACTTCTACTCCTAGTTCCTGGTATACATGGTACACAAAGGCCAATGGTGGCGTCGCCCTGCTCTGTCACCCAATACATCTCCAAAAGGAAGTTATTCTTTGTTGTTTCCCAAACAACCAGAGCCAAATTCCTTTCCAAAATGTCCTTGCCGCAACAAAACAAACCGGTATGACCGGCAGCCAGGTTTTAGGAAACAGTGCTCGATAGTGGGTGGCCAACCCTTGCTGATGTCTCAATCATCATCCCACCAGGACCTGTGGTTATTTTTAAGTGTGGGATATTCATGGCCCAGGATGGGGCAATGGCTGCTCCCATCCTGCCTTTCAAAATGGGCGGAAGCAAGTTGGAAACATATGCTGCACTCCCGCTGTTAGAAGAAGGGTTTATGTACTGTGCAAAGAAATTTCTATGACATAATGGGCATCACAAAAAAACAATAACTCTTTGGGATTTATGGGTCCCAAGGGATATAAAAAAAATTACCTAAACCCATTATGGCATTGAAATCTGATATTCTATCTGAGCTCAAGGAAGCTTTCAATTCACTAAGACAATCCAGAGAAATAAAGAAAAATTTCACACAAATGTGTACACTCACCGGCCACTTTATTAGGTACACCTGTCCAACTGCTCGTTAACACTTAATTTCTAAGCAGCCAATCACATGGCGGCAACTCAGTGCATTTAGGCATGTAGACATGGTCAAGACAATCTCCTGCAGTTCAAACCGAGCATCAGTATGGGGAAGAAAGGTGATTTGAGTGACTTTGAACGTGGCATGATTGTTGGTGCCAGAAGGGCTGGTCTGAGTATTTCAGAAACTGCTAATCTACTGGGATTTTCACGCACAACCATCTCTAGGGTTTACAGAGAATGGTCCGAAAAAGAGAAAAAACATCCAGTGAGCGGCAGTTCTGTGGGCGGAAATGCCTTGTTGATGCCAGAGTAAGTAAGTAAGTAAGTAAGTAAGTAAAATTTATTTGTATAGCACTTTTCTCAGATAAAGATCACAAAGTGCTTCACAACAAAAGAAAGCATTAACAACTCTAATACATACAATACATCACAAAAAGAAACAAAAGAATAACACAAACACATAAAACCAGCCTAAACACCCTATAATCTAGTTAAAAGCCTCTTTAAAAAGCAGAGTTTTCAACTGAGTTTTAAAATTTTCCACACAATCTAAGCAGCGCATGGAAGGAGGCAAAGCGTTCCACAACCTTGGAGCAACAACTTGAAATGAACGGCCCCCCCCTAGTTTTAAAATGTGTAAGGGGGACAACTAATAGTCTCTGGCCTGTTGATCTCAGACTACGTGAGGATGTACGCAGCTGTATCAGGTCAGAAATGTATGGGGGTGCCTGTCCTTGTAGGGCTCTAAAAGTTAGGACCAAGATTTTGAAGTGCATTCTAAATATCACTGGTAACCAATGAAGTGAAGCTAAAACTGGATGTGCCCTTTTACTCGTGTGGGTTAAAAGCCTAGCAGCAGAATTTTGGACAGTCTGGAGACGACAAAGATCCTTCTTATTAAGGCAAATAAAAAGACTATTACAATAGTCTAAGCGAGACGAGATAAAAGCATGAATAATCATCTCCAACTCGGCTTTTGACACCAGAGCTCTTATCTTTGAAATGTTCCTTAATTGAAAGAAACAGAGGTCAGAGGAGAATGGCCAGACTGGTTCGAGCTGATAGAAGGGCAACAGTGACTCAAATTACCACCCGTTACAACCAAGGTGGGCAGAAGAGCATCTCTGAACGCACAGTACGTCGAACTTTGAGGCAGATGGGCTACAGCAGCAGAAGACCACACCGGGTGCCACTCCTTTCAGCTAAGAACAGGAAACTGAGGCTACAATTTGCACAAGCTCATCGAAATTGGACAATAGAAGATTGGAAAAACGTTGCCTGGTCTGATGAGTCTCGATTTCTGCTGCGACATTCGGATGGTAGGGTCAGAATTTGGCGTCTACAACATGAAAGCATGGATCCATCCTGCCTTGTATCAACGGTTCAGGCTGGTGGTGGTGTCATGGTGTGGGGAATATTTTCTTGGCACTCTTTGGGCCCCTTGGTACCAATTGACCATCGTTGCAACGCCACAGCCTACCTGAGTATTGTTGCTGACCATGTCCATCCCTTTATGACCACAATGTACCCAACTTCTGATGGCTACTTTCAGCAGGATAATGCGCCATGTCATAAAGCTGGAATCATCTCAGACTGGTTTCTTGAACATGACGATGAGTTCGCTGTACTCAAATGGCCTCCACAGTCACCAGATCTCAATCCAATAGAGCATCTTTGGGATGTGGTGGAACGGGAGATTCGCATCATGGATGTGCAGCCAACAAATCTGCGGCAACTGTGTGATGCCATCATGTCAATATGGACCAAACTCCCTGAGGAATGCTTCCAGCACCTTGTTGAATCTATGCACGAAGAATTGAGGCAGTTCTGAAGGCAAAAGGGGCTCCAACCCGTTACTAGCATGGGGTACCTAATAAAGTGGCCGGTGAATGTATATAGTACTATAACTTGTATTTCAGTAACCAAAAAACAAACAAAAAAAACAACATTTAGAGTTTTAGGTTTATGTTATCAGTAGAGATGTTCCGATACCAGTATCGGTATTGCCTCAGATACTGCCTAAATTGCTGGTAACGGTATGCGGAAGTATTGGAGTTTATAAACCAATCCCGGTACCACGTAATAAAGCCCTAAAGAAAATCTATGTTTAAGTAGTTTATTTATGTTTTTCCCCCTTATAAGAAAGTTCTGTGGCATTTATTGTTTGTGTTTGTTCATGTTTCACAAATAGTTTAACCTGAGCCAGACTGACAACACAGACAGAAATCATATCACATTCATACAGGGATAGTAGTATAGAGCTTTTAAAACATAATAAAATATATGACCCACTGGTATCAGATCAGTACTCGATATTGGCTGATACGCAAGTTCAGGTATCGGAATCGGTATCAGGAAGCAAATAATCGGACCATGAGATAAAGTCTTCACAAGATGAGTGGATAATTACACCCAATGCCTGAGGTATCTCATGAGAGTTAAAAGTACCTCTTGCTGAAAACAGTATTACTTTTTTGTGTAACAATTATAATAGCTCAGTTTCAAAGGTAGCCCTAGGTGTCTCTACTTAAATGTGACCAAAAGGTTTCTTTTTCAACACCAACATTGAAACTGAAAATTGTTTTATAGCCTCTACAATTTAGAGATACATTTGTCACCACCTACAAAATTACATATGTTCTCGCAAAGCAGTGCACCCCTGCAGATTGTTTCTGATTTGCATTGTACATAAAGCAAATCTGCTTTGTTGTGATACTCCTATTGTTAGCATAAATCTGAAATTTGTTTTCGCTTTCCTCTCTTTACAGAAAGGATAAAGCTTAGGTTAATAACGTCGTCACCAGCCTGGCTGCTGGTACAGACAGTAGTGTCTTGGGCCTTGTCTTAGTGACAAGGGCATCAACAGGAGGTACTTCAAGATGATCACTATGCCAACCTGCAGTCCTGCTCTCTCTCTAGAAAATAATAAAATGGCTGTCAGACAGTGGAGCAACTTGTGAAACTATATTTTAAAAAAGGTCCTATTTAAATAGGATAAAATTACATTTGACAAGTTATTATAATTTACAACCGTTTTACATAACTAGTAGGCATGTATGATTCAGAAAAAGTCACCATTTGATTCAAATCAAAAACAATTCACAGTATGTAAATGTAGTTACTTTTCCCAAGTATGCATGTACGGTACATACACACATGTATATATCTATATACACAAATGTGTATATGTTTATATATACACACACACCAACAAATCTCTCCGCAGTCATCCGCGGTGTCATGTTCAAGTGTCAAATTCAGATGGTTATTTATTAGCAGTCAATGTTTCACAATGTTTTTTAACAACTACACACACACACACACACACACACACACACACACACACACACACACACACACACACACACACACACACACACACACACACACACACACACACACACACACACACACACACACACACACACACACACACAATTCATAACCATATTATTCATGTGGATTTGTTTGTTATTTTAACATCCTGTTATGATGTATGTGTATGTTGTGTGTGATGTCTATAAGCTTCTGGAACCTTGACTTTCCCCTTGGGGATCAGTAAAGTATCTATCTATAATGTGATTGCAGTAGACATACA
This sequence comes from Etheostoma perlongum, assembly GCA_026937815.1. NCBI lineage: Eukaryota > Metazoa > Chordata > Actinopteri > Perciformes > Percidae > Etheostoma > Etheostoma perlongum. The sequence continues at coordinate 12,430,308 of CM049375.1, read as the reverse complement.
ATAATAAGAAAACATTAATTGATTTTTGGAATTCTATGAATCGATTTTGAATCGCGATTCGAATACAAATCGATTTTTGCACACACCTAATAACTAGCCTAGCTGCTACACACCTATTTGAAATGAGGTAGTACACCAGAGGGCATAAAACTGGCAACACCTATGGAAATACTCCATCATGTAAAATGTGCCCTTGTTTGGGAAATTTTGCATGCATATTTCCAAAACAAATGAAACTGTTCACACAAGAAAGTCAACGTCACAGCTCCAGGCACACCATGGTCAATCATTTGTGTTTTCCCACTTCGTAGACTCACCAAAGGGTCTTTTGAACTTTGAAGCCATTAGACAATGTCTACCAGTTATTCATCCAAAGCCAACAAGGCTGACCAACAGTGGTAAAAGAGCTAGCAGAAAAACACAGAAAAGGAGACTGGGAATGATCACAATCACAACTCTCAGCCAATATCATACGGGTGAAAAGATGAGGAGGTTGCTGATGAGTCACAGCTGGTGAGTGGAGACAAACATGTATCAGGCCTGTGGGAACAGGAAAAGGTAAGTCCAATGCAGTGACACAGTACGGAAACCCAGGAGACGAAGGATCCAAAAGAAAAAACAAAATATCCTCAAAACACCTCTCAGCCTCTCAGGTGTCAAACACAGCCTTCAGCTATAGACCGATAAACGGAACAGGTAAAATGATACAGAGAAACTGGTATTCATTCAGAAGAGAGAGTACGGGGCGCCTGGGTAGCTCACCGTGGTATGTGGCATGTACAGAGGCTCCGTCCTCGCCACACTCCAACCTGCGGCCTTTTGCTGCATGTCATTCTCCCTCTCAGGTCTAAGCTGTCCTATCAAATAAAGGCCTAAAATACCAAAACATAATCTTTAAAAAAAAAAGAAATAAAGAACAAAAGAATACAGAGTACAAAAACTACAAACTGGGGTGGCAGTACCTCAGTCCGTAGGGAGTTGGGTTGGGAACCGGAGGGTCGTCGGTTCAAGGGCCCGTACGGACCAAAGTACAGAGTGTGGATCAGTAGCTGGATGGATGCCACTTCACCTCCTGGGCACTGCCAGGTGCCCTTGAGCAAGGCACCGTACCCCTAACTGCTCAGGGAGCTGGCATCGGACATCTCTCCATTTGTGCATGATTAGGTCCTGAGCATGTGTGTATATTTCAGGCCTGTGTGTAGTGATTACTAACAAACAGAGTGTAAATTGTAATTTCCCCACTGGGGATCAATAAAAGTATAAATAAAGTATTTTTTCATTATTGCAGAAATGTAATGTAGGCCAAGTTACTGAGATAACAATCATGAATTTCTCTAGAACTGACAAATCAATTTAGTTCCTTTTTGTTCAACCAGCCCTGCATGGAGGTGCTGCTGCAGCATCCATGTTATTCCAGGTTTTAGGTAGTGTGCAACAAAGTTACTTTCAAGCTAATTTAGCATGAACCAGCCTTGAGACTGATGTGGCCAGGGCCTGGGGAGCACATCAGTGGAATGGCCATTTTCCACTCCATTAATAACAAAATGAGGTGACCACGAAGTGCCTAATACGATCACTTACACCCTTAATGGTTAAGGCATCCTGCAAAGACAGGGTCCAAAGAGCAGTAGCTATGGTAACCACAGCACATGGTCACTAATGTCCCCATGGCACCTGCTCTTACCAAGAACTTAACCAAACTCTAACTGAAGTATTACACTGATCGAACATGCTCTGATATAAGATGCATTTTGTGTTAGAAATGTACACAAAGTTCAGTACATATTTGTTCAAGGCAAGGCAGCTTCATTTATACAGCACATTTCAGCAACAGGGCAATTCAAAGTCGTTGCTTTATACACGTAATTCACCCACAATCCTTGCCGTTCCCACTTTTTAACTCTCTTTATGTGTGTATAGATTGTCATACAGTTCCAATTTTCAACAATATAACTTCAGTATCGATTTAAAATATAAAAACAGATCAAATATGAGAATAAAAGTTACAGTGCGGTAAGAAATGAACAATTATTGAAAGAACGGCAGCATCACAAAGAAAGGTCTTCAGCTTTGATTTAAAAGACGTGAGAGAGTAAAGGCCATACAGATTCTGTCAAGATTTAGAGTCAATAAGCTTAAGCAGCAAAGTTGTAAATCTGATGTGTAACGATTGATGAGTAAATTATCAGGCCAGTGTATAGAAATAGCAAAAGCTTTTCTTGATTTTTCCCAGTGGCATAGCTCTTGCAGTATCCCCACTACCGTCAGGAAATGAATATCTAACTGGGCCTGTACATACATATATATATATATATATATATATATATATATATATATATATATATATATATATATATATATATATATATATTACTGAAATTAAAATACTGAGTGAAGTTATGAAGATTCATGAGATTTATAGTCATTAATCCCGTCCTCTGTCCTCCTCCCTCTGCTGAGGTGAATCAGGTCCTCAAACCTTCACCGCTAAGGTCCAACGACATCAATGCCATGCATAATGATTAACCATGTGCAAGTATTCCTAAAAGAAAAAGAGGGAGGAGGGGCTGGTTTGTCTTTCAAATGAGTGTAAAGATGATGATTTTTTCGTTACTTTTCTTGTTATTTTTGGGGTGACATTCTTGGAGCTTCTCAATGCTGTACCCCAAAGTTTTGTTCATGCTTATCTACCTTAGATGGACCCGGCAGCTTGGCCGTGTATATATCATAAACTATAAATCGTTGTGTTTTGTTAGAATGAGCCCTGGATATCAACATAGGAGCTGGCATTCTTCCACATAGCCCTCCATGTTGCACCGCCATGTTTGTATAGTGGCCCACAACGGACCAGTCAAACACTGGGCTCGTTCGAGATGAGTCAGGTCTGCGCAGATTTCGGTTTTATATTGTATATCATTTCAGCCCTAATAATTATCATCAAATATATTTTACTGCAGTGTTATTGATGTTATTGAACAGTCTTTGCTAACCAATCTCACACAAGTGTCATTGCAAGAACAAAACAAAAATAACTTTAACACTACTTCCACTATGGCCTCTGTAGCATAATATTCCAGGATCCATTCATAACTACACTGTACTTAAGGCTGCCTGAACTACAACCATTGACCAAGCCAGTAGCTAGGAGCTGCAGGAAAAAAAGAGACCATAAGCTATCTTTGAGTAAAAGGCTGTTTCTCTGAGAATAGAAACAAAGACAGCTTGTAGGTTTAATTTAAATCTCACCATACTGATGTCCACCTGTTCCACCTTAATATTATGTTAACACCCAATCGAATAAAACGGAGCACACTCTTCATCCAGTGAACAAGCAACAGTGAAGCACTGTTGTTTGGTCTGCTGACCCACGGTGAAACTAACAATATTCAATTCAACACACACAAAAGCAGCACACATCCCCGCCTTCTCTAACAAACAGATAGCTGCATATATGGATTTTCTTACCGTGTAAAGCCCAATCCTGCACAAGGCAAGGGAGAGCTGCATGTGATCCGACATTGTGCTCAGCAACCAGCGTAACCCCCGGCAACAAACACGCCAAGCCTCTGGAGTAAATGAATGGATGGAGGAGAATCAGGAGTAGCTGAGCACAACATTGTCAACAACATGAGTCCAGCCCTTCAATGTCTCACTGTCGGCAGCCCATATCCACAAGCATTTTCTTTTCAAATCGGAGCTTTGCAGATGGGTTTTGTAAGCGGCGAGGTGAGCATAATTGAAGGTTGTCTTGTGTTTACTTCCCGTATCCATTGATAGAAAGATAAAAACACTATCGCCACAAAGATCAGCAGACGGACACAAGCTTGAGATTAGTTAGTGGAGATCTTCCTCTCCACAGAGATTAAGGGCTCAGTGACTACTAGGGATCCAGAATGAGACTACAAATTGGATTAGTCACCATTACCCACCCACACACTATGCCCATACTGTACGGATAGCTTCATGAAGTATGAAAACCATTGCTTTCTGCATAGAGGAAGATGAAGGGATCGACCACTGGAGCTTACAGCGGTCATGGAGATTTCAATTACTGTTGTGGGGCGCTTCGTCAGTAGTCTGTCTGTTCAGGGAGAACTGTGGGCCGTGTTCAAACTGCTTGTTTTGGTATAGTAATAGTTGCTGCAACCACCTGCTGACTATCACAGTTATAATATAGGGTACTCAACTGTAATGCAATAACGGTACATGACAACTAATGACATCACGAAAAGGAACCCTAGAATTCAAAGTGATGATTTTTTTCTGCAAACATACTACTGCATGCAACATAGCATTCCAGTTTAACTACCTGTAAGCAAACTAATTAATGTTTGGATTCCACCTAATGTGATATTGCAGTAATTCAAAGTTTGAAAGCACCATGAGTGTTTCAAGTCATCTGCTGACCAATTTAACATTCATTTTAGATCATTTAAAAGACGCCATAAACTGTCCTCCCAGTTGTTACTCAAACCACAACATATAGTTTTATTTCTTCTTTTTTGGATTGTCTATACTGTCTGATTATGATCTAGGCTATGCGTGAGCCACTTTTTCCCGGAATTCAAATGTCACGATTGCGAGTTTCTGTTGTTAGTCCAGTTTTATTTTGAAGTCTCTGTTTTCCTCCCTCTTGACACTACCTCTGGACACTTTTTGTTGTGAGTTTGGTTGTTAAATTCCTTCAACTGTGCATTTGGGACCGAGCCTCACTAATTCCGTGACAGATCCCTGACATCAAATTTACAAAGGAAAGTGCACTAGCCTATTTTGAATTGCTTCAATACATTATTTTTTATTATAAATAGATATTGTATTAATATAGGCAAATAAAAGAGCAGAGCAGATAGCCTTTATTGGCAAACTGTGCTCCTGGGGTACCATCTTCGCCAGCTGTAGGGCAGTGACCTTGATTTTTCCCTTTAAATTAAGGTTAGATGTTCCTCTAACTAACGAGTTGTTCATTTTTTGACAATGCGTAGGTTCGACTGTACAGTGCATGGTCGGGAAGGTAGGCTAATCATTCCCTCGTTTGTTCTTTGTCATCAATGCACCACACGTTGGAAAAGTACTAGGGCTGAAATCAACCAAAGAAAATCTTGGTCGACTAAAGTCATGAAAATTTTGACTAAAAATCGACGGGGGGGGAGGGGCGGAAAGAAATGCTAGATTAATTAACTGTACTGTCCTGCAGTACTTGTCCTTGTAGGCTATTTGCAGTATATTAAATCGTTTTGCACTGAAATGACTCGTCTATTGGCTCTGACAGCGCTGCATCAGCCTCATATCCTGAGACATAAAGTCGACAATTCCTTCCGTGATATTATTTTAGCGTTTGGATGATAGAGGCTTAACATCCAGCGTGGTGTGGGTGTGTCTGGGGAACGCTACCGTGGTTGCCGGTGGGTGCGCCGGTAGTTATAAAACGATTATTAGACTATGAAATATGCCAACTCTGATATGTCCATACAGCCTACTCCAAACAGACAGGGCAACCTAACACAGACACGTTAGCTTACCGTTTTTAGGTGCTACGCCATGTTTGTATTCGAGCTGCGATATGCAAACTGTTGCTTGCAAACTTTGCATTCAACTTTTTTCCGTTATCTATTTTTGTAAAATGCTGCCACACTGCCGATGTCTTCGACATGGTAGAGGAAGACTGACTGGAAACTAAACACTCCCAATTAAATAAATATTCAGCAAACCATCAGACAAAGGCTTTCTAGTTCTTTCTTCAATCTGTCTCCGGTGGGTTGGGCTAATCCAAAAAAGGTGAAAACAAGGGGGGTGTTCTGAAGACAGACTGTTACCTGTGAAAAAGGGGTGCTCTGAAAACACCCCCATTGTCAATTAGTGCTTTCCTGCCATACTTTGCTTTCCAGACATAGACCGTCAATAATATACAGTCTATGCTTCCACCTGATGAAATTAACAGGGCAAAAAAAATCGACCAATCAGAATTTTGGTCGAGCCAGAACGTATCGACTAATAAATCGACCAGTCGACTGGGAGGTTACAGCCCTAAAAAGTACCTTCTCTTTTTCTTTACTTTGCCCTCAACAGTTTGTACATCATAGCTAGTGTTGACTCTGCTGCGGGCCTCTTAACACCAGGGACATTTTTTTTAACCGATAATTTTCCTTTCATCTGTACCTCAGCTCAGCTATATGTGTCACGGACTAGCGCTGAAAACCACTCCACCCGCCACTGCGGCTGGTATACAAGGCAAAGTCACCCGCCATTGGCTGGGGGTGGGTGCCAATTTCCCACCCTGCACGTAATTCCTTCTTCCTGGGTTAAAATCTAGAAAAACTAGATTTTACATATTTACATATATTTCTTTCTCTCTCCATGCAGCAGAAAAAAAGAAAAAAACTTAGAAGAAATAAAAGCCTTTCGAAATCTCATCCAACATAGTACATTCCATACTCAGTACAGTTTGTACAGTAGATATATTCTTTTGTTAGGCAACACCTCATGTAACAAGTCAGTATACAGTAATAGCCTAGTTTGGCAGTAGTTTATTCAGTCTGACTGTAGTAATATATGCCTTCCTATGAAAGGTTTGAGTCAGTGGTAAAGCTCTAATTATTAAACTGCATTTGTTTATGGCGTTAATGGGCATATCCCATAAACCTTCAAATAAAAACAAGAGCAGAATCAAACCAATGACAATAAAACCCTTTTCCTATCCATGTCCTTCATATTTGTTTTTCCAGTGACGAAAAGCAATGACAGTGGTTATGACCTGAGAGAATGTAAAGAAAATGAAATACAATTATAAAACAACATGAAAATAGTTCACTAAGGCCTTTTACTAGCACTCTCCACAAACACAGGGGAATCACTCAAACGAGCTAGCCAGCAGGCAGAAAAACCTGGCTGACATGCTGCTGGCAGGTTAAGATCAGGAACAGGGCTTCAGGAATGCTGTTGAGCTCACACTAGTATTTCACAGTGTAGTTGGAGGCTTTGCACTTTGAATTAAAGGGCAGTTTTAAAGGAACTGTGGCCATCTTGAGCAAACTTTAGATTAAATCAATTTACATCCATTCAAACTGAAACCTGAGTAAACCTGCTCTCACCACTGGATTAAGTAAATATTAGTGTAATAGCCATCCACATATAAAAAGCCCAATTGTTGACCTATCTTGCAAGACTTTTGGTGCTCTTATCTGCATATAATAGGTCATTTTTGTTTGCCTCCTGAAAATAGAGCTTGGCAAGGACAGCACCATCAAGGTGTGGAACACGGTCAGATAGGGGACACAGCTGAGCGGAAAAGTAACACCAGCCTTCTATCCCATAGGCTAACAGGCTGAATTCAAACACAGCCAAAAACCTTGCATCAACTCTCTTTTGTCTGTGTTATGGCGGTGAGAGTCTGCTATAGCCTGCTGTGTACCCTTGGACAGGGGATCTGCGCTGAAATACAGTTAGTCAGCCAAAAACACATGCACGCTTCTAAGACAATTTATTTTCATGGAGGTGTGAGCTTAGCGCTGACTGGATAAACCGAATGGTTTACCACATAACGGCCCCAGGTCGGTTCCGGTCTGGGACCTTCATGTCACTCTCTTTCCCTTCCTTTCCTGTCTGCTATCTGATAAAGGCCATAAAAATGGTATGGTAAAAATTGTTGCTGCAATTTTACTGCAGCAGAACAACAACACCAACATGCTCAAACTCCTGTAAGCTAGTTACAGGAATCATAAAACGCTTTCCTTATAATGATAGCAATCATCACAGGAGAGCTCACATTTCAAATGATGGTTCTTCAATGAAACTCAACATTTTTATCTTACTTATCTTGAGAATGTGTCTTCTTCATCCAAAACTGCAGATTAAGGGTTTAAGGCCTGAGCAATTTTTACAGAATTTATTTTAAATGAAGAAAAGTACATAATGTAATTTTAATGTTCTACATTTTTCAACGCTATCTAATATTGGTATTCTGTGTGAAAACTAAAGAGGTCTCATGGAAACCTTCACATCCAAATCCTGCGATTCCAGCCCAAATGAGGGCAGATTATATAATTAGTGGATTATGTTACTGGTTGACAGAACGACACCTGTTTATTAATAAGCATCATCAACATTGTAATGTTGTAATGTTCTCAGGGCCAGCTAGTATTAATGTTAGGAGTGTACGATCCAGACAATGTCACGATTTGATTCAATATCGATCATCAATTCAAAAACGATTCTTGATTCAAAAAACGATTCACAGTATGTAAATAAAGTTACTTTTCCTATATGTATGTATGTATGTATGTATGACTATGTACTGTATGTATGTATGCATTCATTCATATCCATATTATTCATGTGGATTTGACCATTGGATGGGACCTTGAATTTTCCCTTAAGGATCAATAAAGTATATATATCTATCATGTGATTGCAGTAGACATACAAAAATCTTTTTATTTTAAATAATATGATTCGATTTTTGGAATTCAATGAATCAATTTTGAATCGGTAGAGGTTGAATCGAGATTTGAATTCAAATCAATTTTTTTAATTAATGTGCATATGCAGTATTCTTTTCCAAAGGAAAGTGCAATAAAAATTAAATTGCTAGGTGTAGTCTTAGCATAATGTGGCTAAATGATATATTATCCAGAAGCAAAAAGCGTCAGCCATTAGTCAGCATTTCCTCTGTCACTACTGGCACGAGTAAACCAAATGTTATTAATTCAATTGCATATGTTCACACAGACGATGGAATACCAAATGGGTTAGTGTTTTTAACATCCTCCTAATTTAAAGTATAATACCAAGACACAGATCCACCACTTCATAGCGAAATATGTCAAGCGTTTAGCAACAAAAATGCATCAAGTCAATCAAAAGAAAATGCTCAATGCAATTGCTGAATTAAAATCAAGAGACAGAGATATAATTAGATTAAGAAAATGTCTTTCTTACTCACTTTTTTGCTTCTTCCGTTTATTCTTTCTGTGCCAGCCTATTAGCAGATGAGGCTCTTTGCTCAGTTAACTGTTACATTCTCTATTTCCATATAGTTTGAGGTCAATGCCTGGCGGTTACTGTCACTGAATCTTTGGCATAATCTAAATTCCACAAACACACTGGTTGCTCTACACCAGACAGTGACAATGAATAGTTTTTCTAACCAAATTTGTTCATGCAGATCTGACTCCCTTTAGGGCAGAGCTACAAGAATGACCTGAATGTCAGTCCACCCGAGGGTTTAGTCACTCGTAATAAATAATGATATAATAAATAGCTGGTAATCTCTTCATAAAAGGCAAATGTAGTGTAAAATTGAAGAAATGGCCTACAGACTGTGCATTTGCCTTTAACAATTACTGAGCAAAAATAAGGCAATGGAAAAGTTGAAGAATAAATATGACTATGAAAGTATAACAGTGTGTTAAGCAATATCAGGCAAAGTACAGCCTCAGGAGTAAAATGCATGCTATAGGTTCTTGCATGGGTTTTTTAAATTAACAATACAGCCAATGTTGCCCTCTTTGTGATGTCAAACATAACATAGTGAATATGTCCTGTCTGGTGAAGACAGCAACAAGTTAAGGTCCAAGAGCTGGCCACACAGTGCACTTGTAATTTTGTAAGGCTGCGTCATGGCAACAGCTAGCCCCAAATTCCTCTGTTGGTGCTGCTGTTTTGTGCGGTCTTTTTTAACACTATGCTGACCATGCAGGAGTACAGTCCTTCAACGTGCTTAAGATCCCAGTTGAAACAGAATCCACCATAAACCAGATATTTACTACAGTCATAATTCAACCACAGTTATTACCCAGCCATGTGCAATATCTGTGTGCTTCCATTCCTGCTCATCCCAAAAACCCTTTTAGGTCTAACCTAATCTAAAACATTACGCAAAAGCATGAACAGGACATAGGACTATCATATTCTATCAAGGGTTTAGTGACAAGTTTTGATCGATTCATAGGGAAGAGCAAGATGTAGTTTTGGCCTGGGTCTTGTGCCAGGTCTCCAGTGTTGCACAGCAGGTAAGGAGGCCCTGCGCCTATTGAGTGCCTGACCTCAGAGGACAGCCAAGCACTCAGCTCCAACAGTCTACAGAGTTACAGCTGGTCTTTCCACAGAAAACTGAAAATCTTTCATCCTTAAGTAAGTAAGTTAGAAAATGTTTTTTTCTAAGCAGTGTTAGCAGTTGTAGATTGATATTGCACTTTGCCAGGAGAAACAGAAGACAGCTTGAGGATAACATCAATTTCTATTATTTCACTCAGTCCTTCAACAATAGCTCCTGTGTTTACCTTTGGTACCAATTACTTTCCATTAGCATGGAACTGAGATTACAGAATAACTCATGTAAACTATGATTGAGCCACTTTGGTCCCTTTTTGTTCCCCCAAAAGAAGTGTTACATTAGCCACAGACAAGTCGGACATTAGTTTGCATTAGCCTAACTATTGCATAACTGTTCATAGTACCAGTTGCTGGATACTTTTTAAAATTGCCTCAAGAAACTTCTCAAATGAAGTAGAAGTTCAAAGTTCAAAGTTCCTTTTAGGTCCAAAATCTTGGGAGGCCTATCATAAACAAGCTCAGAACACTGGGTGGGAAAGTTTCTCTGCATTTCACACTGTCCCTCTGTCCCCAAAGACAACAGCACAATATCTGTGTACTCTACTTTCCTGTGGCTTTATAAATTCCCCCCAAAAAGCCTTCAGTTGTTACACTTTTTCAGCAGCACCCATCCCACCCCTACAATATGTTGAAAAGGACCCTAAACCGTCATTTTCAAGGCTAAAGCTGACAGTGGCCTGGACTGTAATAATTATTTTGGTCACACAGTATTACAAATGTGCAGGGAACTAGTGAAGGTCTCACTAACAATGACCTCTTGACTCCAAATAGCCTAATATACACACATAAAGGTCAGCTTTGGGCAGCAACAAGGAGTTTTGTGAAAAATAAGAGCTTCGTGCTACATACATAACGTTGGAGACATAACGTTACATAACTTAGCTAACACAGGAATTCAACGGTGTAAATGAGACAGTTTTCTGTTTAACATGTAAAAGATGGGGGTCTGAGTCAACCAGTTATTTCTTGTTCACATAACACTGCTGACACTGCAAAAGCTGCAGGCTATCCCTGAGACATTAGCATACAACAAGAACTGGTACGACACCTAGCCTAATAGTTGAGGGTCACATACCTGAGTGACACCACTATCTGATGACCAGGGAGCCCAACTGGCAAGAAACCAAACCTCTTTGATTGGAACACGCAATAAAACAGCATTTACACTCAGTTACTTACCAGATAATCCATGTACTATCGCTGACCAGTCACAGCAGTACGAATTGTCTTTGTAGTAATCCCGTTTTGCTTCAATAAGACCCAGATGTAATAGATTTGACCACAAGTCGCTTTGTATTCCCCGCCTTTCGACAGCCACAGCAAAAATAAAAAACAGCCTTTGGTGGGTTTAAAAGCAAGGATTTTCGCCGTTTTCTTCGCCGACAAGACACGTTTCAGCACAGAAACGACTGAGTTTGTTTGTATCGAGGAGGGCCGCGGGTTACGTGTGGTTTTTTTAGGCTAACTAGCCCCTCGTCTACCGGTTGACTTCCAGTTTTTATCACACAATATCAATTGAGTGTTTGGTTGAGGAAACCAGCGAAGCCTACAACGCGACGTCACGCACGTCGTCTTGCGCACGTAGCGTGGTCATGTGACCAAACACATGGTGGCTATTTTCATTCTGAGGAGGAATTGAACTCTACTTAAGCAGTCATTGTTAAGATTGAGACAAACTTTTCTGTATTTTTACTAGGAATTCCATAGCAGCGGACATATGCATTTTAAATAGTATTTTCGAAATAAGTTGTGGATCTAATGTGTCAATTGTGATTATTATTAATAGTAGCCTAATAATAATACTCCCCCTCACATTACCCAGTAGAGGAGAGGACTTTGTCCTTTTATCAGTGATGTAACACCAATGTCCAGATCGACAGGGTTCAATCATAAAACATAGTAGAGGTGTGGCAGTGGGGTTTTCAAGGGGAGAAGGCAGACTTTCTGGTAATTTGGCAGCATCGCTAATATATATGTAGGCTATATGCCTGTATACAAATCCTCCACTTTTCAAGTAAACCATGGGCTACATTTTTATAGTGTTAAATACATACTGTAAACATGTAAAACCTGTCAAATACATATGTATGTGTGTATGTATGTGTATATGTACTATATGTTTATGCATGTGAATGGGTATATTTATATACACTTTTTTTATAAACACATATCTGTACATAGTGGTCAAAAGTTTATATTTACCTTTGCTTAGCTTTGTGTCCCTGTTTTTTGTGGCTGTATGTCTATTCTGTGTAAGTACATAGAGCGCTACAACAAACCGGAGTCAAATTCCTTGTGTGTATACACACACACACACACACACACACACACACACACACACACACACACACACATATATATATATATATATATATATATATATATATATATATATATATATAGTATATGGCATGATAATAAACTTGTATTGCATCCAAATGTATAAAAAAACATTTAGACTAACAAATTAAAGGCAGCAATCAAAAACATAAAAATGCAATAAAACAGTAGAATGTAAATCAATCATCAAATAATTTTCAGTGACATTCTAAAATAGCAATATTAGGTTGTTTCCTACAGTAATTTACAGAAGTTCAAATTACAGAAATAATGTTATCATAGTACAAAAAGTAATTACATTATACACCACTAGGTGGCTCTGTATTGAATCACAATTGCTTCTATTTTCCATTTTGAACAAGTAAACATCACCCAACTAAAGACTCTGACCTACACATTCATGCATTTGCAATTTCCCACAGTATTATTAAGCTTAAAGCAGCACAAAATGCAACAATCTATGACATAATACATTACACAAGACATAATGAATGAACGGGGATAGCACAGTCACAGTTTAAAGTAAAAAAAAACGTTCTTCTGAAGCACATAGGCCTTACAAACAGATGTTACAGACAGAATACAGAGAATAGAGGAAAGGATGTGTGTTTCTCTGATGAATACAAAACCTTGTGAAGTGTTAAAGTGTATAAAGTGTCAGAACAGCATGTGTGTCATCCTAGTTTTTATGTAAGCTACACTTCCAGTATTCCTGTAGTGTTCTGCTGCTTTTCTCTCCAAAGAGCTACATAAAAGAAATCTAACTTAAACTAAAGAGAGAGATATGACAGTACTTGCATTTCTCCCATTAATAGTCTGCATAGAAAAAAAACCTTTGGTCTTGAAAAGCCATCACACAAGATAGGAACCAATTAAGAGGATATAAATTAGCTAGCATTATCTAGTGGGAAGCAAACACAGATACCAGACAAAACAATTATATTTTATAATTATGATTAGGGGAACAGTATGTATCACAAGTCTGCAACTGTGATGCAAACTGCATACTGATGTGATTCCTGTTCCCTGGAGACCACACTCCTCTTCAATATTTCATGAGACGTGCTGGAAAACTCCCTGAACATAGTTAAGTAGAAACTGGATGTCCTCTGCACATGAATGGCAGATGTTGACAAGACACAAGAAGGCATTTACTTTAATATACAGAATATGCATGTATGAAAGGTATACAGTTGTAGTGTTGTCTTTGTCCGGATAGCTGACCCAGTTAAATGGGAGAGGGGAGACCTCTGCTGGCCTCTAGTAAAATGCTATGGTTGTTGAAAGTAAAACTGCGGTTTGCATTACATTCTTTTGAAAGAGTGTTTTTATTACTCACATTTTTTTCCATACACACATATCACATGTTATTTGGAGTTCAGTGTCAAGGGCTGCTCAAGGCCATTTTAAAAAGTGGACAGAAGGAGTTATGGAACACCCATAATATTTATGGTCAATCTGCGTTACCCCCTGTGCTACCGGTAGCCTCATGATTTAAATTATCATTAAGTCCTGCACTGGCATATCATAGCATATCATTGTTCACATTTCAATTTTAATGCAATGTCTTTGCTTACTGAGGTAAAATTGCAACAGCAATAAGGTCATGTGCATCATTAAAATCTTTGAGTAATTTAAGAAACTATTCGATTAATTAGATAAGCATTTCCAATAATGATTTTAACCAAACTTTAAAAATTGTCTTCATTCAGATTTTTACTCTTACCATTATAATTATTTGTACCTAATGTGAAGAAGTTTAAAACCTCCTCTATGAAAACAGAAATAGCCACAAGGGGGCAGTACCTACCAGAGTAAATGGCAGATTATTATTACAGGCCTTGTTGTGTTGTCCAGCATAGAGGAAATGGTCAACAAAACATATTGGTGGTTTAAGTTGTGCATATCTGTCTCTGTGTGGTGTGTGGTCATTAAAAATGAGTCCTAAAATACAAGTACAAACTTAGGTAATGTAACTTTTTAGCCTATATTTTAAAAAAGAACTTTCAGTTTAGATTAATTTCAGTGGGGTGCAAAAGCCTATGCAATGCATATAGTTCATTGTACATAAAACTCTTTATTTAAAGCATGAGTTAGTTAGTTGGTCATGAGTTAGTTAGCGGCTCTTTAAAACACACATTGTTTGGTTTTATAGACATATTCTATAAAATTAGAAAAATGAGCCCTTTCACTGGTATATATTATGTTAATGCACCAGTTTTTACAGTTAGGTCATGTGTGATGCATCGACATGTAAGCAGCATTATCCTGTTGTAGCTTGTCGAGGTGAGCTAATTTTGAATAGGCTACTTTATTAAGCATAGGGTAGTTATCTATAACCATGCATTGTATATTATAGGCTTATTAGGCTCAATAGGGGTTTTGGGCAGACTCTTCATCTGAAAAGTACCTAGTAACTATGAGTGTCAGATACATGTAGCACAGTGGAGTAAAACTAGTGGAATAGTACTATGTTTGGCCTCTGAAATGTATTGAAATATTTAGTATTTAGTAACCTAAAATTGATATTAATTTGAAATTAAATTGCTAATTCAATGTTTAGTCATACAAAATATAAATCAACTAATAAATTATGATATCTTATTATAAGAGTCATTCTGTCATGCCCATGTCTAAGATACCCAGCAGTATGTAAAGTAATTCAAATTAGCTCCACATTTACCAGCTGCAACATTAAAGTGATGTACACATTAATATACCAATAATTAAAATCCAATAATATAATATATATTATTCTGAAATAGACCAGTCTGCATTATAAGTATTTTTACATTTTGGTACTTTAAGTATATTTTGATTTTTGTGCTTTTGTATTATGTCACATCTTGAATGCAGGACTTTTATAGCAGAGAGAATGCTGCTTGCAAGTTATTAGCAGTAGCAGCGTACTGAGGTATCACCTCTTCTTAAATGCAACTAACCGATCTCATAGGCTGGTGAGGCACGTCTGTGCCATGTTTTTATATTATGAAGCACTCGACACGTTTGGAAGAGCTTTATCGTTGCACTCTCAGGCGGTTGATGTTGTCTGGGTGGATTGCAGCATCTTGTAGCTCCGCCCTCGATTATTCAGCCTGGTCGACGTGCTGTTGCTGCAGGCAGAAGCGAGCGTCCTACTCGGATCGGAGGGAGACTACAGGAGCTCAGATTAGTGTTGTTGTAGCGGAAAATACCTTCGCTGCGGTTTCATAAACTGCAACCTCTGGATTTAAAAAACGCCTCCGTTTGCTCTCAGGTTTGACCAAGAGCAAGGACCGCGCATAAAGGGATGTAAACAGGATGTTTTTTTCTCACACTGCGAGAAGTTTGTACGCGCAGTTTGAAGAGTAACATTAGTTTCGGGTGGGCTGATTGAGCTAGCCCGGCTGCCCGCTGCGCTTCCCTCCTGCCCCGGCCAGCCAGTCACGAGTTATCCCGCTGTCTTCTTCCAGCTGTTGGTGAATTATGGCGCTCAGAGCCAGGGCGCTGTACGACTTCAACTCTGAAAACCCCGGGGAGGTGTCGGTGAGGGAGAACGAAATCCTAACTTTGTACAGCGAACAGGACATCGATGGCTGGTTTGAGGGGACGAATAGCAAAGGGGAGAGGGGACTGTTCCCCGCTTCCTACGTGGAGATCCTGAGGAACGACGTCGCCTCCACGTTCAACAACAACAGCTGCAGCAGCACATCTGGGGACACTCACCCGGACTCCCGATACGCCAACATCCCACCCGGAGGTTTGGACGGCTCGTATAAGCCTCAGAATAAAGTTGAGAACTCTTCTAAACCGTCTGCGCCTAGTTTCGCCACTTTCTCAGCCCCAACACAACCACAGCAGCAGCAGCACACTTACCAGCAGGCCAGCCAAGGGAGCGAGGATGACTGGGATGATGACTGGGATGACAGCTCCACTGTTGCAGATGAGCCAGGGACTGTAGGAGGAAGGTATCACGACTTTGAAGGTAATGGGCCATCTACTTACAGAGTGTCAACATCCTCAATGGCAAGAGGTAATGCACAGCAAGCAAAGAGCTCTGCCACGGTCAGTAGAAACCTGAACAGGTTTTCAACCTTTGTGAAGTCAGGAGGAGAGGCGTTTGTGCTCGGGAGAGGCTTCGGGCTTTGTTAAGGATGGGGATAAGATCTGTGTGGTGTTGGGTCAGTATGGTCCTGAGTGGCAAGAGAACCCGTACCCATTTGCTTGTACAATTGACGACCCCACTAAACAGACCAAGTTCAAGGGCATGAAAAGCTACATCTCCTATAAGCTGACCCCCACACACACACAGAACCAGGTGAACAGGAGGTATAAGCACTTTGACTGGCTGTATGCTCGGCTGGTGGAGAAATTCCCTGTCATCTCAGTGCCACACATCCCGGAGAAGCAGGCCACAGGGCGCTTTGAGGAAGACTTCATCTCCAAGAGGAGGAAAGGCCTCATATGGTGGATGAACCACATGACCAGTCACCCTGTCCTGGCCAGATGTGATGTCTTCCAGCACTTCCTCACCTGCAACAGTACAGACGAGAAGGCCTGGAAGCAGGGTAAGAGGAAGGCGGAGAAGGACGAGATGGTTGGAGCCAACTTTTTTCTCACTATCAGCCCCCCCCTGCGGCTCCGCTCGACTTTCAGGAGGTGGAGAGCAAAATTGACGGATTCAAGACTTTCACCAAAAGGATGGACGACAGCGCCTTGCAGCTCAATGCCACCGTCAATGAGTTTGCCCGCAAGCAGATCACTGGCTTTAAGAAGGAGTATCAGAAAGTGGGGCTGTCATTTAGGGTCCTAAGCCAAGCCTTTGAAATGGACCAGCAGGCGTACTCTACTGGACTCAACCAGGCTATCTCCTTCACTGGGGAGGCGTATGAAGCCATTGGAGAGTATTTTGCTGAGCAGCCCAGAAAGGATCTTGACCCGATCATGGACTTGTTAGCTCTATACCAAGGACACCTGGCAAACTACCCAGACATCATCCATGTCCAGAAAGGTAAAATAACAACACTGTACATTGTATATATTTGTCACTCACTGATTTATCATTTTGTATGAGGTTGCTTTCACAGGATTCATGAAATCATGACACCAACCTTTAATGTTTAGTTTCATTTCTTCTAGTCTATTAAAAAACTATTTTTATAGAAAAATTTAACTAATTTCAAATGAAAGATATAGTCAGCATAAACCTAAAATTAAACTGAAGAACAAAGGTACACACAATTCAAATTCGAGAACAACACAAGGAGACAAATGTCACTCATCTACTACTGAAATGTTTCATAATTTCAGTGTTCCAGTCAATCCAAATTCACCACAAAATACACTTTACAATATATTAAACATGAAACAAAATGGTACTTGGTGGGATCATAAATCTGGTTTCCAAACCTTACTTTCTACCACAAGTTTGTCTGAGGTTCAATCCACATGTTTTAAAGTAAAGAAATAAGTGTGTTTGCTGGCCGTTACAAGATTAACAATTTTATTTGTTTCAGGCCATTTGAATTGTTATACTTGTCAATAGCAGGTAGCAGTCAGGTTGTATTTCTAGCATTGTCACCTTGCAAAACAAATAGGTAGTTTACATTTGGGAATCAGTTTACATGCTGCTGCCTCTGTTGGTCCCGCCTGCTTAATCAAATGGGCGGCACCTGTTTGGCTGTGTTTAAGTTTCCATTTACGGGGGTGATACATACATAGTATTATTAGTGCCCTGGAGAAAGAGAATGTCCTACCTGGCTTGTCGATCACAACATTAGCCTCTTTCTGACCAAGTAGTTATAGGAACATAGTTATAGAAACAGTCCACTTTTAAACACTTCTACTAACTACTCTTCTCCCAAAACCTTTTTTCACCATTTGCATTCACACTGGCCAAGTGGCCATAGGAACTGACCTTTTGTTATTATAACCAGCACTATGCGAAAAGGGAAAAGACCCTGCCCTGAAGGAAGAGCTGAAAGAGTTAGAGGAACTGTGGACAGAGGAAATAAAAAATCCCCAAATTGGTCCAGTCACAACACGAGAAAAAAAGGATTCTTTAACATTATGTTCTAGGAACTGCAAAAATCCCTCCAGCTACTGGCGCAAAAATAACATTTGCAGCTAAATCCTTTACAAATGATTGTCCACAAGTTTAGTTTAGTCTTTGCACAGAAAGTCAATGTTAGACTAATCTAGGCCATCCTACATGACCCTA
This sequence comes from Etheostoma perlongum, assembly GCA_026937815.1. NCBI lineage: Eukaryota > Metazoa > Chordata > Actinopteri > Perciformes > Percidae > Etheostoma > Etheostoma perlongum. The sequence continues at coordinate 12,411,659 of CM049375.1, read as the reverse complement.
ACCCGATGATTGTTCTCATTGTGTGGCAAAATGTCACTCTCACGAAGGGCAACACTGTTATGCAAGAGGCACAGCATTGTAGCATTTGTGTTCAGAGGGAAGCTCTCACTGCTGTTTACCGTGTGGGAATGTGGCACAATTGCTTACTTCTGATGGGAATTAAATTACATGAAACGTAAATCTTCACAATCACAGACAACTGGAAATTGAGAATCCCTACCAACAGTGCCATGCAGGACACCATATAAAAATGGGATGGACCTATACAGAGGAAGCTGTGAACTAAGCCTTCTCATTCCATGCATTATGTTCAGTCCCAGTGCTCTAACCTCCTAAAATCACATGACTCTCAAATCAGGGTGGGAAAATAATCTCTTCATCCACCAGTCAGAGTCCCCTGCGGTGTCCAGTATTTAAATGACTAGGTACATGGTTTCTTGCCTGTTGACATCTTGGTTTATCATTTGGCTCCCCCTACAAACACTGGGCCCATTCAGTCCACACAAGACAACACCGGGGGGCTGCAGTGGGGCACAAACTTCCCAGTCAGCTCAAATCAAGCTTGCCACATAGGCCACACACAGCCCAAATAAGGCAAAGCAAGCATTTAAACAGTCTGGTGTGATAAGCCCAGCATTCAACCACAGATAAGAAACCCTGATTTGATACCACACATGGAAGACCGGGCGCAGTTGCTGCGGGCACAGTGTTGAAGAAAGATGTCAGGGAGCTGTGAAACAGGGCCTCACCACAGACTGGAAACAAAGCAGACGGCAAAGCCAGGACATGCAGCAGATGAAAAGAGAGCCGCGTGTAGCATATTGAATCCAAAATTACTTTGATCTCGTTTTGTTTTTAGTGGACTAAGGCTGTTTTTGTCCAGTTGAGTCTGTTTTATTTTCATGCGTGGATTCCTTTCACCCTTTGTCATGTAAGCGAGGAATGCATTTCTAATTTTTTTTCTATTTATAGGAAAAGTAAATCACAAAAAACGGTTAAAAGTGCAAGCAGGATCTTCATGTAACCACTCATACTACTATACCTTTTAGTTGCTATATTGTTAGGGTTTGGCATCAAGAACTGATTCCTATTTGGAATTGTTTCTTTAATGGAATCGTTTGGAAGATTTGGTTTCAAATCCGATCATCGGATCCAAATTTAATATGCGCAAGTTTTGGTTTCCGTAGCAGCAGGCGCTTGTGTCGCATCCATGGAGCGCAGTACGCACAGCGCTCTGGGCCATTATTTTACATTGAAAAAGCCCTGTAAAACTGCAACCCACCATTAAATCAAAATAATACCTTCCTCTTATTTGTGAAATAAAAATGTGACGTTTCAACTCCACCCCTCAAAGAATCAGAATCGAGAATCAATAAGAACCGTAACCGAAAGGAAGAATTGGAATCAGAATTGTTTAAATCCAAACGATGCCCAACCTTATATATTGTGCCAGTATATGCAAGATGCTCTTTATTACGCCACATGGTAGTGACAGTGATATATTGGAACCGTTAATGTGCCTGCATTACATTCAAAGTTTTTTTAAAGTTACCTTGTTCATGACAGCTGAATGGCTACTTGTTACATAAATTGCCTACATGTTTCCAGCATTAAAGGCAAACACCTTTTGCAAAGTCTACTCACCTCCAAGGTTGTGTAGAATGATCCTGCATTTGACGTATTGCAGTGAAATGACTGTAATTAGTAAGAATAGATGGTTTTTAATGAAGCCATAAACACTGAATTTTACTGGCATTTCATTGTGTGAAGACAATACTATGCTGATTGAAGCTTAAACACACACTAGCCATGGACATCTGAGTTTGGCATTTTTTTCTGTCCCTTTGTCTCCCTTTTTATTTTCTCTCTGTCTTTCATATATTTAATAAAACACCTTTTTCCATCCCGTGTACATCGTCTGTTGCTCGGTTGTAATATGCCTTTCCTGATAAACGTGTGGAGGAAATGTTCACAAGTGCTATTCTTCTGTTATGAAGTGAGGTTTATTGCTGCTTTCTCACAGTTAGAAAGCTGAAGAGAGGCTAGGCCACATCCTTTGTTGTTCTAGACCAGAGTACACATTGCTACAACCGAAGTGGTCACACAGAAACTCATTGGACCAAGTATGGGGCTCAGAAGTGCTGTATTAATGCATTGGTGCATGGTCAAGATTTAAAGCCAGTCCGAAAGTCAAATGGTCACTGTAGCAGCGTTAAAATGGCAGGTAAAGGCTAATATAAGGTAATAAGGTCATTAAGCCTATTTAAGAGGTTATCTCTTGCAGACAGACATATCACTGTTGCTCTGTTTAGGAGAAACCTCTCAACTCGTTGCTTGTCAGTTTTATCAACAACTCAATTCCATTAATAGCTCCCTATATCCATCTCATTAGGACTGCAGGCAGCAGGCATGTTTTTATTTGTCCCCTTGAAAGTGACCAGTGAAATGTGAGCTGTCCCACAGAAGGACACCGAACATAACCATATTGATCGGCACCTCTTCTGAGACCCCATTAGCCATTAGCATGGAGCTTGACTGGGACAATTTTAACTCATGATATTAGCATCATTGTGTGGCTTCCAGAAACTTATAGAGTTTCACATCCTTTATTTTTGTCCAAGATAATATTGTGGCCTTGACACAATATCAGATTAGGACATGGTTTTGTTTTGTTTTCTTATTTTGGGCTCTTGGGAAAGAGGAAGGGAGGAGAAGGGTTTCACAAATGCTCACTGTTTCCAATTTTAAACATAGGGTTAAGTCTGGTTTGGCTGGTTACAGGAAAAGCTATTTTGTGTTAGGAGTGATGAATCTTATTCAGCATTATTGAAGTTTAAGAGGAGGGGGTAATTGAATATCAAAACTTTTGCCCAGACAAATTGCAATATAAAAATAAAGTTTATATTTAGGTGAAAACATGTTTTTTTTTTATCACAGCTCACAGTCTGTCAGGTAATATTAAAATACAACAAGTTCTTCTGCTTTAGCTTCTTGTTCAAACACTTACTGTGTCATAATGTTGATCTTGCCTGCAGTGTTTCTTAGAGGTAAAACTTGTGGTTGACTTTAGACCAGGTCATTTTAATAATTATAAAATAATAGAGTGCCACCCAGATGCAAGTAATATTGTTTATTTAGTAGCTAAAAACACTTAGAAATCAAGTCTTCATCAGACTCAGAAATTAGACTATTTTCAGGGAGGAGCCCACAGTTTACATGCACACACAAATATTCCACGCACAATATGACATTATTCCGAATTTGATACAGGTCATGTAAACAGCATTTTCAGTTTACAGTCTAAGAAAGATTATATAAAGCATATATAGGTTATGACAAAGTATGTTTCTCAGAATTATGACAATGATAGATTATCATTTAACTCCAAGCCCAGTCCCATGATACTTGCTCATTTTTGGTGCAAACTTAGTCAATTCTGTATGATTGGAGACCTCTTAAAAAAGTCAATTTTTACCTGAAGTTTTGCTGTGATTGTCTCCATTAAAAAGCCATTTTTAATCCTTTCTTTCCATTGCTGTACTGTTGGAGGGTTGAGCCTTAGACAGACAACTGTGATCATCTTTTTGTCTATTAGGAGTAGAATCTCCAATACATATATTGTATGTATTCTTTTCTGTAACATCGTCAGGTAAAATATCCAGTATGAAATAATGTGGTTGGAAACACACCTACTTTTAAACATTATGAAAGACTTGGATATCAACTGGTTTTTGGATATGCACAAACATATTGTGATGAACCTGAATGCAAAGAGAAATGTTCTCAGATACATTTACATACTAATGTATCCTTATTTTTATATTTATTTATGTGTTTTGTTTCCCTTGTTAATTTTATCTGTTGAGCACATTATGAGGATCAATTTTGTTTCTCTGTGTGTGCTTAGAAATGGCAATAAAGGCACTTTTAACCTTTTAAACTTTACCTGTCTGATCACATCATAGTTTTATCACTGCATGAAGAGATAAAACAATACCAGACAAGTAAGGGAAAACTCCAATTTACAACAATGTCATGTTTTCCTGCCGAGTCATCCTTTCAGCAGACACTCCTGTTGTTACAGGCTATTTAAAAACCCTCTGATGCACAAATGAATGACAGGTGTCGGTGACAGGTGAAGATTGCCGCTGGTTGTTCAGGTCACAAGCCCGCAGTAGCTCTGTGTTGTGTAACAGGGATTACGTAAGAGTGGAAGTTGCTACCTCGAATGAATCTAGGAGGGCTCAATGCCACCTACACCCAGGGAGGATTTCTTCAGAGGCGTTCATCAGAGTGTCTCCTTATTCATGGTGACAGTACAGTATGCTACAGATCTCCTAGGGGGTGTTCAGTAATCAGTAGCTCTACTGTAGATCTTGTATCTCCATATATATATATAAATAAATATTACCACAGCAGCATTATGTATCTCAAATACTGGTGGTGTACTATAGCAGTGAAAAGGAAAGATAGCAGAAGGTTGTGCAACAAGACATGCAATATGCCATGACTTTATAACATAAATTGTGAGGAATTTTGTTTTTTTCCTTCACATTTTGTATTATTATTTATTTGGAAGTAACACTACAGGAAAACCACAAATTACTGCACTGCAGAAAGTGGTACGGAGAGTTGTGTTGGATCACAAACTCTGACTGTAAAGAACACTCCTGCACACTGTCGATCACTTATGTCAGTAAAGTAAATATATAGTAAATGTTGTTGGCTGGACAAAACAAGCAATTTGAAGACTTCACTAGAATTCACTATCTTCTGACATTTCATAGTCTAAACAATTGATTAATTGAGAAAATACTGATTATGTATGATGCAATATCTATATCTGCAGCCCTACTTGACACTCAGTATCTAACTGGTGGTTTAGTTATTGAAGATAGCCTACTTACAGCAGCTGTGAAAATGATGTGGCTCTCCATATGTTACATTTTGCTGACACCATCTTTTATAACGGAACTCTTGCCTTTCTCACAAGATCTCCATGACAACAATTATTCCACCTTAGTCCATTAGTGGGCTTTTAAAACGCAGGAAGCCAGAGACCTTTAAGGTACAGTACAGTAAACACCTTTGGGATTGACATTGCAGTCTTTGGACAGCTGTGTTTGTTCCTGTCTCTCTCTTTTCCATCCCTGTGTCTCTTCTCCCCTGTTATCTTTACCTCATTTTCTGTCATGTCCAATCTTTTGTGCATTAAAGGAATTTCTATGATTTGGGTTAAACTGTGACTGAGGGAGCTACAGCCAGATAGCAAACTGGAAAGACTTTTTTGGGAATGTCGAAAGAAATTCTTTTTGGGGGGATTTTGTCAACATAATTCTTTGCCCTGTGGGTTATATAGCCTAACATGTTTAGGGTTGGGAGTGGAGAGAGAGAGATGCTCATATTATGCTCATTTTCAGGTTCATAATTGTATTTATAGGTTGACCAGAATAGGTTTACATGGTTTATTGTCGTACTGCACATTGCTGCAGCTCCTCTTTTCACCCTGTGTGTTGAGCTCTGTTTTAGCTGCAAAGTGAGATATCGCATTTCTGTTCCATCTTTGTTGGGAATCACATGTGCAGTAGCTAGGTAAGGACTACTAGCCATTATGAGTATGAGGGCGTGCTACGCTAGCAGCTAGACGAGCATTATGACGTGTAACAAATTGACGCATGGTTGCTACAGAAGTAAAGTCTTGGACTACAATAGAGCTGTTTGGAGCAGTTGGTGAACAGTGTTTTCTGTTGGAGATCAGAAGTCCCTTTGTGGTGGACGTTGGGCTTATTCACTTTGTAAACCTATAATATGCACAAAAAGATACACAAAGGAAAGGGAAAAAGCACTTTAATGTTTGTAATGTTTATTGTGTTCTGTCCAAATATTTGGACAAATTGTATTTTGATGCTTTGGCAAGATTGTTATTGAAACTTTCATCATGCAAGTAAAGCCCCTTTGAAACAAATTACATTTAGAAAAAGAAGAAGTTGTAAGGCATTTCTGTGAACCTTAAGGGTAGGAAGAAGTCTAAAAGCAGGGTTAGGTCAGAAAGTCTTTGTGGTCCCTTGTTTCAGGAAGCAAGCAGGCTGAATTAGACTTTTAACAGAGTGCCGGTGACTAAGCTCACATAGTGACCACAAAGTCCCATGATGGGCCAATACAGGATGTTTTACTGCATACCTTAAAGCAACACCAAAGCACTTTTCCTCTTCGGTCCCCCTACAGGTTGGAAGCGGAATTGTCCATTACCGCTGTCTCATTCAAACTACAGATCCACTACACAATCTGACAAACTTGCAAAGTGCCGTTAAAGCTGATAAAGGGTCACATAGCGAAGGCAGAAGCGACGTTCACCGTGTTACGAGATTACATCGTCTGTCAGCTGGTTATACCATGCGTGGAGTTGCGCTTGCCTGTGGCCTTTTGCACACACAACACACACAAATATTGTCAGTGTTAAATAAACATTATAGCATCACACCTGCATAGAGTCCATCTGTGTTTCCAAGTATTGAGTCAACCAATGTTTCTGCCACATTGAACAACGAACAAGGACAGAACCAATTTCATGACACAAATGATCTAATGGTGCCTTCCCACTGTATGTGAAAAATACATATAAACCTGTCTCCTCCACTTTTGTTTGGCTCTTTTAAATAAAAAAAAAATGTGATCACAAAAAAAACACACATCCGCCGGTCGCTTGTGACTTGGTCCACTCGCCAGGTATCCCAGCATTCTTTGTGCAGCGCATTAGCCCCTTCCCATACACAATAAATGAGTATAAATGTTGCCAGTCAGGTCGCGTACACTGGGCAGGCACCGTCAGGGCTACAACTTTATTATTTTCATGATCAGTTAATCTGCTAATTATTTTCTCGATTGTTTGCCCTTTTGAGTGTCAGAAGATGTTTGGAAAATTTCAATCCCAATTTTCTAAATAGGCGTATTGCTTTACCATCTGCTATTGCATAGAATATCACAAGGGCTGCAAAGTTAATTAAAAAAAAGGGGGAAGCGTGTCCTTTAAATTTAAAATCTTTGGCCCACAAATCACGTTTAAAATTGAAAAACCATTTTGGACAAGCACAAAACAGGAACCTGCTGCAAACCAGTTTTCAACTGAGTCAGGCCCATTTAACATTGTAATGTAATGTTACTTTTTAACTTTCCTGTATAATAAATATGAGTGAATGAATGAATGAATGAAATTCTAAGATAAACACTGAGAAATTATGTAAGTACACACACATTAGCATTTATGTCACAGCCCAAGGAAACGTTTCTTTGACTCCAGATGTGACATGTAAACAGATAAGACAGAATGTCATATCCTGTCAGTTTCTCTTGCGTTTGAACTCAGTGCTTATTGCTCATGACATTTCTTTCTAGACTTGGTCAGAAAATGTCAGCAGTTTGATAAGTCATATGTCATCTGCTACTGGTGATTTGACCCTGCCTTCTGCTCCCATTGAACCATCTGTCTGGAAACTTATAGGCTAGTTTTTAGTTTTGGCAACAGTATGGCTGAAGGCTTATTCTGCAGTAAGCAAAACTCATCAGGGTTTATTTAAAGAGGGGAAAAACAGTGGCAGTTAGTTTGTGTGAAAATGGTGTGTGAAAACTATCATGTCTTGGTCGTCTATGCCACAAGACACCACCACAGTGACGACTGCAAGTAGCTCTTCCTGACAGAGTGGAAACTGTGAGGTGAAACTCTCAGTGAGTGTAATTTGCTGGCGTTCTTTTTTTCGTTGTTGCCAGGTTTAGTTTTTGACCTGGTCATGGTTTATTTAAATTAACTTGTTATGATCAAAGCGATGTGCAACAGCTGAACTCAAAGAACAATTGAAACTCATCCATAACCACCAACTGACAATGATGGGGAAAAAGTAGTAGTTTATTGTTTTTTTTTAAAATATATAAGTAGTTCAAGTAAAAATCAAGTAGTTGATTTAAAAAAAAATGTCTTCTTATTTTGAGCCTTGTTTTGATAAAGAATTTGTGTGAAAGAATTTTAAAATGTCTAATGGCAGTTGTTTCACCAGCCCCGCCCCACTTAGTTGCTGTTGCTAAGTGAGTCTAGCCTTCTGTTCTTACTCAATGATGATGAAAGATTAACCACTCAAAACTCATACGTTTCTTTTTGTTCTTTTTTAAACAATGAGTCCCTGATGTCAGGCACATTTATACAAAAGTTCTCATTTCTAGAAATGACAAGTGTCACTTGCAGATTTTAAAGCTAAGCTAACTTCAGCTCTGTGAAAACGCAGTCTCTGACTTACATTTTAATGTCTCCATGTAACTTGTTTTAAACTGAGAATCCAGTGAAAAGGTTTTTAAATATGGTCTTGATGGGTGGCCGGGTTGGTTCAGTGGTAGAGCGGGTACACACACGTGTACTGAGAGGTTTATGTCTCAACGCAGAGCTCCAGGGTTGTCTTCCCCCTTTCTTACCTAACTGTCCTGTCAAAAATTAAAGGCAGAAAAGCCCAAAAAATAATGTTTAAAAAAAAATGCTCTTCAAGGCTAGGATAGGCATGCACATGTTTTAAAGGGTATCAGAAACCGCTTTTTTTTTTTTTTTTTTTTACTTTTTAACTTATATTATTACTTGTGTGTTGATATGAGTCTTTGTACTATTCCTTGTTCAGTGTGGTTTGTAATGCTGCTGTCACATGTGAATTTCATCCATCCATCTACATACATGATATTGTGCTGAACAGCAACAAGACACAGAAATACAGAAACCGCATTGTTCTTGTTTATCATTCTGAGTGTGAAAAATGGAAGATCAGACAGAATCATTTTACATTCCTATTAAACAATGAATTGCTTAACCATGACATCAGCCTTAAAGAATAGCTAGGTCTTACAAATCAGACTTGTTCACATTTGGTTGTGTTCTTACGCATTCAAATTGCCAACAATCATTGGTAGATGGTGTCAAACCGCCAGCAAAATCCCCTTAAATGGTTGTTTAGAAAAGGCCTTTGAAGTGACATAATGTAATAGATATTTTTTTTAGAGCCAGGCTCTCTCACATTTTCTAACTATAGCTACATTTGTGGTTCTCAGGAAGTTTGGAACAAACTATTTTTGGCCAGTTCTTGGAGCTATAAATTTACTGTAAGCTGTGCTCTTGAATCTTTATAGAAAATAATATTAAGATTATTAATTAACTTTCCCACGTAAAACAGTCTGAAGGTCAGATGTCTGTTTGATAAGTTAAATGTTCAAGGAAATAAAACTCATGTCTTAAGGAAAGAACATTGTTTAAAACCTAGCCTTCTTGTGGGCTGTTTACCCAGGCTGGTTAAAATAGTATCGGATGATTGAACATTGATAAATAAATGGCGTGGGTGCTTTCCCTTTGCAGAACATGCAGTCTCATATGTGATAATGAAACAAAAAATAAACCTTGATTTTTTTTCTTTCTTCTCTCTCTCTCTCTCGTCCCCCAACAGGAGCCTTGACAAAGGTGAAAGAGAGCCAGAAACATGTGGAGGAGGGCAAGATGGACCGGGCGCAGGCGGAAGGCATCGACGAGCGCTGCAACATTATCTCCTGCGCCACGCTGGCTGAGATCCAGCACTTCCACCAGATCCGCGTGCGTGACTTCAAGGCACAGATGCAGCACTACCTACAGCAGCAGATTGCCTTCTTCCAAAAAATCACGGGCAAGCTAGAGGAGACTCTGCAGAAGTATGACAATGCGTAATTGACTGCCTGTCAGTTTAGTTCTTGGTGATCACTGACACATGCAACTTCCTCACTCAGCGGAGTTTTGGCAAAAAAACAGCCCATACTGGTGAATGCTGTTCAACCAGCAGGGAAGGATATTCAAGGAGATGGCGCTCCAGTAATAATGACATTTCAACCAAATCCAGGTTTGTGTGTGTGTTGGCCACATTTCTGGGGACTAGGTGTTCTTGTTTAGAGAGGATGTGTAATTTAATGAAGTTAGGCCAACTTGTAACACAAACAACAGTCTTTAGATTTAATGAGAATCAATAATAATGATGGTGCACCACATGATCCGGTGGGTGGGTGTATTAAATCTAATCAATGTAATGACTTGCAGAGAAAGAACGTTGTATGTGCTGCTGCATGAACAGGACACAGGACTTTATATACAGAATTAAATGTTTTTAGCCTTACAACACTGTTTTTAACGGAGTGCCACTCCAAGTGGCTAAAACACTGCCTTCTGGAAAGACTCAAGCCCTTCCTGCTATCTGTCTCCTTGGACAAACAGGGCAAAATGTTTACAGTCTCCTCGCTGAGCAGCCACTGTCATCACTGTCCCGCTGTGCCTTCTGGTTACGTCTCTCTGGTCATTTTTGTTAGTGGTTACTCCAATGCTTTATATACTGTATATGCAGAAATATATTTGTTTTTACAAAGCTACACATTTTGTAGTCTTTGAAAAAAAAGACAAAAAGATCACTGTGCTTTGAAAAAGGGCAGTGTCTTACATGGGAGATATTGTTTATTTGTGCCATTCCCCAAGGATTGATTTTTCAACAGTCACACAGTGTGAAAAAATCAGGATCTAGAAAGGATTACCTGCTTTGACAATAGGAACCTATGCCTTACACAGGGCACAGCCAGCGCTGCACAATTTAAGGGACGAGTAGGATGGTTACTTGCTTTGCCGGATACCTGAATTTGTGTCGACAAAATGCTGGTTTTCAGGCTTAGTTTTGGGGTAGTGTTAGGAGACAGGCTGTTAATGGGTAGAGGGCTCCTCACCTATTTTAATAATAAAGTCTTTTTCATAGCACACACTTCTAGACAGTTCACATGTACTGCTGTTTATGACCTTTATGGTGTTGGTTGCATCATGAAGAGATTAATATAGATTCAGAAACGCAAAATAAATTCCTCCTTCACAGAAAGCTGTTGGTTGGGCCTGTGTGTTTTGTATTTTAAATGTTATTACATTCATCTTTTGTTGCTATTCATGTGATTTGGACTGAATATGTCTTATCACTTCAGTCCAGAATATAAGCCTGAATACAGTGAACAACTGGGAAAAAGACAGTAAAAACATCTGTATGTGCTGACAGGTTAATGTGCCTTTCAACTGTTCTTTCAAAATGCCTCAGACACCCACTTTAGACATTATACAACCCTTGTAATGCAGCCACCTTCCCATTTTATAATGGCAGAAAGACAAAGAGAACAAACGGTACAGCTCTGTAGGTTTCCTTGGCTGCATCCCTGGAGGACTGGTGTGCAGTGTCAGTGTTTCATGCTAACCTCACACTCGGTTCACAGATCTGCTGACAGCACAGAGCCCTGCCAGCCATCTGGGACATCTGGCCACTGTTACGAGTGCTGGAGCGTATGGCAGTTAACACGTAGTCAACAGGAAAAGGTCAAAAATAGTTTGTCATTAGCTGTCATCTCCACCACCTATAACCCAAGATAACCAAGATGCAGATAGTGCTTATTGGAGATAACATGTTCTCTTTGCACAGATGGTCTGATTTGCACGTCAACAGTTTTGTCCAATGCTGGCCCTTTGTTTACTATTTTGAGGCAAACATGGTGTGCAGCAGTGCAGTGACCTCTTTGGCCAATAATAATTCAGTTTGACAAATGTGACAGTGAGCAGAAGATACGAGAGCAAGCAGCAGCTTTCATCACCAGTTATTCATTAAGGTATTAAGAAGTAAACAGCCAGCTAAGACTTTTTGTCTCATATTAGAGCTTCTTTAATAAAGCCAATTCCTCAGGTATGAGCAGATGCCTTTGAATTCCAACAAAACTACAGAAACATTCACTTAAAACTATTAAAGTCAACTCTCAAAGTTTTGCACTCAAGGGAAAATTAGAGGATAGCCAAAGTCATTAGTATACATCTTCTGATAACCATGAATAACTGCACAAAATGTTCCATTACATCGGGAAAGTTTTGAGATGCTTCACTGGACAAGTGAAAACTTTAACCTTCTGGTGGCGCTACATGAAAATTCAGGGGACACTACTGAACCCCTCAAATAGTTGTCAAGGCATTTAACTAAAAACAAATGTTTGGTCAACTTGGTGACGCTAAAGGAAAAGTAATTTCACCTTCTGGGCTTCAAGAACATCTATCAACAAATCCAAAGCAATCCATCCAAAGACAATGAGATAATACAGGAATAAAGTGGTCGACCATCATTGCTGTCTGTAGAGCTGCACCGCTAGCATGGCTAATAATATCCTATCATGTGAGGAACTAGGTCCGCTTGGAAGCTCTCACCATCTCCTTCCTCTTTTCCTAACCTCTATTTCTCTATTGTCATTTGCTACAGAAACTCAATAAATAATGCACACAGCTTCTAGTATTCTCAGCCCTCGGGCCTTCTGTCAATACTGTCAAGCCCGAGGAAATGGGTGCTCCTGTTTTTACATTATTGTTTCTTCTGGCCATAAGCTTTGGTTATGAATTAGTAAAACTGATACATTTTAGGCACATTAAACTCAGAAAAGAAATTGGGTTGAGAACATTTTGGAATTGACAATTTTAGACCCGCATATGATGAAGAACAATAACGTCATGGCTAGCGCAGAGTATCGAATTTAATACTTTTTAGGCACTGACCGAATTGCCTCTAAATTATCGAAAAATGCCTCGTCATTCAATACCCAATTTCAATACCTATAAGGAGTATATCTTATCAATGTCAGTGAGCCAAGAAGCATGCAGCATGCTTCAACCGAGATCTAATAATGTTTGTGATTGGCTGTCTAACGTTACATGTCGTAGGGACATGCAGGAAAAACTCTACGATACACACAGCTACGGGGCTCATGTAGTAAGTATACATTTTAATAAATTGTGTAATGTGTAATGTTGCAATTTCTTTCTGTTTTATGAAATTGGTTTTGAAAAAAGTATCATTTAGGAACTGGTATCAAAGTCACGGTATTGGAATTGGTACTGATATTGAATATTTTTTAACAATACCCAGCCCTAGCCGTAGCATAGTGGTATTTTTGGTTGTGCTTGTAATTTTGTAGTTTTTTAAGAGTGCAAATCTTTTGAGTGAGGTCATCATCAGTGCAGTGCAGTTATTCCAAGAAAAACAGGGACTTCTTACTTGCACTTTCCAGTTTAATAGTGTGAAGGAGCGGGAAGTAAGGAAGCTGTAAGGAAGTCCCTGCCCGAACACAGCTCTGTGGGTACTGACCTGCTGGACAGTAAAATACTTAGCCTGGCAGCTGACTATGTTAGTGGTCTGTTATGTCAAATATTAAATGTATGCTTAATGAAAGGTGTTTTTCATATTTAATCCTTTATTTTCTTTCCAAAGGCTATATTTCAGCACATGCACATACATGTAGATTCCTTTAAATGTTATGGGGAAGATTAAAAAAGAGAAACTGGATCTTTGAATTCTCACAGACTCACAACTGAATTTATATCTTGCTTCTCAGTCAGAATCATATTAACCTGGAGTCCCGGTCTCTGTCGCAATAATCATATATGGGATGTTTTAGGCCTATTGGCAGATATCCATTTAAAATGTAGGCAATGGCATAGCTTTTTCCATGTCCACTGAAATATCTCAGGGTGCACTCTAGTGTGTGTTGTCCAGGTAGCTTTGCATAAAAAAATGGTTGTCATTTGCAAGGCTACTTTTACTTTTGTGAGAAAATTCCCAAGCCTGTACTTTGTTGCTTTTACTTGAGTAAAGAAGTTAAATCAGTACTTCTACTTTTACCAGAGTATTTTTTAACACAAGTATCTGTACTTCTAAGGCAAGGCAAGGCAAGGCAGCTTTATTTGTATAGCACATTTCAGCAACAGGGCAATTCAAAGTGCTTTACACAAAATCAGTTAAAAAACAATAAAAAAAAAAAAAGTAAAAACAGATAAAACACGTGAATAAACTGTTAAAAATAAGAACATTAAGACACATAAAACACAAGAGTAAAAGTTACAGTGCAGCATAAGAAATTAAACATTAAAGAAATGAACAGTCATTTAAAGAAAGGCAACATCAAAAAGAAAGGTCTTCAGCCTTGATTTGAAAGAAGAAGGGAGTTAAGGCTTTCTCTTTGGCCCTGTAAGGACCTTACATCCTCCTTTGGAAGCTGTTTGATCAGCTTGACCCTTAAAAAATTCTGTATCTTGGGGGATACAGTCATTTGACAGGCTGTAGGGGGAGGGGCATTATGTGGTTGTAGTTGATGAGAAACACTGATGGGGTGATGGGTCATGTAATCGGGTCATGTGACTTTATGCCAACATTCCAAACATTTGTATCAAAATCCAAAATGGCAGCATATGTGGACAAAGACACTGGCCATGAGGTAAGTGTTGTTATATTTCAGTTTTTGGGCAGTTTGTGCTTTGTGTAAGGGTATTGCAATATACTGTGGATGCTGAGAGATGGGTTAGATGACAGGAATAAAATATTGCATTTTACATAGCATCATAAACTGGCTCATGAATGTAACAAGAAGAGAGTCCAAGCCTTCTAAGACTTAAAAACAGGGGACTGCCTGCTGGTTTCCACTGCTTTTAAGTACGGGAAGTGAGTACTTTTTCCATCTCTGTCTGAAGGTCAACTAAAGAAATTACAAACTGCCCAAAACAGAGCTGCCAGGTTAGTATTACATTGTCCCATAAGAATAAACACTATCAGTATGCACCATCGACCCTCATGGATAACAGGCTGATTTTCAATACAGCTAAATTTTTCAGAAACACTTTTTTCTCAACCCGTTTTTTTGTTTGATCAGGTTCATTCTCATTTGACTAGGTCAGCTGATGATGGCCAGATGATGTTACCAAGCACAAAATCAAATGCTTCAAAGAGAACAGTTATTAATTGTGCCATCAATCATTGGAATAATTGCCTGCTGAATATATGTAAAATGAATAGCAAAGTCTCTTTCAAGTACCATCTGAGAATGCACTATTTAAAATTGTGAGTAGGGGATGGACATTTACTGTACGAATGTAATAATGATTGTTATACTGTAATAATTAATTCTGAATATTTTCTGATGATGTTTATAATGATGTCTACAATGTTTTATTGATTTTGGATTATCATTGTTAAGTGATTTTTTTTTTTTTTGGACACTAGGAAGATTAGCTCCTCACACTTTGGTGACAGCTAATGGGGATCCTTTTAACAATAAACAATAACTCACCACAGTCAAGCACGCAGGGTAAAACAGCTCTCGATTCAGACACAAAGGTTATGTGTGAAGCAATGACCACACAAGATGCTGCAAGGTTGCATGATAACAGAGCATGACACAAGTCTAATCGCTGAAGGGTGAAAACATGGACATTGAGTGTGATTTTCTGGAGGATTTGTTCTGGGAGAGTTTGTTATCGAGGCAGTCGTAGCATTTCAGCTCTAATAAGAAACATTATCACGTCCAAAAGAAATGGTCATCACCACTCCCTGACTGAACAGCGGCTCTCTGGAATTCACTGAATGTAACCCAGAAACGTCTGTACCTTTGTTGTCAGTGTGGCGACAATCCAAAAATGACTACATCTGGCTGAAATCCTTTCCAGCTGCTCCTTTACTGCTCTCACAAAGGGAAAAAGTAATAATTTGACAGCATATGGTCACCTCTATCATAGCTCAATAGCAGTTTTTGATTAGTTTTTCACTTCTTGAGCATGTTTCTGTTTTCATAAGACTTGTTTACATGTTCCATAATCTAGGTCTGGGTTTGTTTTCAGTTTCAATAGTTGGCACTGAGAAGCAGAACAGTAGTTAGGAGCACAGGGTTTCTCCCCTCTAATGACCCGGGCACTGACGCCACATTTAACCACATTGCTTTCATAAGGACTGAATCAGTGTCTCGAGATCCTTGAGTAGATTACACCCAATTCATGTTGCACCATCCCTGTGCAACACTCAGCAGTGATTCCAAGAAACCAAGAAAGTTCAGGCTTATTTCTGTCTGTAAAAGTAAATCTGCTTGTCAAACACAATGCAGGTATCCTTCAAATCAATCTGCTTTGATCCTACCATGCCACCTGTGCTCATTTCCCATCTGCTAACTAATACACCCTCAGCTCATCACCTCCCTCTTCAGAGCATTTCCCCAGACATCATTTAACACCTGTCAAGTTTGAGCCTGATTTCCTCTTATTGATTCAGCTGATTAAAGCCTTCCAAATGTCACATAATCATGGCAGGAAATGCCCTGAGGCAAACCACAAATAATAATTTCCTCATATTTCTTGTTGTAATATCACTACATTGTTTAAAGAGGAAGTGCAAAACCAAACACAGGATTTCTGTTAAAAGTTTGGATTGCAGTACCATATTGCAGGTCAAGGAGTGACTGAAAAAACAGAACATGTTTTTGCATGGTGTGTTGAAACAGCTGCTGTATGGTGCAGCTAGATTGAGAGGAAAAGGTTGCTACCACTGTCATGTCTGTATGCCACCGTAATCGTGACGCTAGAGCCTGTAGCCGATTAGCTTAGCTTAGGTAGTATAAAGACTAAAAGCAGGAGGAAACAGCTAGCATAACAAAATAAAAAAAATATGCCTACTAACAACTCAAAACCTCACAAATTAACACATAGTGTCTTGTTGGTTTAATCTGTACACAAATGTAAAAATGACTGTGTGCAGTGGCTTCTTTTCTTGTTGTCACTGTGAGGTTTCCAACCAGCAGAGAAGCTGCTCAGACATGTTGGCATGTTGTTTCTGAATCTCCATACTTGCTATAATGGATTTACAACAACACCGACTTATTCCTCCATTATTAAGTTGACCTGGTGAACTTCTTTTCAAACAGTTGCCTTTATAAGCATCAGGCAAATTAGCATTAGCATCCAATAAGACTATAAGTGAAATTGTGAAACTGATAGAAGTGTTCAATATAATGCTTTATTGGTTAATAAAGACAAATGCACTTAAACCAGAAGTCAGAATCCATGTGTCATAATGTGCAGATGAAGACATGTTTATTAACATATTCATCACTTTTGACGGTCTTGAAAAAGCAGCTGCACATTTAAAAACTGAGACTGAAGCCACACTTCATAGCGTGTTGCTTGAGGTTAAATTATTACTCTTGAGAGTCATGCAGTTCATTTTTCTTGCATGAAAGATCAAGTGGTCCAAGCATCATGATTTCATTTCAGGAATTTCAGTTCTTTCAAATTATTTTACAATGCTGGCTGGCATTAAACAATAACATGTAGGTTGGTTGTGTGCTGAGCCAAAGAAAATCATGCACATGTAAGGCGGAAGCAAACTTCAGGTGCTGTTTCTGTTCTGTCTCGCTTTTTCCGGAGTTCATGCTTTTGGAATGTGAGGCGTTTGCCTGTACTCAGCATATTGCAGCTGGAGGGGGATTTTGTCTGGATCTGTTTTCAATTACAGCTGGGTCTATAGTGGCCTTTGATCAGAGTCTGGGCAGACTAAGGCAGAGGGGAGACCCGGTCCTGACACAGCTGACTCTGGGCTGAACAGATTCTCTCTCTGGGGAAGAAACACTCCAACACCGGCTTCACGTTACAGTCCCAGTGGTACAATCTCTCCATTAAAACATTAAAAACTGTGTGTGTGTGTGTGTGTCCTCCAGACGTCTCCTTTATTGTAATTTGGTCCCCTGTGAATTTGTGTTTATAATTTCACATTTTCGTTTTTTGACTTTTTGATTTAAATACTGTCTCCACAGGTATGGAAGGTTACATCTTCATTCCTTTCTGTCCTATGAGACCTGTTTGTGTAGCAGTGTACCTGGAAAGTTTGGTCGTTGTGGTTGTCTGCAGACTGTTGGTTTCACGGTGGCTGGTTTTAAAACAAAAACGCCATCAATGTTCTCTTCCTCTATTGTTTAGCTTAGCACTTAACATTCCTAAAATGTTTAAACTCTGTCAGGCTACGTGCCAATGCGTGTTTCATGCTGAAATTTAATTAAGTCTATTTAATTACTTTTGTCACTCCCCAAGGGTTATATTGCTCGGTCAGAGGTTAACTGTGTATATCAGTCAGCGGGTTTAGTCCAAAATACCTTTTTAGTTTTGACTTTTAATGTTCTTATACATAGTTTGTTTGTCTTATCATTCTTTTATTTTAATTTTACTGAAAGGAGCCAGTTGAGGTGGTTCGGGCATCTGGTAAGGATGCCTCCTGGGCGCCTCCCTAGGGAGGTGTTCCAGGCGCGTCCAGCTGGGAGGAGGCCTCGGGGAAGACCCAGGACTAGGTGGCGAGATTATGTCTCCAACCTGGCCTGGGAACGCCTCGGGATCCCCCAGTTGGAACTGGTTGATGTGGCTCGGGAAAGGGGTCCTGCTGCTGCTCCCGCGACCTGATACCGGATAAGCGGATGAAGATGGATGGATGGATGGATGCGTGAAACAGAAAAACCTGCTAAAAAAAGCTAACGAAGTCAAGCTCACAGTAGATAGTGTTTCTCAACATTATTTTAAGGTATACTCCTGTTACAAAAAGAAAATGCACATCCTGTAAATCTGCAAGCAGAACTAAGTGTGTATTTAGTGGATTTTCTCTTTCTGTGTTTTGAAAGGATATGACATTTATGATTTTTCTCTTACACAGTGGCATTACAAGCACTTTTTAGTTTAGCGAGATTAGACAAACATGTCATAAGATCATCCACTGACCTCAGCGCAGCAGCACTATGCTGGCTCTTGGGGGTGAGACCCTTTAGTACTGAAAAAGGCTCCAACATGCTACACCCTACTTATAAAAAAATATTTTAGCTTAAATCACATTTGCTGTGTCAAAATTGTGTACTGGGTTTATTCTAATTTAGAATCAGTCATGGCTGTATGGTTTGAAATAGCAGAATAAACATGGGCCTTTGGGTTTGTATGGTACTGGCATGATGAAATCAACTTAATGCCACAGCCACACCCATTGTCAGTGTTACTGGAAAGTGCAGAATAAAACAAATCTCTTTTTTTTATTGACTGCTAAAAACAGTTTTCATAGAAGAATACTCCAGCTTGTCTCAATTATTTTCTCCATTGCTGATTTATTTTCTTGTTAAAGGAGTGGCTGCTATTAAATGTTTTCTTACAATAATAAAGAAAAAAAGATTTTTTTCTGTTGATATTTGTCCTCAGAGGGTAGATTATAATGAAGCTCAGTGTAAATTTTTTCAGGAAGACTTCTAAACTTCATCTACCTCTTTCTCTCTCTCTTCCTAACTGATCAGCTGTTTTGGGGTGTTCAATTTTTAGTTAAACCAACCAGAATTGATAACCAATTGACGAGCCAATCACAGCATGTCATCATTGCTTTAAATCGGTTCTTCTCTCTGCTGCTGTCAATTGTCATTTCAGGCAAAGCGGGCAACCCTCCTTTGTGCATATGTACAATATACCTTTGCATATTTGCAACAAAGTCTCTCCTGATTGAAATGTTTTTGGTGACCTCCCGGTCCTTTCCTCTATTTCTATCTTCAGTCAAAAAATTTCCTCTTGCATAAAATAAATCTAATCAATCGGCCAGTCTGCTGTGGCATTTTGTGATTCTGCTCCCCATTTCCATTTTACACCACCCTGGGCCAAATAAGACCTTAACACAAAGATATTGAACGATCTAATGGGCTGAAATCGGTTGGAGGTATGCATGGCCTCAAGGGGATGAACCTGTTTGAACAAGGTGCGATTCTGGGAAAACTGTACAATTTCAGCCACATAGCTGGTATTTTAAATAATATAGTTTATGTTTGTTGTGTGGAACATTTTTGTATTGTGAGATGTAATGAACATGACAGCCTCTATGGGCCATTAGCAGGTCTTAGATGCAACATTTACCTTTAGTGGCGTACATGTTTTCCTGTTTTCAATAAATGGCAATGCATCATGGGAATTGTTGTATTTTTCTCTTTATAAGGAAAGAGAGGAGGACATGCTATGTGTCCTGTACCTGGCAGAACGTTCAGGAATGTGGGTGCACTCGGCATTCTTTAGCCCCAGTTTTGTTTTTATAGCCCTCACACAGGAAGCTCGTTCTGGTGGGGCCTCATTCATGTAGTCTGAAAAACGCTGACTGCCCTTCCACCCCCAACTCTCTGGCTGCTCTCCAAGATAGACACACACACACACACACACACACACACAACATGCATTTTTTGACTTTGTGGGCCAATGTGCATTCTCCCCTCCCCCCTTCCCATCAGAGAGTTGCATTTATAGCTCTATTTACAATAAACAAGCAATAACAACTAGGGTAGAAGCCGCTTCCCCCACTCATTAGTTATTTTCATAACACACTTACAAACCAGCAGCATATACAGGTAACACAGTTCAACAGAAATGTTTTCCCCACCCCAAAGCATAGTAAAAATAGAGAAAAAAGAATAAAGTTAATAAATAAATTTAGTAAATTATAAGGAAATAAGGAGCACACACACACACATACACGCACGCACGCACACACACACACATCATACATACATACATACATACATACATACATACATACATACATATACATATAACAATAACACTCCACCAGCTGGCGACATTCACCTGTCTAGCTCCATTGTTGCGGGCTATTGAAAGTTCAACATAAACTATGTCAGGAAAGGTCAGAAACCACAGCTTAATGCCAAATATGTGTGTGGGGGGGGGGGGCTTCCAGCGCACTGCAACCATTTTCTTTGCAGCTGTCAGCCCAGCAAGAACTATCCTTTTCTGACATTTAGAAATCTGGAGTGAAGACATTTCATTTAGCAGCAGAAATGGTGTTGTTGCAGGAAACTGTCCCAGAAACAAATGTTGTCAGTTGTGAGCAACATTTTAGAGTTATTTTCTCACTCAGGAATAGAACCACACCAGGTTTAATATATTCCTGTTTTACAAATAAACTGTGTGTTAGAATTATTGCAGTAAAGAGCAGGTTACTGGCCGTCAGATACATTGTGAGGATCACTGCTGGAAACAGCTTTTAATCTGTATACGCTAAAAGTGAATTACATTTGTGAGATATTTAATTGTATTCTAAAAGCAGAATAACGTGAGTCATTTGCACTGGGTAGGTCATGCAAAACTTACAAATGTTAATATTAATTTTCTTTGTCCCCAATTGGGAGGGCAATGACTAACCAGAACCATCCACTTTGAGTATGGTTTTGATTCTTGCTAGCTTCATTTTGAAAATGGCAAGATATTTTCAAAGTGTTTTTGTCATGACATCGTGAATACAGGGACAAGATGTGCGTGTTTGCACATTGTAACCTTAAAACTGGTCTCTTAAAAAAGTGAGACGAGCGAAATGACAACAATTTTAAAGGATAATCCTTATTTGTTTTCTGCGTGTGTATAGACACACACACACACACAAACACACACACACAGACACACACACAAACACAGTGCTGACCAACTAACCGCCCTCTTTGTCCACTGCCTCCCACAGACCGCGGTCGACAACAGTCATCAAATATACCAGCTGACATGGACGCTGCGGGTGGTCTGACCTCTCTTGCAGTTACAGCACACACCACCTCATGTACAGATTCATTGTCCACAAGCTCACAAGCTCTGTGCAGGGCTTCAGGGACAGCACAATATCAGGCTGAACATTTGATGCATGATGTCTGTTTTATGATCCCACTGTGAATTAATCTATTGATTGATTTTACAGGGAGTTCATAAAATCAATGGATGCGGCACATGTGGGAGTTGACAACACATGCGTTTGTGTATGTGTGTTGGTAGCCTACTCTGTGTAAATGACTGTTATGTAATATTAAAACAAACAAATTACACAAATGTGCCTTTATGAGGAAAAGTCACAGGCTTCAAAACCAGGTAAGATGCCGCAACCAATAAGTCCAAATGATTAAAATGGTGCCTTCAGTTTGCAGTACATAAACTCAATTTGGACTGTGTTGTAAAATACACTGCAACAAAACAACTTCATGAATAACCAAAAAAAGGTTGCTTTCAAGTTAGCAAAGAATGCAGTCCTACAAAAGGAAAATATGAAGAAAATGAAAGATAGATACACAGTGTAGCCTATGCTATAAATTGCCCTCATAACTGTCCCAAAAGTTACAAATGAGGGAGGAATTATCCATCAGAAATTTCTCAAACTAAGTAATCACTATTACCACTTATTTACACATACAAAACTTAAATGAGATGAAATATTACTTTTCATATGTGCATGATCTGTTTCTCTTTGGTGCCATTTCAGATCAGCCATGTGTAGAGCAGCTGCCAAAAATTGGAGAAAAGCTTATCTATGAATGAAGCGGCTAATCCTTTCCTCAGCTATGCTCAAGACCCACTTTAGTATCAGATAAAACAGCGCCAGACACCAATGCCACTTGTGTAAAGAGCTCTGGGAGGAAAGGAAAATAAGTTAGATTGCATAGTGGCTTTCTGTTTTTCTTCTTCATTAGCACAACAGGGCTTTCCCCTAAAAGCTAACCGCTGTGGCTTTCAACAACAGCATGCTACATTCTGAAACTCTTTGCAGTATTTTACATGGCTTGATTAGTTTTGTTACAAATAGACTAAATCACACTTTGTGGATGAGATGTTAGTGGCACTTAAAATACACAGACATTGCTATTCCTGCAATGGTGTATAAGATGGGAGTGAGAAAACGGAGTCTTTGTAAAAATTAAACTGGTGGTCGAAGTGATTCAAATAACCATCTGGGTTTGTCTCTGTGGAACTTTATGAAACCAAATGAGCCAAGACGGCTTTGTCTTTCTTAGTCTTGTCTTGCAGGGTGCTATTGTTCTTTAGTCCTCTGCTCCACAATTACCAACACTTAAATTACAATGATCACTCTGAGAACTAATATCTGAGGGCAAGAACTCATCTTGACTACTGTAGTTATTATCTCTCTCTGACTCCCGGCTTCTCTCACACACACATTTGAAAATTAGTATTAGTATTAAGTGTGTTAAATGCCCAGGGCTAACACCATGTGTGTAACATTGCAGACATCTTGCGTAATGCTAATTTAAGCCCTAACTGCTCTGTGTCTACATGTGACTGCTTCCTGACGGACGTCCACATTTTGTAACTAAATACCACGATGTCAACATGTTATCTACACTAGTTTCCTCCTTTTGAGACCATAATTTGACTTTGGTCTATGGAAGTACAAAACAGTCATGATTGTACGGGCTGAGTGAGTGTCAATTCTGTTTTTTTAAACCTGGTTTGGTACCTGCAAAACTAATGATATTCCCATAAGCCTCAGCTGTGCCTTGTTTATCAATCAATCAATCAAAATGTATTTATATAGCACTTTACAGCAACCAGCAGGTATCCAAAGTGCTTAACAGAATGAGTAAAATCACATCATACAACAGAAAAAGTGAACATAGAAAACAGTAAAATCAAAATAGGTTAAAAGAAACAAAAGAATGAAATTGTCATTTCATTCTTTTCATTTTCATTGTAGAACCCTAAAGTCACCATGAAATATTACTCTGATGTATCTGATCTATTTCACTTTTCCCTCTGTGTGCCTGCTATTTTCCATTAGACAAAAGACAGAAAATTTGACATGACATGCAAAACAAAACCATGCATCTCTGCAAATACTTTCAGGCAAGAAATTATCCAGTCTTTGGATAATCTCAGTCTTACAGATCATCAACATTCCTATTCACAAAAAGGCAATCTCACCAACAGTTGTGTGGACATGCGTGCATGATTTCACTGGTGATGATGAAAGAAACTAATTACAGTTGTTTTGAGCCACAAAATAACAATGTTGGTTTGACAGTTTAGGATTGAGGTTGGAATTCTGTTTTGGATTCCCATTGGGGAAGTACAGGAAAGCACAAAGACAGGTCTATCTTTATATTTTTGTTAATGTGTTTACATGTGAGGGAGGGAGTGGCTGATCTTCTAAATCCTGATTCACTTTGAGATAATCCCTCTCCCCTGTGTCTTTGAAAAACTGCTCCTTAATACCTCCTTCACATACTGCAATTTGAACACACTGTGTGCCATATCATCATTACAGTTTTTTTGTCTTTTATTTATCGAAAATGTTCAGAGAAATTATGTTTGTGGCAAAACACCAACCTGGTAATCATACTGAATTGCTATTTCATAGCAACAAAACTTGGTTTCTCTAACCTGGCAAACAGATGTCATTGAACAAAACACCAAATCTGTGTGAATCATTGAAAAAAATGGAAATGTGGACAGTGACTTGGGGGTCTGAAACTAGGCTAGCAAGACACCACACCAGCACTGCCTTAACCGTAGTCACTGAGTGTTAAAATGGAAGAAGTAATTAGATCTTTAAGTAAAAGAAGAAATACCACACTGTAGAAATAAAAGTTAAGGTCCTGCTACTTTGTGTTTTAGAAAAAAGTAGTGTCAGAATCATAATATTCTTAAAGCAACACCAAAGCACTTTTCCTCTTCAGTCCCCAGGTTGAAAGCGGAATTCTCCATTCCCACAATCTCATTTGAACTACAGATCCGCTACATGATCTAGCAAACTTGCATAGTGCGAGTGCATAGTTATAGCCGGCAGAGAGCCGCAAAGCAAATGCAGAAGTGCCGTTCACCCTGTAACCAGTAGATGAACCACAGAAATGATTGGAAACATTATTTTAAGGTACAAAAGAATATTTGGTGTTGCTTTAAAGTATCAAAAGTAAGTACTCATCATGCAGATGGCCTGTTCCAGAATAATGTATATTATATTATTGGATTCAAGTTATTGATGCATTGATGTACTAACTTGACTTTTACTTTAGTGTGGCAGCTGGGTCTTATTTTTTGACTGCCAGGTAGCTTGTAAATTTCCCCCCAAGATCTGATAATAACTGATAATTTGAATCTGCAAAGTAGCTAGTAAATATATAAACTAAATGTAGTGGTGTAGAAGTGTAAAGTAGCACAAATAGTACCTCAAAATTGTGCTTGAGTAAACATACTTGGTTATTTTCCATCACTGGTGAGCGTGCACCTTTTATCATCACATTAAAGGGTCTGTACTCAAAATCCTAAAAAAACAACTGCAGGCTGGGATTGCCTCCACATGGCTCTCAGACCGTTCCCCAATAAGTTAGATACCTATTACTTACAAACTACTAACATTTGTTTAACTTTGTTGTCTTTGTTTGTATCTTTCTTTAAATTTGTTTTTGGCGCTGGCAGGCAACTGGAGTCAACAGACTTGGCTAGTAAAGTTAAGGTGAAGAAGTTCAACTATTGTATCAGTGGATGACTTGCATGCTGGTGTTTAGAAGTACATGTTTTATTAAGCTGTTTCAGTTCATCTTTTCCAGCACTTAGTATGTCAAACTGCACACTACTGAACAATGTGATGATGTCTGTCCAGAGTTGTACTAGAATTTCCTCTAAATAAATGACAATAATGTGGCCAAAAACAATATCCGAGTGAAGTTCCTCTTTGTGAACCGTGTGACTTGACATCATTGTGCTAAGTTTGCAGCTCACATGTGATGTTATTGCTCACCGCTCCTATTAGCTCATTTACTGTCAACATGACCATTTAGCACACCAGCACTCATTGTGTACAAATCCTGAACTCAGTGCATTTTTGGTGAAACTACTTGCATTCACTGTGAGCTCACAGTAATCTTTAATTAACCCCTGTGCACATGTGACAGACGCCCTTAAAGGAATACTTCACCAATTATCATTAAGCGTTATCAGTAGAAACTCTGTAGTATTTTTGAATGACCGTGCTTCCCTCCCTCATGTCCCCCTGAGACGAGTGATCTCTGTATTATGTGTCTGGGAAAAAATCTCCAATGATGCAGAAATGGTTTTGCATCATCTGAGGCATTTTTGCCCAGAGGCAATGGACCACAAGCATAGACAGTTAACGAAATGGACCAACAGATCCCATTGTTCTGGACGGAGACCAGTGAAGGATATTAGAAGCACTTTTCCGGTGATGGCCGAGCGTTACTGCTCAGCCTCCAACTGAGCTTGATGACGTAGCTGTGACGTGAGCAACCTGTCTGAAAGTTGTAAGTCTTCGGGTAGCTGTGCCAAGAGAAATAGTTCTGCTGGAGGATTTCAATGCACACATGAACATTTGGAGGAGGATCCTGTTCAACAGACTTTCAACTCTTTTCATGCATCCCTGGGGAGGCTGGAGGCATTGAAGTTTTCAAGGATTTGGTGTCTTTCATCCACATGAGCCAAAATTAATTTTCTGGCTTTTCTTGGCTTAGAAGGCACCAATTTTGTAAAATGTCACATTTCCACTAGATAAATGACCCAATTTAAACATATATTCATCTTTCCAATGGTGACATAGCCCTTTAATGTCCTCACCATTGAGTGTGTTTGGGATCAGTATGTAACCATCAGTCATGTGGACTGATACACAGCAGCTTCAGCTTTTCCAAATCACATTATGTGTTTAACTTCGGGGTATTCACTCCGATTCCTAGTAGACATTGGGAAAACACACAACACCTTAGTGCAGATCATGTGACAAACTCCAGCTGATTTTTATTGTTTTTGATGTGAGACACAATTAAAAGTAATTGCAGGAAACTGTGAGAAGCAATGATGGTAATAAACATTTTCTAATTGGTCCTCTGGTGCAGTGTATCTTTTGTTGCATTGAGTAAAGTACTATTAAGAGGAGGGCAATGGGCTAAAAGTACAGTTTAAATTATACTGCTAGAGCAAACTGCCAAAAATGCATCTAAGTGGAAGAAATAAGGGGATAATTTGGAAGCTAATGAATCATGTTAAAGGAGGAATGGGCAAAAAGACCACACACACACACACACACACACACATACAATGATTATGCTACTTATTTTATTATGATTATGTATGGTAGCAGAAAGTGAATCCAAACATTTTAAAGTGGTTTATTAAAAATATGGTATCAATAAATATGACACTTCTGTTACATAGTACGTTACATCGTTCAGATGAGACTGGAATACAGTGGATAGACACTTCTCTTCAGTACAAAATGAATTCATAACCTACTACAGTGGTTTTCTGTGACAGCAATTTCTCATCTCCCATAGGTTGCCAAAACACAGAGCAGTACCCTTTATTTCTTTCAGTAAATACATCATTACAGTGTTAAATCACCAAGGCTAACAGTAGATAATTTCAAGAAACTGGTATATCAGTCTTTCTATTTTTATATTCATACCAGCACTAATTTCAGTCAAAGAAACTGTTTCTTGTAATTTGTCAATGAAAGACATATCAGTATTTTTTCAAGATGAACTCCTTGTAATCTTAAAGATCAGTGCCTTGATTTTTCATACATGCTTCTTGAAAATATATAAATACTGTGCATAGTCAAACATAATAAAAACATATGAAAACAGTGCTAAACTTTTAATCAGTGGGATTTTATGAAGGCTATAAATAGCGGTACAAAACCAGCCATTTCATTATACAGCCATGCTGGGAAGTATTTTTGACAACTGCCATTTTATAACAATCCTGTAATGTTCAACAAAGATCTCAATTATTGAATTATGAATACATGCAACCTTCATTAAAGGTAACATGAAGTAAATAACTGGTAACAAAATACCTGAGTTACAAAAACTTAATATAGTATAATATATAATACACAACAATATAAAATCTGCACAATCAATTGCAAATGCTTAGACTATACATCTTTGTGCCAGTGTCAGTCTTAGTAATTCACAGTTTCAAGCTGTTATTGGCAACACTTTCCACTCTTATGATCATGACCCATAATGGAAGAGACTTCAACGTGCATGAGGACCAGATAACAATGTTAGTGATTTAACGTACATTAGGCACCAAACATAGGTTATAATTTACCACAACAATGACCACTTTGTAAAAGCTCAAGTGAACAAAGTCTGTCCCACCAACTCAATATACAGCAGTGGTTGTAAATCAACGTTTCATGGACTGTGCAACTCAAAGACAACCCAAAGCTGTCCTGATGCTGATTAATGTACCGCAAAGGAGTTTGGCCATTGTAGTTTTCTGCTTAATCCATCCTTAAAGCGACAAAAAATCCATTTTTGGCCAATAGGGGTCAGAAGACCTTAAAACAACCTATTACAGCCTTGACATACGGTATTATGGCCTTTATAAAGTTGTTATTCTAAATGTTGCAAGCAAACAATTGCTGTATTATTCATCCAGCAGACACAGAGCAACGGCATCATCCTATTAGAGCTATGGCTTTTGCATTTTGGTGACCTTTTAGCTGTAGCTAGAAGTGTGTTGTGGTTTCTGTATCTGCAGAGACCCAGTCTTCTGCCTGTATTTTCTCTTTTCTTTTCATTTGCTGTTTACGGGACATTTCTAGAGGTGAGCCTTTGAGCACTGGGTGTAGCCCCCGGCCACAGTGCACAAGGTCTGAAGGCTGGACTCTATAAAAACGTAGCGACTAGGTGCCAGATTATAAGCGTTTGCCCAAGGACACTGAGGGAGCTGAAACATTAAGTAAGGAAAAACTTGGATTGGCTTTCATCTTGCTGGATGGAGATGAAGAGCAGTTGTGGTCAGGGGGAGTGTGCTTCTGGTGTTGTTAAACCGGAAAAGGAGGGGCCAAGTTTGAATGTTGTGTTTACAAACCAACAATCCTACTGATTCTGCCTATAATCTAATTAATTGCTGCTTAATCTAAGTACACAACCACATATGTTATCAAAACCTGTAACATTATTCTCTAAAACAAACTCTATAACTACAAGTTGGTTTGTAGAAGATCATACCCAGTACTGATTTGTCTGCAGAGTGGGAGTGGTGGTTCTAATAATTTGGGAAGACGATGAAGGGGACCTATTACTCCAAGAACTTATGAGCATGTTTGAATCAATGGTGTTGTAAGCTAAGCCCTGCTTTTGCGTCAAAAAACGATCAAGAACAGGGCTTCCTGGGCAGCTTGGGTTTAATGGAGTGACAGTCACTGTGGGAACTGTTGTGCTTCTTTGGGGTTGACCTTGGTAGGACTGACTGCTTGGAAGACCAGTGGAAGGTGCCCCCTTTGGTGCAGCAGTGCTCTGCTTCCTTTGCCTGTTGTGTCGAAGAAAGACAACCAGGACTACAAAGATGATTATAAGTAGCAGCAGGGCCAGTAGTGGTAAGATGACCAGGAGCGGACTGGAGGTTTTTTGAGGGTACGACTCTACACGTACTGGTGTGTTCCTAAAGGGAAAATCCTCTGTTCCATGCATTGGTTTGCCAAGAGTTGTACTGAAAATGCTTGTTCTGCTGGAGTTTCCCCAGCGGTTGCGTGCCTTGAACTTTTGCTGGTTTTTGCTTGGTTGCTGGGTGGAGAGGAAAGCTGTAGACAGGACTGGTGGAGCAGTTTCATCTTTGGAAGTCTGAGAAACAGATGATGTAGTTGGGACAGGACTCTTCGTGGTTGGAAAAATTGCTGAATCATATGGCACAACTGTAAAGTGGAACTCCCCTTTAGCAGGTTGGATGTTATCAGCTTTTAGTACAAACACAAGTGAGTCATTCAGCTCTTGAACTCCAGTCATGTTGGCATTCAGCTCCAAGGCTACCTTCCCCTGCATCACCTCCTGAAAGGTGAAGGACTCGGCTGGAACAGCTCCCCGAACCACCTTCCCATACTTAGGATGGGAGATCATTTCAAATATAGGGTCACTATCACTGATATTAGCTAGTTCAGAGGCATTAAGAAAGTTAATGTTGAGTTTGACAGCAATGCCATTAGGAATCCTCAAACCTTTCCCAACCTTAATCAAAGGTCTGGTTGTTATGTTAAACACTTGGCAAGTTACATTTGCTTCTGAAGTGAAGACAGTGAACTCAAAGCTGTCATCTGCAGAGGAAAGGGAGAGCATGTGGTAGGACAACCATCCAGCCTGTAGATCCTCCTGTTCAAACTGCGTAACCTCTTTATTATCCTTCAAAAGTTTGCCAAAGTTTGGAGGCCTTGTAATCTGGTAGTGAATGGTGATGTTTTTCCCATTGGTCTCAGCAAAAAGGTTGTCTTGGGTCAGTAATACTGAAGTCTTGCCTTGCTCCAGTGTCAACCCAGTGTAGTTGACCAGAGAAATGGTGATTTCTGTCACTTCTAGGTTAAATAGTTTATAAATCGGTTTATGATGGCCATCCGTGACACTAAAGTAAAACACCCCAGAGACAGAGCTTCCATCATGGATGAAATAGATGCTTCCGTTATTGATTTGGGCTTGGGTAAAGGCCACTATTGACTCATTCAAGCTTCCTTCAAGAGCTAGGTAACCATTGTTTGGCTTGCTAATCACAGAGAACTTAATATCATCAGGAGGATTGTCTAAATCTTCAACTTTGAGATTCTCAGGCCGGAGGGGTACTGTGTCCCCTTGTACCACCCTCAGACTTGGAGCTTTGGTTTTTAGCAAAGGTGGCTGATCATTTACAGGTGTGATTGTAATGTTAAAACTTTCCTCAACAACGTCAATATCATCTTGAGGGCGTTGCGCAGTTTTGCCCTTAGAATTTAGCCATACACTGAATGCAAAGGAATCAAGAGTTGTCTCTGAGTTGTCATGCTTGTAGACGATACCGTATTTGTTAACAATGAACTGGGAGAAGTTAGGTTTCTCCTTGGTGAGGGTTCTCTCACCTACCACTATGACACCATGCCGAGGCAGAGATGTGACCTGGAACCAGACCTCATGCAAACTCCGCTGAGGAGTCGGCAGCTTGGACATTAGGTTAGAGGCATCCAGCTTGGATTCATCAATGATGACACTCTCCCCTTCTGTTACTTCAGCACCTAGCACCAAGCAAACATTACGTTAATCACCAAGGACAACAGTGTTAATCATTTTAAGTTATAAAAACATAAACAAGAGCATAGTTAGGGGTTTTTAGCCATGGGTGGCTTTGATCCAGACTGAAATATCTCAACAACTATTGAATGGATTGGCATACAATTAGGACACTTGTGGTTTCCAGAGGAACGCGCCTGCAACTATTGGATGGCTTACCATGAAATTGGGCGCACATCTTCGTGCTCTCCTCAGCATGAACAATAATAATAACTTTAATGAACCCTTAAAAATATTTATAACAGTCCATGGCTAACCTCTTGGCGCGTGTGTCTGTCTGTCTGTCTGTCTGACTGTCTGTCTGTCTGTCTGTCTGTCTGACAGTGTGTGTGTGTGTGTGTGTGTGTGTGTGTGTGTGACTTGTATATCTCAGCCTTTGTAAACTCTGCACTGATTGTTTTTTCCCTTGCACGTTCTATCATTATGTTGCTTTTATTATGTCAAGCACATTGTGTTGCATTTACCTTTTGTATGTATCATGTATGTATCAAGTCAAAATGTCTGCGACCAAACACTTGCAAAAATAATGACATTCTCTTCAGCCTCAGCTATACTTTGTGTATAGTGCTAATTAGGAAATGTTAGAATGCTAACTCGCTAAGCTAAGCTGGTTAACATCATACCTGCTTTACTCATGGTCATACTAATGCTAGACTTGTGTTCATACCTGTGTTTGCAAGCAAGACTGTGTTGTGTTCAGGTCCAGTATTCTCATAAGAAATTACTATTTTGAAGGTCTGGCTGTCCAGAGAAGTAGGCGGGGATGCCACAGAGAAGGTCATAGAGTCCATGGCTTCCCAGCCCACTGACTCGATGGGGGTTTGCATGTACACAACTTCTTTCTTGTCCACCTAAGGTACAAAAACACCACAGATCCTAAGGCAAACCACGATCCAAAATATATTCACATCAACAAATATGCAGATCAGCCATCCCTTAAGTGAACTGATGGTTTAATCAACTGTATAAACAGTTCAGTGGCCTAAATAATTATTCACCATTCTAAGAACATTACTACAGTATGTGTAAGATTTCATCATTTATTTAAATCTCTTTTGCTCAGCAGTAAATAACGTGCACAGAGCATCACAGCTTTAACTGTGTCAGATCATAATCCTTCAGAAATAATTGATTACATAAGAGGCTTACATGTTCCATTTAGATAAAGAAGCGCAAAGTCAATTTTATGAATGAGGATGCAGATTATCTATTATTCATACCTTGTAAATCCGACAACTTTCTACATCCCTTTTATTTAAAACATATACATTATATCTTATGTAAAATGATAGAAAAGTGTTGATATAACTCAGTTCTTCACTCACCATGTCTTGTGTGAAAGTGGAGATGTCCACTGTTGAATTATCAGACTGTCTCTTCAACAGACGGCCCAGTTTAGGCTGCCGAATCACACTGAATGTAATGATGCGGTTCAAGGTGTTGCTGATGTCATTGGTCACTGCTTGTAAATCCTCATTTGTGATTGGAGTAGAAGAGCCTGGAGGAAAGACATTAAATTAAGAGAATTACTGGTGTAGTGGCTTGGATAATTGATCATGAAACAATATGTGGAAAGAAAATTACTTTTTCTTGTCTGGTTTTCAGTTTAGCTGCCACCACGCTGTTAAAACTCTTGTGTGACTGCATCAAATGCAACAAGCTTCCCCTCTGGAAGCATTTCACATCTTTTTGCCACCAAATTATGCAAAACAAGCACTGAAATAAACCAATGAGAGTCCTTTGATGTGTCAAATCAAAGCTGCACTGCAGACATCACAGGCTTTTTACAGCCTTGTCCAACTGCAGTGCGCGGTGTTACATAAAATCAAGACAAAAAATCAGCTTCTTGCAGGCGCAAAAATCTTCCACATAGGGAAAATGTAGAGAGACATCTATGCATGATGACGGAGACTGACTACTGAGAACTCCTTTTCTTCTTGAGATAAATTTCATAGATATTCTAGCTCTGCTGCCACTGTGAAGATGGTAAGGCTCCCAAAAAAAATGACTGCTGATAAAAATGGATCATGGCAATGATAGAGGGAAAGTTTGATCAAAGCACAAGGAAATTAATTTATTGTTGTGAGCACTCCCACCATCCAGTCTGTCTCCCATGGAAAATTTCCCTCTTAGAGGAAGAGGGAGAGACGCGCTATTTTATCTTTTCACACAACCTATCTTGTTCTGAATCTGCACAAGATGGTTTCAGCTATGTTGTCGGATATTTGTGCAGCATTTTGTGACAGTGGTATGTAAAAAGTAGAAGTAGTAGCTCACAGGAACATAAAATACATAACACGATCAAAATACAAACTCTGTTTGTTGTGTGTGCAACTTTGGTAATTTGAGACTGAGATATGTAAAAATAAAATAAAAACACCATAAATGAAGTTTATGTTTATGAGGCGTATGGAATAATAATACAACTACATCACACAAGTAAAATTATGACAAATGATTAGAAAAATACAGCAACTTGGAACTGAGATTATCCATATTACAATAGTATTAAGGCACTACTATACTCCTACATGCAATGTTTGTCTTCCAGATGAGACTGCCTGAAGGTGCGTTGTTATCCCAACATTTTTGAAAACCAAGCAAACGCCATTGGTTATCCGCAGATTTAAACAATATACATTTTTACTTGACCTTCAAATATGGCCAGCGTGAAAGTGTCTCACGCTACCCCTTACCCCATTAAAACCCTTCATTGTCAGTTAAAGCTCCCAATCCTGCCCCACCCCCCTTCATCTGCCCCACCTGGCACAAAGCACAAACAGGGCTGCCTAAGACAGACAGTGGCACAGCTTTTCAAGTACCCACTCACCCTGTGGCTGGGAAGCTCAGCAGAGCGTGCCAGTCCAGACTACTGGGAATCTCAGAAAATCTTGAAATGTGTTTATGCAGACATAGACCACAGCCAGCGTGCTAAAAGTAGCATACTGTATATCAAAATTAAGTCTTGTATTTGGGTAAAGCAATGACTTGGCTGTTGGAAAGGTTCTGAATTATTTAACCTGAGCAGCTACTGGTGCAGGTAAAATTTTACAAAATACAGCAAATAAGAGGGCAAGGGTGACACCCGCATGCATGCGCACACACACACACACACACACACACACACACACACACACACACACACACACACACACACACACACACATTCCTGTATGACATGAAAGGTGAGGACCGAGTATAACAGCCACTGAAGTGAGGACCACCCTTTCTGCTATACTTACAGACAAACTAATGCCATATTTAAACACTAGATGTCTCCCTGACTCAGTTTTCCACCTCTGATTATTTTCAAAACAAAGAATAAGAGTTGTCATTCTATCACTGAAGTGAGGACCATTTCTAGAGGGCGCTATTGGGTTCAGTTCTGGTTAGACTATTTTAACTATCTTCTTTCTTATTATTAGTTTGTTATTCTTTGCTACCATTTTATGTTTTAGAACAGATAAATAATGTAATAATATATATAATAATTGAGAGTCTTAGAAGAGTTACAGTTTGAGGTTCATATACAGAAGCAGAATATATACAAATTAATGATGTGACCATCAATCAGACCACTGCACAAAAGCACAGATTTATTTCTGAACTAAAGTAAAGCAAGAAAAAACATTACGTGTGAACTCCAGTTATCAGAACATTTATTTCAGTTTTGTTCAAACCTCAACTTTGAGAATGTGCTGCTTTCTTTCTCAATTATGATAATAAACTTGTCAACAACTGTCAACTGGACAAAATAAACCTGAAGACAACCTTTGACCTTATTTTAGGTGTTTAATATGAAGGTAAATATGGTGCAAAATGTGAGAGCATGCAGATGTGATGTGAGCACAGAATATGAAGCTTGTAGAAAAAAAATCTGTACTCTATTTTTTTTTTCAGTTCAGTCACTTTTCCATTGCAAAACAACTCAGTGATTACAACCTCTGGAATCTGTTTCTGCAGCTTCTCATATTTATATATTGTATTATATTATATGCAGCGTGTTCTCTCCATCACACAGCAGCGAGTCTGCTCATCGACTTTTGCAACAATTCTTGATCCATTTGCTGCAAAACTAATTTCCACCTGTGGACTTAGTCTGTGGAGCTCTGAGCCAACAGGACGGGGGGGGACAGCAACAGGGTTTCTATCGCCAGATGAGAGACAACTCTGTCCGGCTTATTTATGTAGCATGGGCTAGCATTAGCTACCTAGCAGACCAGGTTTCTGAATACCAGACCTATCTCAACACTTTTAACAGTCCAACTGAAACACTGGCAGGTCGGCAGCGGGCTTTCTAGCGATGTTTCCACGCAGACTGACGGCTGTCGGTCCGGCTGCAGGACCTGGAGATCAGCAGTGTTTCAGTTGGACTGTTAAAGTGTTGAATAATTAAAAGGTATTTACAGTATTTCGGACTGGCTGCCAGATTAGCTAACAGCTTCCATGCTACATAAATGTCCGGACAGAGTTGTCCCTCATCTGGCAATAGAAACCCTGCTGCCCCCAGATGTTGGACAGAGCTCCACAGACTAAGTCCACAGGTACAAATTAGTTTTGCACCAAATGAATCAAAAAGTGTTGCAGACTCGCCGCTGTGTGATGGAGAGAGCACGCTGCAGTGACAGATTCGAGAGGTTGTAATCACTGAATTGTGGTCGTACTGGAAAAGTGACTCAAGTGGAAAAAAAAAATATGAGTACAGATTTTGTTCTACAAGTTCTCAGATCAAATTCTACAAATGCTCACATCGCATCTGCGCGCTCTCACGTTTTGCACCATATTTACCAACTCTGTTGCAAACAGATCATAGTTTAACATTTTCTGACATTTTATAAAACCAAATATTAAGAAAATATTTGTGCAATTAATAGATTTTTAAAAGAAATATTAGTTGCAAATGTGCCTTATAACTATGTTTTGAAACGCCACTTGAACAGTACCGCACAAACATCAAAAGAACTGCACCAGACAACTAGAACACATTATATTGCACAATACAGATCTTCAAAAGGTGAAGCTGCCGAACATTTGTGTTATACAAAAAGTTCTTTCCATCCTTCCAAGATCTTTGACCCAAGGCTTCCTCCTCTTTTATGCATCACATGTAGTGTTCTTTACCTGGAACGCGGCGCTCTGCAATAAACCTTGCCATGTGTTTGTTTACCGCACTCCTCTCGGCTTCACTCCACGGTCTCTTCACCTTTACTGTGGGCGGCACTACAGATGACAGAAAAGACAATGGAGAGAGTGTGACCTTAAATACATACATCTCAGTGTAGATTCAGTAAAGCATTTGTGGCTTTGACATTAATTCTAATTAAATATTTGGACACCAATACAATTTTGTTCTTCAGTACATTCAATTTTAAATATAAAAATGGATAGTAAATAAAATGCTTATTTCAGGTTTATTTAGAGTAGACTTACAAGCTGGTACACCGGGGAGCACACATATAGTTAATAACTGGAAAATCATTTTACTGATTATTAAAAACCAATTTATGACTCTACAGAAAGTTCAGAATGCTCTCCTGGATGAAAGCATACGTGTTTCTTTGTCAATAATCAAGATAAGACTTCATGAACATAACCTGTAGTCTGCTGTTGTCTATGTGTGGAAGACTGCAAATATTAAATACGATAAAGTTGTTAGACTTGATGTTTTTCGGTCCAATTACTTTTGGACCTCGAACCTTTTGTCATTGTGTGTTAAAGGGCTATGGCTCACACACAGTTATTTATATTTATGCAAATCTATTTAAATAACAGCTGAGACTTAGCACTTTATTTGTCTCAAAGAACACAAAAAGTCCAACTGTCCACATACTTGTGGTCTAGACTGTATATCCCTTTTTTTTGAGCAGTTTTAAAGAACTTACCCATTGCTTCCACTGTTCTTCTGTGAGGGCCTCTTCACCAACCTTGTTCCTGGACTCAGATCTACAACAGTAGCAGACAAACATTGGCAACCGTTTTATGAAATCTCAGTTAAAATTAATATTCAGGGTTGCATGTGTAATTAAATGCTGACAGTAAAACATAACTACTACAATCTGACAACTGGCTGCTAGCACTTAAAGTATATGTCTGGGGTCAGAACTGTAAGCAGCAGTGTGTACTTGAATATTACAAAATAGTTCTTCATCACAACTGGATCACCATGGGACAATAATTTAACTGCCATAAGGAAGGACACTAAATATTTACTGTGATATCCATCTTGTGTAACACACTGTAAAGTAACAAAAGGATGAAATGGTGACAAAAATTATATAATTCATGCACTTGAGATGTAAGTAGTGCTCTACTAAGTTTGAGAAAATGCTTGCAGGGTCCTTCGTAAAAAGGCAGTTTTGTGAATTTCATAATGTTTTAACTCACCATCTACATCTGAACTCCCATCTTCACCGAGGGTCTCTTGTCTCTTTTGGGGGACACGAGGTCAGAACCTCCATCTGAAAAACAACAGCAATAAAAAGTGACACCTCAACCTATGCAGTGTATGAAAGGACAACCTAGTGAAAGCAACTATATCTGCAAAGATGATTAATATTATTGATAATTAGAATATTATGGAGAAAATCAAATACAAATTTTCACCAAATTCTTCAGTACGATATTGTAGTGTTTCGGTTTTAAATATACACAATGGATTTTCAAAAAAAATCATCAGTTTGTGGATATAATGACTAAGTGAGTAATGGCAAATAATAGAAAAGCACACCAGTCTGGTGGGTTCAGGAAATGACATCACTTATCATTTTACTGTAATGCAGCTTTTAAATCCAGGAAAGACAACACTTATATTACAATATCCAAAATCTGCGATATCTAGTCTCATATCACGATATTGATACAGTATCAATTTATTGCCCAGCTCTACATGAGAGTTTACAGCAGTGGGTATGCACTGGTGTCACTACAAAGTCACACTAGCCTCTTTCAACCACTGAGTAGCCTGACAAACCCATTATTGCTACAATATTGTGGCACCTGTTAAAATGTTTGATATATTTGTTCATTTCTGTTTTAAAGGGCATGGTTATCTATATTTTGTTTTGTGCCTGTAAATAACGCAGTTTGCCCCGGAGGGCACACAGCACGATTCCTGCTTTCAAAATATCAAGTGACATAAAGGGAATTAATGTTCCCAACCCACTGCATGGCTCTGCAGACGGTCACAGAGAGTGTTTAATGGTAGCTTTAGAAGTATATACCTTTTTTTGCCCAGTTTTAAAGAACTTACCTATTGCTTCTACTCTCTTGGTCTTTTTACGACTTTTCTTCTTCTTCTGTGAGGGCCTCTTCACCAACCTTGTTCCTGGACTCAGATCTACAACAGTAGCAGACAAACATTGGCAACCGTTAGTTAGTGAAATCTCAGTTAAAATTAATATTCAGGGTTCATGTGTAATTAAATGCTGACAGTAAAACATAACTACTACAATCTGACAACTGGCTGCTAGCATTTAAAGTATATGTCTGGGGTCAGAACTGTAAGCAGCAGTGTGTACTTGATTACAAAATAGTTCTTCATCACAACTGGATCACCATGGGACAATAATTTAACTGCCATAAGGAAGGACACTAAATATTTACTGTGATATCCATCTTGTGTAACAAACTGTAAAGTAACAAAAGGATGAAATGGTGACAAATTATATAATTCATGCACTTGAGATTTAAGTAGTGCTCTACTAAGTTTGAGAAAATGCTTGCAGGGTCCTTCGTAAAAAGGCAGGGTTTTGGTGAATTTCATTATAAACACCATTTAACTCACCATCTACATCTGAACTCCCATCTTCACTGAGGGGCTCCTGTCTCTTTTTGGGGGACAAGAGGTCAGAACCTCCATCTGAAAAACAATAGCAAAAAAAAAATTGACACCTCAACCTATGCAGTGTATGAAAGGATAACTTAGTGAAAGTAACTATATCTGCAAAGATGATTAATATTATTAATACATGAGAGTTTAAAGCAGTGGGTATGCACTGGTGTCACTTTTTAAGTCACACTAGCCTCTTACAACCACTGAGAAGCCTGACAAACCCATTATTGCTACAATAATTGTGGCACCTGTTATAATGTTTGATATATTTGTTGATTTCTGTTTTAAAAAGCAATAAAATAACTCTAGAACATATATCACAACTGTTTTGTGCCTGTAAATGTACGCAGTTTGCCCCGGAGGGCACACAGCACGATTCCTGCTTTCAAAATATCAAGTGACATAAAGGGAATTAATGTTCCCAACCCACTGCATAATGGTAGCTTTAGAAGTATATACCTTTTTTGCCCAGTTTTAAAGAACTTACCTATTGCTTCTACTCTCTTGGTCTTTTTACGACTTTTCTTCTTCTGTGAGGGCCTTTTAACCAACCTTGTTGCTGGACTCAGATCTAGAACTGTAACCAACACCCATTGGCAACCATTAGTTAGCGAAATATAATTATATTATAATGAATATTCAGGGTTCATGTGAATTTAAATGCTGACAGTAACTACCACAATCTGACAGCTGGCTGCTAGCACTTATATTTCAAGAGGTCAAAACAGTAAACAGTAGTGTGTACTAGGACCATAAATATTCACTGTGATATCCATCTTAAAAGAGTAACAAACTGTAAAGAAACAAAAGGATGAAATGATGACAAGTAATGTAATTCATGCACTTGAGATATTAATAGTACTGTAATAAGTTTGAGAAAACGCTGGCAGGGTCCTTGGTAAAAAAAAGTAGGTTTTTTGTGAATTTTATAATAAACACCCTTTAACTCACCATCTACATCTGAACTCCCATCTTCACTGAGGGGACTATTTGTTGGAGTCTTGGGATACTGAGTGTAGACTAGGGCTGAAACCAACAATTATTTTTATTGATTCATCTGTCTCTTATTGAAAGATGAAAATAATGGAAGCTTTAAATTATAACACAAAGCTATTACTTTTACCATTATATAAAAGAGAAAGTCATTCTCACATTTAAGAATGTAGAACTAGAAAAGGTAGAACTAACAAATGCATTGGTGGTTAGAAATTAAATATGAATTAGTTATTGAAATAGTAGTACAGATAATCAACTCCTGCAGCTCTAATATAGACAAATATAGATGTTGTTTGTGTACTATATGTGTACTTTTATAAACATACCTTCCTCCACCTCTTTAACTTGTTTCCTTTTTCTCTGTGGGACACTCTCAGAAGTCGATTTGGGACTTTTACCTATGACAAATAACCAAGGTTAGTGCTCGGTATTCAAAAAACCCTAGTACAAAAACTTATGTTGATTAAAAGAGAGTTTGTACAAATACTACTTTAAATCTACTCATGTCGCTGAACCGATACCCTACACTTTTCATTATATCATGCAATCCCAAAACCAGAAACTGAAGGCATATGCTACATCTTTGATCTCTATATGCTTTCTCTGTAAATGCCTTGCCATCTCAGCGTTTGATTGGCCACAGCAGAGGCAGTTGTGCCTTTTGTTTATTGATTGTTGTCTTTTTTTTTTTTTTTTAGTCACTTTCTCTTTTTTGGTCCTCTTTTGTTCTTTATTTTTTATTTTCACATACGTTTTTGTTTTCTTTTTTTTCATAATAGTCAACTTGCCTCCTTGCTGATCTTCATCTTCACTTGAATTTGTGTCTGGACCTTTGAGATCTTCTTTACTGGTCAATTGCTTAGCTTTACTTGGGCTTTTCAAATCCTCCTCATCACTGGATGATGCATTCAGAGGTGGATTGTAACCTGGGTCCAATCCTGTTTGGCTGCATGATTCAGACCCAGAGGAATCCCTTCCTGACTCCTCAAAGTCACAGTCCAACTGTAAGTAAAAAAGCATAATCATGAGAAAGACATCACATTCACTTTCAAGTCCAACTTTACAGAGCCATGCTACCATCATTTTCTTAAAAATGAACTGTACCACTGACATCAATTTCATATTTAACAAACATTTAAGAAAATTTTAAAAGTATTTGTTTGAAAAGGGCAGATGTCAAGCATACTGTTTTTGGATGTACTGTATGTCAAATGTTAAAAGTGTGTGTTTTAAAATCATGATTTTCACTTACGTTGGAAAAAGGCTTTTCACAGTTAGACATAAGAAAACATGCCAACGTGTGTGTGACTAACTTCCTTCACCCACAGTCAGAAGCCAAACATCACTGAACACCATCAACACTTAAAGAATGATCAGATCTGCAAATAAGCTACATAAACATATAATAAGCTTTCTATGTTTACTTAGTACTAATTCATTTAGCACAGTGAAACTATCCTCTCAAATATTACCATAAAATTTACTTATTACCTCTATTGTTTAAAACTCGAGCTGACATTTTGACAATTCCCCTCCATAATGTATACATACTTTTGATTGAACAAATCCCCAACCTGAATCAGTGCAGGCAGTACAGAGTAGCTGCAGCAATGTGTACAAGCTTCCACTGAGCTAAAACAGAAGTTTTAGAAAGCCTTTGTGCTTCTTAACAGACATAAAATGCAATTAAAATGTCTGTGCAACATGAACAGGGCCCTTACATGACAACAAAATGCGTTTTCAAGTCAGACGTTTAAATTCACCTACCTCCTGTTTATTCTTGTGTTTTATCTGTTTTTATTTTTTTAACTGTTAACTTTCAATTGCCCTGTTACTGAAATGTGCTCTACAAATAAAGCTGCCTTGCCTTTCCTTGCCCTGGTCCCTGTCCTGATCCTGCTGGTTGCTCCTAGGTGGTAGCTGATAGCTCCTAGCTGCCGTCCGGTTAGCGAGACTACAGCTAGCCTTCTCTAATGCTATCACTGTGCACGCCACACACATCATTTGACCCGTCTCCATGTAGGTACATAGTCACTGATACATGACGACTACAGCGCTCAATTACTTATTTGTGAGGAGAACAAAATTCAAGTTTTTGTCTTGAAGCCATGACCTGTCCTCTGGAGGACATAGCCAGACCACCGCTGTTCCGTGGATTGTTGTTAGGATGATTATCACAGAAGCCTGGCTGAACACACTCACCGGTCGGCAGCTAGGAGCTAGCAGCTAAAAGCTATCAGCTACCATCTACAAGCTACCAGCTAGCAGGATCGTGACAGGGACCAGGTTAGGTGAATTTAAACAATGTCTGAGCTGAAAACACATCTTGTTGTCATTTAAACTTTTGTAGCTCAGTGGAAGCTTGTACACGTTGCTGCAGCTACTGGGGGGGGAGTAAAGATGGCAAGTTGCGCACCGAGTGACCTGTTCTGGAAGAAGAACAGAACTTCTGCAGTTTGGCAGCATTTAGGGTTCCACCCTAATGAGAAGGGAGCGGTGTTTCAGTATTAGTGTTTGGTATTTACTTTCTGAACGGGGGAGGCACACACCAACGGTTTGGTGACCCGGTAGGTAGCCCACTGCCATGACTCCATGATGCTGATGTCTGATTATTCCACATTGTCATTGTGATATTTTGTGATTACATTCTAAATCTACAGCACTCTCTGTCAGGTAAATACAGTAGCACAATGTCTTCCTCTGATGTAAAAGTAGCCTACACTGTAAGTCAGTAGTAGGCTGTACAGTGGAGTTCCATATTAAGTTTTATAAAAGGCACATACCTGTGTTTTTCTCACAGCCATCAATTTCTGGACCTAAAACCAAAAAGAAGATTGAAAACTTTACAAACAAGCCATGAGAGCACAGCTCCTTTAGATTCAAAATAAAAACTGTTTGACTGTTAAGCATTATCTGCAGTGTAGCTTATAACTACATTTGAACTTAAGTACTTATTTACAATCAAGACTAAACTTGCTGCGACAATAGTTGACCTACACTCTATTTTCCCCACAAATATCAGTGATAGCCCCAAAACCTCATTAACATATTAAAGACTATAGCCTGTTATAGCACATAAAACACTGTAGAAAACACTTCTATAAACCACTTATGTAGTTCTACAAACTAAGTCTTTGAAAAACAAATCAGACTAGATATAAAATGCTTGAAACAGTTTTAAATGGAGTTTTAAACGTGTCCACTTTATTTTCAGAAAAAGGTACAAACTGACTTTAAATGGTGCCACTGCAATGTTGTTAAAAAAACTAATAAAACTCTAAACTAATATATGTTCACATAGTTATACAAAAATATAGTGCATGACAATTAAGTTAGTAGTTAGAATTTACTAGAACTGGCAACTCCGTTCTAGAAAAAAAAAGTCTAAACCTGCCAAAATAATTTTGCTCAAACTGCATTAAGTGACATGTGGATGGTTAAAATTAGAGTTGATCAAATCTTACCTGCACAGAAAATGTTTAAAAGTCGTCTTTTCCTCAGTTGAGTCGCTTTTTCAAAAGCTAGCAGGCCGCTAGCTGTACCGTCTGTACCACCGTGCAAGTGGGGGAAGGGCAGCTTTCTGTGAGACCTGCTCTCCCAGAAAGCTGCCCTTCCCCCACCTGCTCGTCTGAGTGGCTGAGAGGGGGGGGGCCCCTCCCCTGATGGGCCATTAATTAAGTGGGAGCTGCAGCAGTAGAGACACCACACAATATTCACCTCTGACTCTCAGGTCTGTTTTACAGGCTGCAGGGTTAGAAATCACAACTATTACTGCAAAATAAAAACTTTAACATTAAAGTCTCGCTCTTCAAAGTAAAGTTTAATCATATATATATTATTTATATATATTATTTCATGAGTGGTTGAAGAAGTACTCAGACTTTTTACTTAAGTAAAATTAAAAAAAAACATCTTTCAATATAAAACCATCCAGTTCGGTGCTACAGCTTAAAATGACCATATTTAAAATGAAATAACATAAAGAAGAATAAAGGTTAGTGAAACTGGGATGCTTTACATACAATAATGAATCAACAGCTTGTAGTTTGTATGGCTAACTCATGTTTCATCCTATAAATTTATATGTTTTATTTCTCTCTGTTCACTGTCTATTTATGAATTTAGTTTCACTTTTCACCTTATTGGAACTTGAAGATGTTGTCTCCTTTTTAATATCTCCATATTCAACACATGTTGATTCTCAGTGTTATAGTTTTGAGTTTGTTATTTAGTTGTTAAATTGCTGTAGACAATTAGTATGCAGCAACAACACAACATATAGTAAAAAGTGTTCTTTATTTCCACAGCTTTTAAATTAATCAGGGTTCATGTCCATGTAATGGATCCGAAGGTCCATTACATGTGCTCACTGATTTACTAGTTTGTAAGCTAATATAAAGTCAGCTAAAAAGTAAAGTATTGTGGCCGCTAGCTGTACCGTCTCCTTCCAAGAGTGTAATACTGCAGCCTTGAAACCTGTCTCACACTCCTCTCGTCTCATGCCTCAGCCCTGAGCTCTGCCCTTCCCCCACCATGCAGGTGGGGAAAGGGCAGCTTTCTGTGAGAGCAGGTGACCTGGAGGTGACCTGCTCTCCCAGAAAGCTGCCCTTCCCCCACCTGCTCGTCTGAGTGGCTGAGAGAGGGGGGGCGGCCCCTCCCCCTGATGGGCCATTAATTAAGTGGGAGCTGCAGCAGTAGAGACACCACACAATATTCACCTCTGACTCTCAGGCCTGTTTTACAGGCTGCAGGGTTAGAAATCACAACTATTACTGCAAAATAAGAACTTTAACATTAAAGTCTCGCTCTTCAAAGTAAAGTTTAATCATATACATTATTTTAAGAGTGGTTGAAGAAGACTTTTTACTTAAGTAAAATTAAAAAAAACATCTTTCAATATAAAACCATTCAGTTCAGTGCTACAGCTAAAAATAACCATATTTAAAATGAAATAATAAACATAAACATAAAGAAGAATAAAGGTTAGTGAAACTGGGATGCTTTACATATAATAATGAATCCACAGCCTGTAGTTTGTATGGCTAACCAATGTTTCATCCTTTAAATTTATGTTTTATTTCTCTCTGTTCACTGTCTATTTATGACTTTAGTTTCACTTTTCACCTTATTGGAACTTGAAGATTTTGTCTCCTTTTTAATATCTTCATATTCAACACATGCTGATTCTCAGTGTTATAGTTTTGAGTTTGTTAATCAGTTGTTTAATTGTTGTATACAATTAGTATGCAGCAACAACACAACATATAGTATTACTTTTAAAGTGTTCTTTATTTCCA
This sequence comes from Etheostoma perlongum, assembly GCA_026937815.1. Taxonomy (NCBI): domain Eukaryota; kingdom Metazoa; phylum Chordata; class Actinopteri; order Perciformes; family Percidae; genus Etheostoma; species Etheostoma perlongum. The sequence continues at coordinate 12,366,785 of CM049375.1, read as the reverse complement.
CAGCTTTTAAATTAATCAGGGTTCATGTCCATGTTATGGATCCTAAGGTCCATTACATCTGCTCACTGATTTAGTAGTTTGTAAGCTAATATAAAGTCAGCTAAAAAGTAAAGTATTGTGGATGTACATTTACTTTGCTCAATTATTGTGTAGGCAGACACTCCCAAGAACAGGTGTGTCTCTCCCTTAAAGTGCCCAACATTGATGTACCTGACAGAAAGTGGCCAAACAGCAACAGTGAATGATAAAGCTGTGGAGGAATCAATGGCGTAGCCCCGCAGACTCCTTTGCGTCTACCCTATGTCGTAGCCTGACGTGCACCTCAAAAAATATAATTACACGTTGTGGCGACGCACGTCGCTCGGCTGTGGCTTGGTAGCGTTCCAGTTCTCATTTCCTGGTTCTTTCTCCGTAAACATGATATCAAGGAGAGGGTTAACTAGTCCTGCTGATGATGTCTCACCTTGGTCAGAAAGCACAGGAGAGACACTTTGTTTCTCTCACTATGATCTAGAGTCACTACTCACTCTGAAGAGAATTGTCACTCTCTCACTTCTTCTAAACATGAGACCACTTACATAGGCTACAGAGAAAGCGCTGCGTAGCACCTCCGCACAACCAAAAACGGCCTTCAGTGTCTGCACAGGCTGTGAGAGGGAAGCCTGCTGTCCCATTCAGTTACCTCCCCAGGAACACCTTACAGGACCCTGATAATTCTCTGGGAAGGCAAACATGTCAGCCACTGGCTGTCCAACGGGATGCCACAATTACCTGTCCAAATACAGGAGCTGCCACTTGCTCCTGTAGCCCCTAAACCTTCAGACATATTGGGACGTTGTGCTTTACTGTACTGTAACTCTACCCTGTAGGAGAAATGAAGCTGCATATTCTTTCAACATGCATTTAAATAATGTTAACTGATAATACATTACTATAAGGTAATAAGTATATTTTAAACACAGTAGCAACACAGTATTTTTGCTTACTTTGCTATGTGAGCTCTGTCTGTTGTGCCACAGTGCTGTCTCCATGCATTCATATAATGTGAGCAGGGACAGCAAATAGTGGGGGGGGCTATTTGAGGCTGTACTATGACAGGTACAGTAAGGTAACATCTGTACAGGGACTAAAGATGAAAAACAGCCTCTTGGCTAACTCTTGTGCATGTATACCAGTGTTTATTAATCACCACTGTTCCTGTTAAGGAAACCACTAAACGCTAACATCAGCATGCTAACATGCTCACAATGACAAGGCTAACATGCTGATGTTTAGCAGGTTTAAGTTGTACTGTTTAGCTTTCTTAGTTTAGCATGTTAGCATGCTAAACTACTAGGCAATACATTCAAATTCACTTCAGACAATCAAATGATTCAGCCCATCTCCACTGACTGGTCGCATGTGAAGGTGAAAGGTCAAATCCCTTTTGAAGTAAGAAACTCAGCTAAACTGTGGAGGAGCTCATTTAATGAGTGTTGTTAATTCATACTTAATGTAGACAACATAAAATGACAGTGTGGATGAAAAACTGCACTGAGGCCTGAATCCACACTGGTGAGTACAGATACCTGCTAACATGTAGCTTATTGCAGATAATGTCGACTAGCTGCAATGCTAATCAGTGCAATGTAAAATCCCATTTTATAATGCTAAAAATGCTAACTCCTTTACTAAAACTGTATCTGCAATGTATTTAAGCAAAACTGCTGCTAAACAGACATGAGCGCTGCAGCTTTGTTGCTGGTTAAGATGTAGATTTGTGCTGAATTCCAGTGTTAGTGCTTATTTTCTTACAGTTTACAAGAATTTATTATTATATTTTTGGTGCATCAGTGCTAAATATATTATTTGTGTTTTCTATCATGCTCTTCAACCAAAACTGAGTTTTACTCAGTGTTATCTTTGATTGTGACTTGAAGCATTATGTTGATTTAATAAGCTTTACACTATTATAAGGAATATTAATATAAATAGCATGAAGGTAATTTATCTGGAAATCATTCATAGGTCAGGGTTATGAGTTGAAGTCCTCTTAAGATGTCCAGAGACTTCAGAAGAGATCTCAAAGCCACCAGGGAGATTTCAGATAATCCAGAAAAACTGTTATCCAGTACAGGATGGAGAGCCAAGCCAACAACATACAGAACCTGTTGCTGAACTAAAGATCACCTACGTCCAGAGTGGTAGGATTGAACTGTACACATACATTCAGCTCCACAGATATACAACATACCTGTGTTATCATACTGGTCCCACATCAGAGTTGGAGAGAGAACTCTGTCTCTTACAAAGCCTTTGAAAAATACTTGCGTCTTAATTATTTAATCTACGTGTGCACAGTTCTTTTTTCTTTGTTTGTTACTAATTTAATCTGTTTATAGATCTACATTGTAACTTGTATTTATTTTGAGTCCCACTTGCTTATTACCTGGTTTACTGTTACATGCAGACAAATCTACAGCAGTGTCATGTGTTTTTGTTTTACTATGGTCATCCTCGTGGCTCCCTGTGGTCCTGACTTCTTCTAATCCTGGTCCAATTCTTACAGTTACCTTTATTATTAATTCCTTGCTCTGTGTCTAGTATAATGTAAACTTCTGTTGGACATTGGCCTACTGCAGAGTGGTGCAACAAGGCCTAAAACCAGAGTAGCTTTGGTGCAGTAACCATGTGAAGCTGTAGGGGTCGCCAGTGCCAGATTAGCTCAGGTGCAGTAACTGTGTGAACCTGAAGGGGGCGCCAGAATGAAAACAATGCTAAAGTGCAGTACACGTGTGTGTATGATAGGGGGGGTGACAGAGCAAAAGTGTGTGTATGAAAAAAGATGTACACACACCAATTTCTTCTTAAAATTCCCAGTTTACTATTTTTCTGAGGACCTCTCTGAAACTTTGAGAAAAGCATAAAAACAGCCTCTGGAGGCCATTACAGTGAAAAAAAAGTGAGGACCGGCCTAAATGTCCTCACTTTGTAAAATGGTCCTCACTCCAAAGGTTATAAACTCACACTGGTCCTCACAATGATAGCTATGCAAACACACACACACACACAAACACACACACACACACACAAACTAACTAACTACAGCCCTAACAATAGGAACAAAAAAGAGGAAAATCAATACTTTTGTTATGGATATTAAAAGCACACCTAAAAAGCATGACTGAGAGGCGTAATATGTTGTTTCAGTTCCTTTCCTGGAAGCAGCTGCTTAGTTTCATTACACAAAAGCCTATAAATAACAAATTCCACCTCAGTAATTCTTTTGATCTTATATTGTAGGGAGGACAGAAAAAAACACAACTAAGCGACTGTTCCTTTTTTATTCAAGGGGCTACCAGAGGAGCTTTGGGGTTAAAGAAGACTTTACCCACCTTTGCCAATAATTATTTCTATGACCCTCCCCAACAATTTATTGATGCCTTCTGTTCTGCACTTTTTTTTTGCACTTGACAAAGATGTACAAAATGCCATTGTTTTTATGCAACCGTTACAGACTTTCCACAACTAACCAGCTGCCTTCTTATCTTGTACATCACACTCCACTGTTATGGTGGCCATTTCAGTAGATTTACATTGTTGTAATGTAATGTAATGTTTTGTTAACATTGTTGTGGAAACACAATAAGTATGGAAACTAAATGCACACTTCCTGCATTACTGCATTACATCAAATACTACATTACTCCTTTAGTAAACTAGTATTCACATGAAATAAAACAATAACACATTTAGACCATTCAACAAAGTGACACGTGAACTGGTTGCTATGGTTGCTTATCACTAGGCTTCCTCAGTCATTGTATATTAGCGTAGATAAAGCTGCCGATGCTGAACATTATCCAAAACTCATTTCTCAGACAAGCGTTAATTTGGGAGCTTGCATGCTACCACTGCTTCCTTCTCAAATAACTTGAAAATGTAAATGTACTGTATTTATATAGCGCTTTTCTAGTCTTAACAACTCAAAGCGCTTTTACATCATACAGGAACCATTTACCATTCACACACATTCATTCATACACTGTGGCCGAGACTGCCGTACAAGGTGCCACCTGCTCATCAGATAAACACTCACACACATTCACACTCTGGGGTTAAGTGTCTTGCCCAAGGACTCTTCGACATGGGACTGCAGGGCCAGGGATTGAACAACCAACCTTCCAATTGGCATCTGTGCCCATAGACAGTTAAGACAGCTCATGCCCTCCCGACTGTGTGCTGTCCGCGTGCTTTGAGTTTTCAAAATAAAAGCTTGCATCTAGTCCGCTATGTTTTCGTACGTTGGTGTTTTTGATGTTTTTGAACTAAACATTACGGCAATCGTGCTAATGAATAAATTGTTTTTTTCAGCAGATGTCTCAGTTACAACACAATGGAACTAGCAAAGCAGTTTTGTGTTTATATGTGGGGGAGGGATATATTCAGTTTGGGGAATTGCACGGTCTCTACAAAGCTACAGCTCAAATTGTCTGGCTGACTAAACAGGGAGGTACCCATCTGCAAGCGCTGGGGTGCTGAGACTGAGAGAGCTACAAGGAGCTACATGGAAAAAATATGCACCAAACATGCCACTTTGAAATGTTGCTGTTTTCATGAATGCAAAAGTTAGGTAACCCTCCCCTCAACAAAGAATAAAAAGACATGACCCTCCCCTATTTTCCTCTAGTGGTCCATTCCATAAATACCGAAAGGTCTCTATAAAAAGATGATGATAAGTTCAGGATGAAAGTGCGGTTTGAAATCAAGTTTGGTTTGTACTTACAGTATATCAAACCAGTGACCCGTTCTTAAAGTTTTACTTCTTTGAGCAGAGCACCACAAAAAAGGGAAGAGAAAACTATCAAAAGATACTAGCACATTGTTGCCTTTGTTTGACAATAATACAAATAAGTACCCTTGTTCTTAAATGATTTACCTGGAAACACCTTGAGTGGACGGTTTTTCTCTAAACTGAGAACTAAGGCCCTGGCAGTGATGCTGAAGATCTGCCTAGGAGTGAAGTTCACGCCATCGTTGACTTGGAAGTTGAACCCTCCAGACATAGCTCCTGAAAGTGTGATGAAACAAAAAATAAATCATTTAAAAGCAGTCAAAAAGACTGAGGTTGTTAAATTTTGTCTGCTGCAGTGGATAAACTGAAACTTAGTTTTGTGAGAACATGTTTTCAGTTTTTTCTTGGCAGATAAGCTGTCTGGGTTCTGTTAAATAAACATAAAAAAGTACTTGATCAGCACTCCTGATGCTGGTCTCAAGAAAAACTGCAATACAAGCTAAAATCCTTATTCTGAGTCAATAAGGGAATACTCAATCAAAATCAATTTTCTACACTTGTGTGTGCAAAAAGAAAGAGGCATACTTAAACATAATAGGTGGGGCGAGTCCCTTACACACAGTTACTACAACCTTTCCTGGTGGTACAAGTACAGGCAAAGAAAAAAGTAGATAGGATCCAGAACTGTAAGCAGAAACCTGATCCGAGACTGACACCATTAAATGTTGACAGATAATATCAACCAATTCCAGACTGTACATTTATCAGCTCCAACAAGTCTGTCTCTATCAGTGTTGCTAGAAATTTAACGGCCAATAAAGAAAGTTGCACATTGTTGCTGTAGATGACTATGATTTCAATGTGAAGTAGAAAGTAAATCAAACCTTAGGAATTGTCAACAGCATCTTCTAGTGGAGACAAAAGGAACAACAACCACAACAAGTTATCTTGAATCTAAATACTCATTTGGCATTGCTGCAATTAAATCTAAAGCATGCAGAGGAATAAAAGGAATTTGGAATTTCGAGGAATGCATTACAGGTTATACTTAGGACTGGTTAGCAATATGATCTAAATCAATGTTACAATATTAAATATAATTTCTTTTAAAAAAAACATAAAATATCTATTTTTTTATAGAATGACAACATTATCAAAATGCAAATCTAATGAAAGTAAAATAAATGATAACTGAGTACTGAACTATCGCCCAGTCCATATATTAATATGGCAATAGAAATGCTTAAAAATATAGATATTATTGTAGTCATATTTCAGTTTTTTGTGCCTGTTAATTCTTTTAATAGTTTTTTTTAAGAGTTTGTAATTTGGGAGGAAGACTACTGTATAAGTCTATGGCTTCTTGACCTCTCCTGTAGCGCCCGTTTCACTTCTGTTTTTCGTGCTGTTTGTATAAATGCAAAATTAAAAAAATAAAATAAAACACAACATTTCTAGCTATTGTTATTTAAACAAATCTATTCTGGCTTCTCCAGCAATGTGCAGTGTTAATATTTCAGTAGGGGGTAGAAAAACAGATTTGTACCTTTGTGAACAAACAGGAGCTGTCCCTGGTCTATGTGTTCTTGGGTGAAGTTGAGCACTGATTTCATGGGGGCACTCTTCAGGGCCAGGTGTCCGTTGCTAGGTGGGGTCACCATGAAGTGCAGCCCCACTGGGGGGGTGTCCAGGTCCTCTGCTCTCAGGTCTTCTGGTCTGATCTCCGTCACTGAAGACACCCAAACCTGACACACAAGGCACACAACAGGTGCCATTTGAAATATCCATGAAAATATAAACCTCAAGGAACATGAGGGAACAGAGACGTTTGACATGGCTCATTTAGGGGCTGACAGCTTAATGCCAGTTTGACATTTATTTTGAAAGAAGGAATTAAATACTGTCAAATGTTGTCATACAATTGCTACATTCAAGTGTTTTTCCATTTGCAGATGCCAGTCTTTGATCACAACCCCCTGATTCAAAAATAGTAAATAAGATTGTCTGTAGGAAAGAAGGGGATTGTGTCTCATGTACCTTTCTCACATTTGAAGAGCAGCTATGCAACACCTATTTACTGCTCTTATATACAAAAGACATATTAAGACCAACGGAAACAGCTGATGGTCCTCATCATTCATCTCCGCATACAATGGACTCACCCCAGTGGGTGTGAGTCCAGCTCCAAGGCTATTTCACATGTTTTTCGCTCTCTTTCTCTTCTCCTGTCATTTTCCATTGTGCAGTATATTATCCAACCAAGCAGAACTGAAAACAATCTCTAACTGAGGCACCTTTTGATTATAAGACGACAACCCATGGACAAATGTCCCTTTGAGAATCTTTCAAGTCCGGTTCAACATCATAATTCAAATAAAGGACATCTCAGGACTAAATATAGGCATGACTATAAACACAGTTGGGTGAACTGCAGAGTGTCGGAGAGGCACAGTTAAGGTCCCGCTTCCATGTAAATTCAAAAGCCTTGAGCTAACACGAAGGAACAGAGCAACTCATTGACACACAGAGCATAAAGCAACTGGACCGCACAGACACTTGACAACAAAGGATGAGCCTCTGTACTTTGGGCCGGAAGAAAACTATTATATAATATACCACTGTTCTCACACTGGTTAGGATTCCACAGTAATTACTGACAGGACAAAAATCATGAGAATGTACGACTTACTCAAATCTGATTACTTGAAAGGACAAGGCCCTTTTTCACAGCAAATATATTGACTTGTCATAGTAGGAAAAGCACAGTTGTTAACAATTATATTCACGATGGCTCTGTTCTATTCAAGTGTCCCAGTGAGCCAGCACATACAATACATGAATCCTGAAACTAAAGCAGCTAAATGGAATTCAACCATCATTCATATCTCCTCCTATAACATGTCTTCTGTGATTGCCTCACGGAAGAGGCCTATAAGTATTTGTGATCAGTGCCTGCAGTAATATAAAGACAGACAGATACATATTGCATTTGGCCACTTGGGGTAATGGTGATGGAAACAAGTTGCAAACACTTGCATTTACCTTATATATTTGTCATCAAAACCTTCAGACATTCAGCAGATAATAATAATTTATACTGTTTATGGGGGGAAATTACAAGTTACACTCTGTTTTGTTAATAATCACTGTTCTGTTAGTAATCACTATACACAGGCCTGAAATACACACACATGCTCAGGACCTATTCATGCACAAATGGAGAAATGTCAGAGTAAGCAGTTCCCCGAGCGGTTGGGAGATACTGGGCCTAGAGCATCTCTCCAGCTACCAATCCACACTCCTACCAGCCCCATACTTTGGTCCGTACGGGGACTTTAACCAGCAACCCTCTGGTTCCCAACCCAACGCCCTACAGACTAAGCTACTGCCACCCTGAGACACGGGGCAATACTAGCTTTCATTTGGTCTCAAGAATTTGGCCGTTCTTCAAAATATAAATATTGATTATTGCAGTTTTTTTAAGGTTAAAATAAATAGTATGTTAACAGGTTTGGTCACAAAGTCCACTCTGGTTGGAGTTCATGGTGTGAAATATATTCTTATGTACCATACAATTTTACAGTTTTCTTTATACAAATACAGTGGGTACGGAAAGTATTCAGACCCCTTTAAATTTTTCACTCTTTGTTTCATTGCAGCCTTTTTCCAAAAATCAAAAAAGTTCATTTTATTTCTCAGTAATGTACACTCAGCAACCCATCTTGACAGAAAAAAAACAGAAATTTAGAATTTTTTGCATATTTATTAAAAAACAAAAACTGAAATATCACATGGTCATAAGTATTCAGACCCTTTGTTCAGTATTTAGTAGAAGCACCCTTTTGATCTAATACAGCCATGAGTCGTTTTGGGAAAGATGCAACAAGTTTCTCACATCTGGATTTGGGTATCCTCTGCCATTCCTCCTTGCAGATCCTCTCCAGTTCTGTCAGGTTGGATGGTAAACGTTGGTGGACAGTCATTTTCAGGTCTCTCCAGAGATGCTCAATTGGGTTTAAGTCAGGGCTCTGGCTGGGCCATTCAAGAACAGCCACAGAGTTGTTGTGAAGCCACTCCTTCGTTATTTTAGCGGTGTGCTTAGGGTCATTGTCTTGTTGGAAGGTAAACCTTCGGCCCAGTCTGAGGTCCAGAGCACTCTGGAAAAGGTTTTCGTCCAGGATATCCCTGTACTTGGCCGCATTCATCTTTCCCTCGATTGCAACCAGTCGTCCTGTCCCTGCAGCTGAAAAACACCCCCACAGCATGATGCTGCCACCACCATGCTTCACTGTTGAGACTGTATTGGACAGGTGATGAGCAGTGCCTGGTTTTCTCCACACATACCGCTTAGAATTAAGGCCAAAAAGTTCTATCTTGGTCTCATCAGACCAGAGGATTTTATTTATCACCATCTTGGAGTCCTTCAGGTGTTTTTTAGCAAACTCCATGCGGGCTTTCATGTGTCTTGCACTGAGGAGAGGCTTCCTTCGGGCCACTCTGCCATAAAGCCCCGACTGGTGGATTGCTGCAGTGATGGTTGACTTACTACAACTTTCTCCCATCTCCCGACTGCATCTCTGGAGCTTAGCCACAGTGACCATTGGGTTCTTCTTTGCCTCTCTCACCAAGGCTCTTCTCCCCGATAGCTCAGTTTGGCCGGACGGCCAGCTCTAGGAAGGGTTCTGGTCGTCCCAAACGTCTTCCATTTGAGGATTATGGAGGCCACTGTGCTCTTAGGAACCTTAAGTGCAGCAGAAATTTTTTTGTAACCTTGACCAGATCTGTGCCTTGCCACAATTCTGTCTCTGAGCTCTTCAGGCAGTTCCTTTGACCTCATGATTGTCATTTGCTCTGACATGCACTGTGAGCTGTAAGGTCTTATATAGACAGGTGTGTGGCTTTCCTAATCAAGTCCAATCAGTATAATCAAACACAGCTGGACTCCAATGAAGGTGTAGAACCATCTCAAGGATGATCAGAAGAAATAGACAGCACCTGAGTTACATATGAGGGTCACGGCAAAGGGTCTGAATACATATGACCATGTGATATTTCAGTTTTTGTTTTTTAATAAATATGCAAAAATTTCTAAATTTCTGTTTTTTTCTGTCAAGATGGGTTGCTGAGTGTACATTACTGAGAAATAAAATGAACTTTTTTGATTTTTGGAAAAAGGCTGCAATGAAACAAAGAGTGAAAAATTTAAAGGGGTCTGAATACTTTCCGTACCCACTGTAAATGTCCTATTTAGAGCAGTTTTTAGTTGGCCATACTGTAGTGCAATGCCCCCACAAGATATACAAGTTTTATATAGAGGGTGTGATCACAGTAACATCTCAGTGTTTACACAGTAGCTAACTAGCAAGCATATTTATTATTAAGTTATCACTGCTGTTATATGAAAGTAGAAGTTTTACCTTTTAAAACCCTACCCTAAAATGTAAACTGCTCGGGTGTAACTGGCAGTGAGCTGGCCTCTCACTTGGTTGTAAGTGCTACTTACTGGAACAGAAGCATGGGGTACTTTTTCCATTAGCACCTGCAAACCCCACATCCAACCCCCACATGGGGACATAACACACATCTCATTAGTCACACAGTATAACGTCTTCCCACATGAGAAGCTATATGAGTGTGTGTTCAGCTAGCGGCAAATGACTATACCTCCAATAATCCCCCACTTAACAGAAAGTCACAGCAGGATCAGTCTGACTCACCAAAATTCAAAGAAAAGACACATGAGATCAATTTGCACAAACAGCCCTGTGGAGTCCAGATTAATCCCTCAAACATGACAGGAAGAGTCTGCCGCTCATTAGGTTGCAGTTTAAGCCACGGAGATGACAGTCAAGTTTGAGCAAAACAAACTCACATAAAATTAGTACTACATTTGACTTCAGGAGACACTGCTCACAGCTCTATTCTACTATTGAGTCACACTTTAAAACCCTGACAGTTAAACAATGTTTAATTCCATCTCAGAAAACCCCCAGAGACTGCTGACATGAGTCCTTGGGATGGAATTATTTCTAAATGTCTGTCACAGATCTTGGAAAACAGAAACAGGTCAAATGTATGTCATATATGTTCATACTGCCACAACTACAAAATTAAAACATTTGTAGTGGATTAAGATGTACTGGTTTCAGTTTAAAAAGTGTCTGCAGATTCTGCATAAAGATGTATAACTAAAGTTTTTTGTTGGCATAGAAAATATTTTTTTTAAAGCTAGAAATCATTGGGTGATTTGTTTTGTCTGTTTTTTTTCTTTCATTTTTGACAAAGCAGTTGTTTTGAGACAGATGTATCCATTTTGCAGGAAGATTATATTAAATCTTTTAAATCTTATTTAGCATGTAAAGGTAATCCCTGTGGCATAATTGATTAATAAAAATCAAATTAGTCCTTTTTATATATAAACATCAAAGCTGTTTCAAAACTAGCCTTACAATAAATTATATAAGGGAATAAAAAAAATAACTGTGATTGTAAGAAGACCTGTACATCTCTTAAAATCTTCCACTTCTTTAATGAAGTGCAGTGGCAGAGAGCCACCTTGTGGACAAATCCAGACCTTCCACCTAACATCTAGTAAAATAATAACTAATGATCATATTTAAATGAAACCGATTATTAATATGTGCAGACCAGTTTGTCTGTGACTATTGGCAAACATCATAAACAGCTCCCTTCTAAAAAATATTCTTAAAGTTTCTTATTAAAGCTACTTTAATTCAACTGGCATCCCAGTGTTCCCAGTTGTGCAGTGAAATTTAGAAGTCAATCTTCTCTGAGTTTGCATGATCCCAGAGGAATTTGAGGCATTTGGTGCAAAGCTGCACAGACAATAGAGACCTATACTTCAGTCTCTCTTTCTAGCTGGACGTCTCACAACTCTAGCCACTAAAGCTGACAGAGTACAGGTCAGCACTGCTCAGCACATGGACACACACGACAAAGTCTATCTAATTTACAAGTAAAACATTTAAAATGTATGCAAGTAGAAGTGCTTTTCACAGATGGGTGTTAAAGGTGCCATATTATGCTAATTTTCAAGTTCATACTTGTATTTTAGGTTTCTACTAGAACATAATTACATGTGTTAATGTTCAAAAACACATTATTTCTGCCATGCTGTCTGTCTGAATATACCTATATTCACCCTCTGTCTAAAATGCTCAGTCTCTTTGAGCCCCTCTCCCCAAAAAGCTTATGGTGTTTTCATTAATGGCATCTGCTTGACCTGTCTCGAGTCGGCTTGGCTCGACCACGGTGCTCCATCCTCCTTTTTCCATTGCAGATTAGTACCGCCCTGTGCGTGAGGTGAGCGTGGCTGGTCGTCATAGCAGGAAACTGCCGTGACCTAACGCGGCACACACACAGAACGTCAGAGGTTTGTTGCTTTTGATTCTTGGCATGTGACTGTTGCCAGAAGATGTATTTAGTTTTGAAAGAGGCTGAAGGCAGCAAAAAAAAAAAAAAAACGCTGGCTAAACTATTTAAACACAGCGGGTTTGTTCAGGACACCTCCCGTTTGTCGTTAGTAATGATTACTCAGTGAATAGTGAAGATTCTGATTCCAATCAGTAGTCTGCAGGTTTTCACGTCACCTTTTGGTATTAGCCCGCTTGGAACCTTGACTAAGATGGTACTAAAAAAAAGTACCTGTTAGCAGGTACCAGGGACTTTTTTTCGTAATGGAAACCAAAAAAGGTTAGTAGAGTAGTGGCGAGACGAGGAAGTACCATGCAGTGGAAAAACGCCATTAGTCTGCTCTGATTAGCTTAGCATTTCCAGGTCTTCCGTAGAGCGTTTTGATACTTTCACAGTATTTATATAGCACCTCAAACTAATTTATAATCAAAGGGAAATCTCACTTTTTACAACATGGCAACTTTAAATAACTAACAGGGTTTCTTTGTATAAGCAGATAAAGTAAAGTAAAGCAGTAAAGAGAGATGTGAATTAGAGAAAACTGGACTGAACTGAGGACGTGGTCACAGTGTTTCCTATTTCCAGGCCAAACCATCATGCCAGTCAACACTAGGATGCCTGCAAAGTAAAACTCATTTCAAGCGAGATATTTTCAGCAGCAAGACCGTGTCTGTGGGTTTTTCATTTAGTTTTAAACTCTTTTGTATTCATAAGAAGCCTTTGAAATAATATCCAGTCAATCCAAACTATGCAAAATAGCACCTCCCTCTTTAATTCAATTCTTCAAGCAGCATTGCTGGCAACTGACCCACCGAAAAGCAGTGCTTTATTGTAATACCAGGAGAAATTGTTTGAAAGCTTAACATCCTAGCACAACAAAAGGCCTTTCTACAATGCACCCCCAATGTATGTCAATGTCTGTGCTGTCTGTGCCAGCCCCATGAGACCCTCCTCCACATAGCAAACATAGTTTCCCTCATCCAGCCTGCCAGCCAGCCAGCCATGGCAACTTGCAACACTGCCCACATGAAAATTGTCTGACAGTAAGTTATGGTGCCAGACCTGCTAGTAAAAAATGTCCAGTTTAAATTTAGAGCAGCAGTGCCTACTCACCCTGAGGACCCTGTTGGCTGTAATAAAAGGAGGCTCATCGTTGACAGCTGAAACCTGGATGTACACCGTCTGGGCTGCACTCTGCTTCCTCAGACCCGTGTCATTGGCCACCACAGTGAAGTTGTCAGCTAAGGTTTCACTGCTGTCATGGACGTAGTAAATAAATTCGTGTTCCACCTGATTAAAGATAATGGAAATGATTAGGGAGACCCTGAGATTAAAACTGCAAAGATTTATTCAAAACAGAGAGGTAAAAAACACTAGAATTATTTTGACTCTTAGGTCATTGTCATCACTTGGTCCATGACATAGCATGCAAATAAAGTATGAACAAAAATTTAAACCATTATTACTTTGCAAAATTTTGGAAATTAATTAGGAGCACAAACATAATTGCAATGTCAAGAGATTTCAATCGAGAAATGACTTCAGTGTTACTTACTGCAACAACAATCAATCCCATTTTTTATCCATCAATCAACATTGCTTAATATTATTACATATTTAAATTTTTTTTTTTACTATTGAATTGTCCTGTTTTTTTCTTTTCTTTTTTTTTGTTTTATTTCTTTTTTTTTTCTTCTTTTCTCTTTTTGTTTTTATATGCTAAGTGTTACTATCCTATGTCTGTTTTTTACTGTAACTCTAACCTGCCTATTGGACTGCAGATGGAAATTAGCCCTCGGGCTACAATCTGGCACATTTACGTGTACTGTCGTGCATGTTCATCAATGTGCACTGTCCTGAATTAATAAAATAAATAAAATAAAATAAAAAATAAAATTATTGCTTAATATCTTATATTATATAATATCTTGCTTAATATTAACATTGCTTAATATTATTCTTAATATTGCTATACAGAAATGTAATTAAGAATGCATTTTAGGTTACTAAATTCCTGTAGATTTGTCTGAAAAAACATCCTCTCCTTAAAACCATTTTATGCCTGTAAAATGGCAATGATCATGATAAGACATGACCTCTGTGTTTTATTAAATATTGCCACCACACTAAATCAAATTACTTATCCATCAATCCAACTGCTGGTCGATTGCTATTTTTCTGCTGCCACTATAAGAGCGTCTGCCAGAATTCCTCACCTGCCTCCTGGTGAAAGAGGTTATGGCCACACCGGGATGTCGAGAGTGCTCAATGTGACCATGCTGCGGGGGCTCAGTCAAACTATACAGGAAGTTGATTCCAGAAAAGTGTCGGTTGGTGACTTTGAGCACATCCTGGGTCAGCGCCTTGGAGGCGCCCTCATTCAGCGTGAAATTAAAGACCTGAAGAGGGATGAGGCGGGGGATGATGTCAACAGACATCCTAATGCCGTTGACGTCTGTCACCCCATTGGTGGCATCAAGGATGAAAGTGTCGTTTACTTTGTTGGGCTCCACCTGCATGTACTGGATGTTCCCACTGTTAATGTCCTCTTGGGTAAACGTCTTGACAGGGGACTGTTTGGTTCCGATGTAGCGCTCCCCCGCTTCGACAAAACGCCGGAGAAAGCCATGAGACGGGGCTACCTTCACTGTGAATACAATCTCAGATGGCAGGTTGTCCTCGTGAGTGACCTGCAGGAATCAGAAAACATATTCACTGGTTAAATTTGAAATGTTCCAAACGTCACTAAAGTTTAGTTTTCATTTTGCTCTCAATGTAACATGCCATTATTGTAAAAAGAAAACGCTGGCCAGCATTCGGTGTTTTCCATTTCAGAAGCCTTTAAAACAGTAAAAACTGCCCTTTTACTGTAACATTAGTAAGATATTGTTCTTTTATCATAGTTTAAACTATCTGCTAAATGTTGTTCCCTTCTGACACTGTAACTACACCACAAAATGATGCAGGTTGTTTAATGAAATATTTTTAGGTTTGGAAGCTCTTAACATAAAACGTTGAAATGAAACATTGTGCTCAGATTCCACAAGTATGCATATCATTATTTAGAATATATATCAATTATTATTATAATTATAATTCTTATCATTATTATCTTTTATAAAGGAAATGTTTAGTGGCCAATGGTCAAATAATAAAGAAAAAAAAACTAGATTTTTGTAATGTGGCATTGTAATGACATTTAAAGCATAAATTGCAATATGACAAAAAAGGATGGTATTGGCCTTTAAAATGGCCATTGTGTGATTTGAACCAAAATAAAAATGTCATGACTTTGGATTAATAACTCTCAATATGGGTGTTTTCTGAAAGACTCACCTCTAGTTTAGTTTCGCTGATCTTCACTGGTTTTCCCTCCTCCACAAGTAAGATGTTGTGATGCAGCACAATGGGTGGCCTCTGATGACTTTCCAGGTAAACCTTCACATTGACTCCCACTGCAAGCTGAAGACCTTTAGCTTTCGCTGTTAAATTAAAATAGTCTGCAAGATGCTTGCTGTCATTGTGCCGATAGGAGATCAGCCCATCTTTGAAGTCCAACTGTGAGAAGGAATCCACCTTTGTGTCATTGCGATAAAGTCCTCCATACTTGGGAGCCTCATCCAACTTGAAAATGACCCCCTGGTCATCTCTGATGTCCATATTTGATATGACACTAAAATTGTTAGTGGAAAAGGTTACTGACTGGCCCTTCTGAACCAGTAACCCAGTGTTGTTGCCGACCTTTAAGAAAGGCTCATGTGCACTGATGTCTAAAAGACTTGATATAAAATGTTTTCCATCTGAGACAAAGAGCACAAACCTGCCAGTGCTCACACCTTTATGAATGAACAACACTCGTTTTTCTTCCAAATCCTTCTGTTGAAACTTGAACAGCCGATGAGTAGTGTCATTAACCAGCACTAGGTCTCCCATTGGGATTCCACGTCGAGTGTAAATCAACTGGCCATCATCAAAATCAGAGTCTGCATCATGATAACGCAAATCCTCTATAGTAAGTAACTTCTGTCCATCCCTAACTACGTGGAAAACTTTATCAATAACACGTACTGGCTTTTGGTCATTTAAGAGTTGAATAGATATGTTGAACATTCCTTCTTTGGAGCCAATTTCATCTTCTGCGATGGAGGATTTGAAACCTTGGCTGGTGGAGGCTATGAAAGTGAACTCATCGTGAGTCGTTTCACTGTCATCATGGATGTACATTATCCGTTCATCTAATATATCCTGGTTATTAAACGTTAAGATGTTGTCGTAGCTAGCATTGGAATTTGACTGACTAATACGAACAAGTTTCCCATGTTTGGGACTGCTTATGACTGTGTAGTACATATCCTTTGTACTCAAAGTCTCTGCAAACAGGTCATCTTTCATTATAAGTTTACTTTCTCCCTCCAGAAGTGAGAGTCCACCGTTTCTCATAAACACACTGTTGACATCAGCTTTAATGGAAAACCGGAAATCATAGTTTTGTGACTGAGCATGTTTAGAACCCAGCTGAAATTTGAACCTGTCGCTTGTATCTTCATAAGGCCTGTCGACTAGCTCGTAATGTATTTTCAGATCTGTTACATCTCTTTGACTAAAGGTTGAATTCTTGCTTAAGACTGTGGTGTCGCGCAGGAGTTTCCCTTTCTTTGGTGTGGTGAGTACCCGAAAATAAAGGTCATCCTCTGAGAGGGTCACACCTTCAGCTGTGGCAAAAAGATACTCTGAGTCCAGTGTCACTTTCCTAACTTTATTCATGTCCATCATAACATTCCTCAATAGGTGGTACTTCACCCACTTCACATTGATTGAGAAGAGTATTTCAGTGGTTTCCCTTGCAGCCACATTAACTTTGCTCTTAAAGTAATCAGTGACATTGGATGTCTGGATTTCTTGAAAAGTGCTAACATACCTCAGGCGCTCTTTTTCTAGAAGCCTTTGGGAAAATGAGTCAGTAGGCCTCCATTCACCGCTTGAGTGAAGTCTCTGGAGTTCTCCAAACTGAGGGGGTTCAATGATATCATACCGGATGTCTATAACTTGTTTCACAGCATTGGTTTGCACAGCCAGTTGCTTTGAACCAAGTATAGCTGTCTCTCCTTGAATGATCTGAAGGCCTGTGTTGTTGGCAATTTTATACTCCAGTGCTACAGCCATGACCCTTAGAACCACAGTATTGCTGACCTTTTCCCCATCACCAACTCTAAGAACTATTCTTGAGTTTCGAACTCCTGTGTGGACATAGCACACCCTCAGTTCCTCCAAGTCTAAATATGAGAATGAGGTCACTGCCTTGCCAGGGTTGTTTTCAATTTCTAAATATCCTGCATCAGCATTTAGGTTCCCAAGCACAGAGAATACAAGGTCGGTGAAGCTGCTGTCAATGTCTATGGCTTTCAAAACATCAGTGGTGAGGCGTTTCTTTGAGTTCTCCAACAGGACAAAGAGGTTTCCTTCAGGGAGACTCAATTCAGGTGCATCGTTAGTGGGTGTCACAGTAATATTATAGCGGTACAACTTGTTGCCCTTCAGATAATCAGGAACTTGCTTTCTACTGCTAGAATAAATTGAAAACATGAAGAAGTCATCTGGTTCCTCTGAGCCTCCATGGATATACATCACTCGTCCATGCCAAAGGTCCAACATGCTGAAGGTGTTCTCCTCTTGGTCCTGATCAACATCAAGCCTTATCTGACCACGAACTGGTTGCTCCCGAATTCGGAACATAATCTGAGACTGTCTAATCCCAAGCTTCTTGAAGTCCAAGAGTACCTTGATGTGTTTGGCCTCGAGAGATGCCCGGCCACCTTCCTGGACCACAAGGTCTTTGACCTGCACAAAATTTGAGCTATACTTTCTGTCCAAGCCCCTTGCAATGGTGGACATATAAAGTGACGGTGGTGGTGTCACCAAGGGAAAGAAGGATCCTGGAGCACTTGTTGGAATCACAGTGGTCAATGATTCAGGTTCTTTCTCTGGCTCACAGCCAACTGAGATATCCTTGGTGACTACAGCATTGGAGAGACCCGTTTTCACTCCGTTGACTTCAATGTTCTTCAAACATCCTTTAAAGGAACCTCCTCTGACACGCTTTCCAGACACAGAGACAAGCCCCACCTTCCTGACTTCAGATCTGGTGCTGTCATCAATACCTCCAACAAAAAGATAACCTTTAAAATGAAGCCCCTTTGAACGAGAGCTAATGCTACTTTTCACTATCTCTCCATCAACAGTAAGCTCAAGGCTTTTGGAACTGAAATGCAACTTGATGGAATGCCATTTCCTGTCATTTATGAATGTAAGGGATCGAAGCTCAGTTATGGTTCCACCTTTCCCAACAATGGCCACTGGCAAACCTTCTTGAATCTCTACAGCCAGAAAGTCCCCCTCTCTGGCTGAATTGTACAGGACAATTCCCTCTTTGGCTGAAGTGTGCACAACACACTCGAATATCGCTTCCTGCTGGGTGTTCCAGGTTGGAAGAGAAATGTAAGCCCTGGAGCTAAAGAAGCTAATAGGGTCCTCCTCGGTCGCAAAGAATTGGGGACTACAGCCTAAAGACACCTCATGGACATTCTTGAATCCTGTATATGGCCTCAGTGATGACAACAAGTCATGTTCATTAAAAATCACCTCGTCCATGCAGCCTCGGAAGCCGATTGGGTCTCTGGGGAGGTAAAGTCTGTCCAGGCCTCCTGAGCCTCCAACATAAAGACCATCCAAAATCTCAAAATCATGATGGGAGCTTTGTGGCATCTTTGCACCTGTGTGCGAGTTCTTGTCAACAGTCAGAGTGATATTGTGCTGCACATGGTGAACCTCCACAGAGTGCCAGGCCAGGTCATTAAGCTGGATGCTTCTCTCTGACTGTAGGATTAGCTCCCTCGATCCAAGATCAAGTTTCAGCTAAGACAAAAAACAAAACAACTGGATTAGAAAATATGTTATATTACAGAAATAAAAGATAAATCCTCATACTGATCTAAGCAGCAATTTTATTTTATTTCAAGCTTATCATATTAGAATAGATGTATTTTGTGATGTCCCACATTCAAATATGATAGCTGTTACACTAGTGATGTGCTTCTAGGAATGGCAGTGTTGGTCCGTTGATACACCATTTTGGTCCACACTGAAATACTTTGAGAACTATTAAATGGATTGGCATGACATTTTGGTACAGACATTCATGGTATTTAGAGAAGCCTACTGACTTTGGTGATCCCCTCCCTTTACCTTTTGAACAACCACTGATTTTATTTTTATTTTTTAGTAACATTTCTGACAACTACTGCATGGATTGCCATTAAATGTGGTACAAATATACCCAGAGGATGAATCCTGATGAGTTTGGTGATGACCTTTTTTCCAGCGCCATCACAAGGTTTGTCCTGACAACTTTTGGATGGATTGCCATTCAATTTTGGTAGACATTCATGACCCCCTCAGGATGAATTGTATTTCATTTGGTGGTCCTTTAACTTTTCAACTACAGCCATTTTCAGGTCACGCTAAACTAATATCATAAACATTATACTCACAAAACATTAGCATGTTAGCATTGTCCATACAAGCAAGTTAGCATGTTCAGTATTTAGTTCAAAACAGAGTACAACCTTACAGTGCTTCTACCATAGCGGTAGACTCTTGGTGAAACATTCATATATAGGTTGCTACTGTTTGGTATGATTATGAAGACATCATTGTAAAAATAATATTTTTATAAAAATGAATACAACATTACAAATGCAAAAATAATATGCAGATTCTTAAAATATTGTAATTGTATCAAATTATATAATTGTTTCTATAACTTATGACATTATGACTTATAAGAATTAAATTATTAGGTGTAGACACTGTGACACCTGGAAAGGGAAACACAGGATTTAGAGTGCTCATGTTCCATCATGTCACCCGCTGTAATAACAGTGAGCTTTTCTGCAATTTAAAGCAGGAAGAGAACTATCATCTCTTTGCTTTCAACTCTGTCCACAGAGCATCATGTCACCATCTCAAACTAATGCTGCATTTAGATGACGTGCTTGTCAAGGCTTGCTGCTGAGTCCCTGCTATTCATGCACGGATTTCCAGGGAGCGACACTCATGTCTGACTCATGGAATGAGACCCCAAGCCTGGGGATAAGTGAACAAAAAAAAAACTGGTGCCAGTTTAAGGAACAGGGACGAGCAGTTCACTCCAATGGAACACAGTCGTCTGACACAAATAGAAGCTTAGAGACAAGAATTTCTCAAATTTGATTCACAAAGCTATAATGCATACCTCAGAACTCCTGAGTGTTTCCTGTGACTGTGTTTGCATATTAAAAAGCCTCTACAATATGTCTGTCCATTTTGTATGCTGATTTAGCCTGGCTTAGCTGCATACACTGGCTATATTAGCCTTTTTTACTACTAGCACACAACTTTAGTTCAAGCTGACTTCTCATATTTTTTCTAACCTGGTAATTTAAATGTATTCTACTATGGAATTTAGTGCCTAGAGAAACAGAGAGATACACTCTCTGTGTCTGATAATCCTTATTAAATATTACCAGTTTGAAATTAAATACATAATGCTTTTTAACTAACTAAGCCTTGAATTGACCAAAAGGCACTCTAGTCACTGAGCAGACACATTTATGTCTGCACAACAGGACAGTATGTGATAGTGTTAATGACAAAAGGACTGGACAAAGGAAAGAATAGCTTCTTTATAATATATCCAATATAATCCAATACACTTTATTTATATAGTACGATTTTAACAAAAACAACGCTTGGTCCCATCTGAGCTTAAGCCTAGCTTTAGGCACCGTTAGCAGCAGCTGGTCAGCTGACCTGAGAGATTGGCTGGGAATATAGTATATACCATATATAAAGAGCAATAATAATGAAATGATTGGTCGATTAATCACTTTGTTTTTCAACAGAAAATCAATCATTTTTGTAATTTCTTAAGCAGGAATGTCAAACATTTGCTGGTTCCAACTTCTCAAATATAAGGATTGTTGCTTTGCTCTGATTTATACCATTCTAAATTGATTGAAAAACAAGACATTTGAAGATGCCCCTTTGGGTTCTGGGAAGTTGTGATGAACATTAAAAAAATAAATTTTAATGGACTAAAAATTAATTCATTAAAACAATTAATCAATATAAAAAATATTCATTAGTTACAGCCCTATATTACATAATATTATGGCGTGATTATAGTACCAGAAAGTAAGTGCAGAGGCAGACGTGTGTTACACTACTACAATATACAGTATGACCACACAATGATCACTTGATTATTCAAATACAGTAACATACAGATTAGCTGCTTTCATAATCTCCTAGTTTCCACTGTGACTGGTATGGAGTTAGCGTTTACACCACACAGTCTTGTCTGCTTGTGTTACTGTGTTGAGAGACTGACACTGTCAACTGTGATGGAGCCATAGCTTACGGTGATCAGTGTGTGTGTGTGTGATGTATCTTTATACGCGTGCATGTGGTCAAGCACAAAGATCTGTGTGTATTGTATGCCTGTACATATATACACGTGTGCATGTGTGTGCTCATGTATGCATCAATATATACTCAAGTGCTTGGGCCATGGATGTACCCACCTGCAGGCGACCAGCATGGAGCTCTAGTAAGAAGTAGTCAGTCTGGCCAGCAGCAAGAAACAGCAGGCCGTTGGTGCTGGAGGTTCGAAAGCGAATGCGGAGCGTGTTATGGTCGGACGACTCCGTTGCCTTCAGCTTTACAAAGCCGTCGCCATAGAAGGAAGCTGGAGAAAGAGAGAGAAAGAAGGATATATTGAAAACAAATACAAAAAAGAGGAAAAGAGAGTATGTACAGTATGTGTTCAAATGTGGTGTTCACTGTGTCTTTTGCATCCTGTTAAATTAACACTTAACACACTGCGTATGTACAGCAAACACAGAACAAGTCAAATCAAGCAAAGTGGTCTTAAAATAGCCAACATGTGACATTTAGATATAAAAGTCGAGCTAATTATCATCTTGGTTGTTCTTTACAAGTAGAGCAGAGCCTGTGTATTTTGAAAGTGCGCACACACACACACACACACACACACACACACATTACCTCACCTGCATCTCAGTTGAGTTTAGCCTTCCTGGTGGGCCTGTTGTATTTGTACTTCATGTGCTCAACCATAGTGATTTACATGCCTTCAAGTATGGCAATTATGAAGCACTAGAGCTGTACATATAGAATAATAAGCACCTTTAGGACGAAACAAATCCTGTGCATTGAGACTGAATTGCAGGTATATGATTTTGCTCGTTTGTAGTTTTAAAAGAAAGTTGTTCACGGACTGTCCAAAATCATAGGAATGACTACTGAATTTAAAAAGGTATTAGACTTTAATGCCACAACAGCAGTATACAAAATGAAGCAGAGGATGTGGAGGTGAGAACGGGGGAGACAGACATGTTTGGGCCTGCCATAGCCTGACAGGAACCTTCAACTTGAACATGAAAGGCTCCGACATCTTCAATTGTCCATGGCCTCCACAAACAACGTGGCGGACCGACCCAGCTGTTTCTTCTACCTCACATCCCAGCCTTCTGTGAGAGAAACGTGTTTATTACACATCTGATGTATTTGTGGTTTGTGTCCCCAGGTCAAGAACAGAGTACTGCTAATGGGCCAGAGTGACTCACTGGGAAAGCTAGATAAAGTTAATGTGAGTTAATGCATTGTTGTTACTCCTAGAAGGGTTAATGCACTAATAGGTAGTTTGCCTGAACAAATCCAATCTGTATGGACTGTGCAGTAAATTAACACCATTAAACCAGTAAAGCATGTAAATTAGCCCTTCAGCCAAATCAACAGTCATCAGGAGCTGATTGCTGAGAGCCAAACAACTATATCAATCCCCCTTAGTGTATCAAAGATAACATGCACCCTGTGGAAACACATACAAAAAGGCAAAAGCAACTTGTCAAATAACTAAATCAATTTCTGCTTTTGTATCTTGGAGACGTTGCTCTGAACGTATCAGTTTTTCTTCTTCTAGATAGAAATGATGTTATGCCACATCTCAACTTGGCACATAAAGAACTTGAGATGATATGCAGCATCATTTTACATACATGTTGTGTTATCATATGTTTATACAGTTTAAATTTGGCTCATATGTCAGAGTAACCTACTGTTCTTTTTATCTGTTCTAGTTTATCTTAACAAAAAATGGTGATATTTTGTAGGGGTGAAACTAACAAATGGAGCTCAGCCCAAATTCTTTCAGGAAGACCTCTAAAAAAAAACTTAAATCGCTACAATCTCTTCCTTAAACTATTCAGCTGTTAAGAGGCATTCACTTTTCAACCAAAATTGGCCACAAAATCTATGATCCAATCACAGCACAACATCCTGCTTTAAATGTCTTCTCTTGTTACAATCAGCTGTCTTTCAGGCAAACGTGCAACCCTCCTCTTCCCCTTCCCCCTCTGGTCATCATTAACTACGTCCCTTTCCGGTCTCCGGGTTCCTTCTCCAGCATCACCAGCGTCTAGGTTCCATCGGGGAACTCTGACTCTGTACATTTTATATTATGTACAATAAATACTTGCATATCTGCAACAAAGTCTCTCCTGGTTGAATTACTTTCATAATACTTTTTTTGCTTGTTGTTTTCTCGATTCGTCATGTGGTCTATAAGATGGCAGAAAAAAAGATTAAAAATCCCAATTTCTTTCCATCACAATAACCTAAATCCCGGTCTTCAAATATTAAAGTCCAAAACCTAAAGACATTTAGTCTACCAACAAATAAGACAAAGAAACGCAGCATAATTGTTCAACTGATTTTGCATGAGAAATGAATTTGTTATCAAAATTATGCATTTTCTTTCAATCAACTAATCAATTAAGCAACTAAACCTTGCACTCCTCTAATCCTCTAACAGTATAATAAATAAAAATAAAAACACAATACTAAACCATAGCTGTAAAACAAAATGTGCACGTATTTTGACCAAGACTCATTTTGTTTATACCAATTATATACTGTACATAACACAATAATGCATAGCATCCAGTTTTCGTTCATAACAAGTAGCTAAATATTTTTTTTTAATGAACTTCACATGGTTGTCTCCATCTCATATTTCCCACTATAGTCAGCTTCGGAGCTTATTTGTGCACACGTACAAAACAGCACAACTCACACAGACATATTTCTTGGGACCAGGCTGAATAATCAGATAAAGTGCAAACACAAGCTTGAACAATTATTAAATATATTTTAAAAACATACCCTCCAATTGCTTACTTTCACCAACGATTCCCCTACCTGCTGATATACAGTACCTATTATTTATTTATAAATAAAATGCTCCCTTCAGAGAAAAAAAGTATTTTTCTATTGCAATTATTCCTATTGTTTGTTTAAATCAAATTAACTGTCATTAACAGACCAGTCAGGTCATGTGTAATGTGCCTTTTAGCAGCTGTTTACTACAGCTGAAAATAAAGTAATTGATTGGCCCACAGGCACACACAGCATCACTTATCCTTACTCTGACCCCTTGTCCTTTCTTATTTAGACGTCATGGTAATTCATCTGACTGGATCTGTGTGCATAACAGGGAGGAAGCATTCTCGAAAAACTAGCCAAGTGGAATGCAATGATATTTTTTCCTTAAATTCACAAGGATGGACATGCATGCTCAATTGTATTTTGGCGAAGTCACAGTGACGTTAAAGTTGTATGATTGAACGTCATGTTTGGTTAAAACAAAAAGGTTTTTCCCACAGTTCACCTTCTTATAGGGAACTGTATTAATGGAAAGCTGTAATAAAATGTAAGAAATCTTAGTTGTTTCAGCTAATTTTGACATACTCACATGCTGAAACATGGACATTTTGGGGGGGTATGTTAATGAAAGAGCACAGTCTACTACCAGAAAAGAATACACATAAACATTGCCGTGTACACCTGACTGTGTGCCTAAAGAAGCAGAAACAGGAGGTGTTTGGGAGGTTGTTCTGTAATCTACATGTCTACAGGGGCAGTTGCTGTGCATCAGGGACATTTTTTTGGGTGAGATTTCACAAACCACTCTTTCAACAACAAAGCCAGTGACCTTTTAGCAAACACCGGTTTACAGTTAATTTGAGGGGTGAGACCAGTGCTTGTCACTGCCTGTGTGCCAATTTATACAACAGATCAGAGATGTAACTTGACTGAAGTGCCTCTTTGGGTTTTTGTTGACTGTCATGCCACTCTGTCGCTGATGCATTGTCAGAGCCTGGAACGTGGATGTTTTAGCAAAGGCTTGTTTCATAATTCCAAGGGAATACATACATTCTGACATGCATTGAAGTAAAACAATTGTCTATACTGTAGTTATTTTCAATGATAGATATATGAGAGTGAGTCATGGTAAAATAATTCCTGATTATCCCCAGGGCCAAAGCCTGGTTCACTGCTGACTTTAGATGGCACATGCATGGGATCAAATCAACCAGAGAGGCTAATGAATGACCACATGAATGTAAATAATGTACATCTGAAGCTGTGACTCACTAACCCCCCCACCCCATAGATCTTTCAATGCGGCGACAACTGTCCATTTCGTGATTTCATTTGAGTGTGCTATTGTCACAGTCAGATTGTTATTTCAGTGCATCAGAGTCCCACTTCTGGTGCTTCCATATGACAAGATGAGAGCAATGCATATATGTGTGCACAGGTTATCCAAAGTAATTTATCATAACAATTTATTAAGAGAAATACTGATGTGATTAAGCCTCATTCATTTGAGAAAATCATGCTGCTTAAAAAAAGCTAAAAATGACTTTCTGTTGTTTCTGTTATGAATTGGTTATTAACATTGCAACCAAATACCGACCAGCCAGACCTCATTCACAATGTTTTCAATTCTGTTGAGGTCAACATTTAAAGACCTGTGAAACACTACAGCAGCTCAACATCAAGCACAGAACACATTACATTAAGCCTGATACAGAAATAGTACTCTAGCCTACTATGAAATAAATCACAGCCAGCAAAAAAGGATACAAGATCATTTGTTATGACCACTGAAGTGGTAGCCTGCAATTCTCTACGTAACGTTAACGTTAGCCTGCAGCCGGGAACTCCTATCCCTCAGTAAACCACAACCACCTGGGAGAAACTCGTCAAAGCTAAGTAATATAATGATATGCTTA
Organism: Etheostoma perlongum; assembly: GCA_026937815.1. Classification (NCBI taxonomy): domain Eukaryota; kingdom Metazoa; phylum Chordata; class Actinopteri; order Perciformes; family Percidae; genus Etheostoma; species Etheostoma perlongum. The sequence goes on along the minus strand of CM049375.1, from coordinate 12,340,379 downwards.
CAGTATTAACAAATCGGAATTGAAGCACCTTCAAATGGGTTTATCTCTCTTGTTTTCATTGAAAAAGGAGTCAAAAAGTTGTTACCTCCCGACGCCAGCTCCACCAAAAGCGACCACCAAAGCAGACCACGGAGCCACAACTCCTTCTGGGTGTTTTTCACAACAGAGTCCATCTTTCTTCTCCCGGTGGAAAGCACGAATGTTAGAGGGCATGTACGGTTACATATTTACAGACCGGATTTTACTTCTCTTTACGCTTCGGCAAGTACAGTCAAACACAACAGTTGCGTGTGTGTGTATGTGTGTGTGTGAAGCTATGTAGCAGAGAAGAACCTGAACAGAGACACCGCTGTAGGTCTTCGCTAAACTCCGCCTCGACTGTGTGTGTGTGTGTGTGTGTGTGTGTGTGTGCGTTTGCGTGTGTATGTGTTTGCGTGCGCTCGCGAGTGCGAAGTATGTTAACCTCAGTTTTCAAAACAAAAGATATAAAAAGAAGGAGGGGGGAATTGTTGGCCTCTCCTCTATTGATCGGATTACGGCAGGCATACCTTACTAGCTATACAAAGATATACATTTAATGTGGAAATGCCTCCACATTTGGCCAGGTTAATTCATGGATACATTTGACTGCACTCTATTTGTATTATTATGCAATGTATTATTTTGGTTATATCCTCCGTTTACATTTTTTTTTAAACCCTCAAAAACTTTTTCAAAGACTTTTAATTTGAGCTAATCCTTTCATATTAAGGGTATTTTAATGGGATAGGTGCATGATTTAACAGCTTATATCTCTTAAACAGACTTTAATTTGGCAATGAAATCCACGGATTCACCTCGACGTTTTGATATTGATGGCTAAATAAATAATATTGTTCTGTAAACAAATATGTATATAAATGTTATGGTGTAGCCCAAATAAAAAAAGTTGTAGATTAGATTAAATAATGTAAATCAACAAGGTCCAGGGTGCTCAGGAAGTTCAGTCAGATGATTGAAGGTGCTCTTTGGGGTTGGGAATTCAATTAAGTATAGAAAAAAGTAAAATCCATGGCACTCTTCTTCAAAATTACTTTATTTTCCTGGCTATTTCATAACAAACAATTCCATAACTACTGGCTGTTTCATAACAAGCAATTTCTTCTTTTGTGTGGACAACTTTTCTATTATGAAATAGCCAGCCAATTAAGGCTTTTAAAATAATTTTGAAGAAGAGTACCTTGGATTTCCCTTTTTGTCTATAAATAATGTAACTTCCAAATACACCCAGTCCCAGCAGGAGACTGCAGCCATAGAAAAGATCTTTCATATATTGTAAAATGTATAGTTAAATGCTCCGTTGCTTAGTTTGTTTATGTATTTGAATGTGTTGTTCTGTGAGAGATTTGTAGTCAGTAAAGAAAAAAGGCAAACAAATTGTTAGTACCTTTATGTAGGTTTATGTGTCTGAGATCAATAGTTATTCAAGAAAAAATATTACAATAAATCAAGAATCAAGGTTTCATTTTATAAAAACATGCAAGTTAATGAATCAAAATATCAAAGCAACGTCAGTAGTATATAGTTGGCAAAAAAGAGGTATAGAATGTAACTGTGCTCCCATTTCAGATAAGTGTGCTTTACTGTGTTTTTTTTATAATACTCTTATTGCTTCATAATTTTTTTTCACTTTTCTTAACTTGTATTTACATTACATTACATTACTGCAAACTGGACAACAAGTTTTAAAGACAATATTAGAATCATATTATTCAGATTGCACTGCAGAATCATTCCTTGCTATAGGCCTAGACTGCTGGGGGACTTCCCATGATGCACTGAGCACCTATCTCTTCCTCCTTATCTTCATCTGTATGCAACCTCATCCCATTAATGCATGTTACTAACTCGACTTCTTCCTTTTCGCGGAATCTTGTGCTCTCTCGCCCCTCTCCCCTTTCTTCCTATCGCTTCCTGCATGTGTTTCTGGCTCTGGATCCTGGATCTGTGGTTTGAGTCACCTCCATGTTCCTGCTCGACACCCTCTGTTACAATTCTCCATGTCTCTCTCTGTCTGTCTGTGTCTCTCTCTCTTTCTCTCACACCCAACCGGTGGAGGCAGATGACCGCCCACCCTGCGCCATGGTTCTAGTCAAGGTTTCTGCCTCTTAAAAGGAAGTTTTTCCTTGCCTCTGTCGCCTAGTGCTTGCTCTTGGTGGGAATTGTTGGGTTTCTGTAAATAACATCACAGAGTACGGTCTAGACCTGCTCTTTTATGAAAAGCGCAATGAACTGTTGTTGTGATTTAGCGCTATATAAATAAAATTAAATTGAACTTCACACAAGAGTTTAATATCAAAAACCAGTCAGACTAGGGCTGCACGATTATGGCCAAAATTATAATCACGATTATTTTTTTATCAATATTGTGATCACGATTATTCTCACGATTATTTGTTGATTTTAACCAAAACAAATTTTATTGTCACATAGGCTCAGAGAGACGGCTGACTCATTATGAACAGGGTCAGCACGGGTCGAACGGCAGATACACACGTCGTGTGTATGAAATGTCTGTATCGTCACTGCGCTGCATTTTTCTGAACTATAATATTCTGGCCATTGGTCACATCTCTCGTCCAGGTCCAGCAGCTCCGTCTCACACGCTGTTACTCTACCAACTGAAGTTAGTTGCATCCAATAACTTCTTCTGTGTTCTTCGCCGTGGCGGCCGCAATAGCAGAGTTACCTGCGGAAACACTGGTACAAATACAGGTTTGCCCCTCATATTTAACAATATACAGCTGTGTTAATAACAATTAAAACTGTAGACAAATGTCAGAAGCGTGGACCGGCGCTGTGTGGTGGGGCTGCGTGGAGAGTAAGAAGAGAGAGACTAGAGGAGAGATCCAAACACAGGCACGGCTTTACAGAAGAAATGGGTCATGTAACGCAAAATTAAACCATATCCATATAACAACATTGCAGCGGATGCGAGGACATTAGGTGCACCGGTGCGTCCTAGAGGAAAAATATTACTCGCGCCCTAGAGCCTGTGAGCTAACAGAAGCTAACTAGCACTGCCACCGACTAGCACTGCTCACTGCTGTTGTCTGAATAACACAGATGAGACAAAATGTTGCGTTTACTGGTAAACTGGTAAACCTTGAGACCGATGTACAACTGCTATCTGTTGAATTTTCCTCCCATTACTCTGTCCTCTGTGACTGTCTACATCTAGAAACTAAGCTGCGCGATGCAGGGAACAACTGACTGGCACATGATCAGACAGTGGTTTACGGAGCGGTAGATGCGCTATGCAAAAACAAACCTGAGCGTTCTATGAAATGACGCATTAAAAAAAAAAATAATCGTTCGATCACGCAAATTTGATCGTGGGAAGTCAAAATCGTGATCGTGATTAAAATTCGATTAATTGTGCAGCCCTAAATCAGACTGCTGGATTTACTCAATTACAATCTATTCAAAATATAAATACTTATTATGGAATCACAATCAAGTTAAAATCAAGGCTTAATATAATTCAGTGTGAGGTATCAGAGCAGATACTGTAAACAAAATGTATGGCACAATCATTAAAATATTAGTGATGAATGGAGGTTTTTCTGATGCTCTGAATGGTCGTCAGCAGGTTCCCAAAAGTTTTCTGTACTCATGTTTGATGCAGCTGTAGATGCAATGGTAGAAGCGCCTGTCTGACACCATGAGGTCAGTGACAATCTCAGTGTGGTCAACTCTGGGCAGCAGGTAGAGCGACACCTTTATGGACAGCGTGCTGAGGAGATCAGAGAGCTTTATGGAAGACTCAAAAGGAACAATAATGTCATTGGTCCCGTGGAGCAAAACGAATGGAGGCACTCTGGCAGAAATGGAAACAAGAGAATATTGTGCATGTAAAATTTTGTACTTAACCGATGCAACAGATTTCATGAAGGTCATTGAGGACTCTTGTTGTGTTAATTTTTATATTTTCTCTCTATTAATGGATAAGGCACCAGCAGGTTTTGGAAATATGCCTGAATATGAATTCTTTACATTATTTGTGTGGACATCCATGTACTATAGATTGCCCTGGAATGATTACTGTGTGTGTGTGTGTGTGTATGTATGTATGTATGCATGCATGCATGTATGTATGTATGTATGTATATATATATATATATATATATATATATATATATATATATATATATATATATATATATATATATGTTATGGTTACTATAGAGGGGGTTCTATTGAAGTTTAAGCTCTATCTATAGTAATAAATATGTGAATTAATGTTATGCGCGTGTGTCTGATTTCATGTGGAAGTTGTTGAATGGTGCACAAAAAACAGTCATCCCCTATAAAAGATGGTTTCTCAGGATGTAACACCATTTGTCTTCTTGTCCCACCTGTTCAGTTTGTCCTGGCTCAACGTCTTCAGTAAGTGTGTTGGTGAGTAGTACGGGAAGTTCTCCACTCCATTCATGGCTTTATGCATGGTGGAGACATATTCGACTGCCCGCATCCGCTCATGCTCATAATGGTCCATGATGTTGTACACGCCACTCAGACCTGTCCGGACAAATATGACAGATTAACTGAAAAGAATTCTGGCAATCAATTTTTCGGAAAATATGAAAGAGGCAGCTGTTTAAAGTCCTACTGTGAACACTTAACTGCCTTCAGATCATAGCAAAGGCAATAAAAAAATAAATGTCAACAACAATTTAGAAGCCACAGAATTATCTTTGTGACACACATACGGTACATTTATCATACTTGAGTTTACTTTAGAACAAAACATGGTTGCAATTGTCACTGATGCACTGTACATAAATTCCTTACCAATAACTCCTCTTATTGCCAGTGTAATGTCCCTCAGCTTGCTGGCCTCTATGAAAAGCTCCTCTTTTACATCAATGACAAACAGAGTGGTCAGTGCACACAAATGTGCACCCGCTGAATGGCCTATTAATACTATGTTGTCCTATAAAAGACAAAAAAACATGACATGTGTAATTACATTATTTAAAGTGAACACTGGATCAATGTGGATCAGTACACTTCAACCAAACAATATTATATTAACTTGTCCATGATAGTTTAAACTGTGAGCTTAAAGGACTCATGAAATTGCTTTAATATAAATCATTTTTTCTGCATGATAAGGGATTTTGGTAAATAGGAATAATATAGGAACTGTTAATCTAAAACCTACCTGCAGGTTTAAATGATCTTTTGGAACATATAAAAGATTTCCAACTTTTTGGGGCTTAAAATAAGTGGTCAATCGTACCATATGATAATCTGAAAGTTTTCCTCAATTTCCAAAGAATCCTTGATATAATATCTTATACTTATCTTACTTGAATACTAAGATATTTCTTACTTTGTCAAAGTTGAACTTCTCACCACTCTCTTGGGCCCAAACTAAGCAGTCAGCAATATCTTGGACCATCCCTAAAACGTTCCCCTGGCAAAAAGATGAAACAAGCAGTCAGTTCAGATACCACAGTACCATTTATAATGAAATGTCTTATCTGCCATTTGAGTTACTGCAGAATACACTCACCTATAGGATTATTAGGAACACCATACTAATACTGTGTTTGACCCCTTTCGCCTTCAGAACTGCCTTAATTCTACGTGGCATTGATTCAACAAGGTGCTGAAAGCATTCTTTAGAAATGTTGGCCCATATTGATAGGATAGCATCTTGCAGTTGATGGAGATTTGTGGGATGCACATCCAGGGCACGAAGCTCCCGTTCCACCACATCCCAAAGATGCTCTATTGGATTGAGATCTGGTGACTGGGGGGCCATTTTAGTACAGTGAACTCATTGTCATGTTCAACAAACCAATTTGAAATGATTCACGCTTTGTGACATGGTGCATTATCCTGCTGGAAGTAGCCATCAGAGGATGGGTACATGGTGGCCATAAAGGGATGGACATAGTCAGAAACAATGCTCAGGTAGGCTGTGGCATTTAAACGATGCCCATTTGGCACTAAGGGGCCTAAAAAGTGCCAAGAAAACATCCCCCACACCATTACACCACCACCACCAGCCTGAACAGTGGTAGTAATAAGGCATGATGGATCCATGTTCTCATTCTGTTTACGCCAAATTCTGACTCTACCAGAAATTGAGACTCATCAGACCAGGCAACATTTTTCCAGTCTTCAACTGTCCAATTTTGGTGAGCTCTTGCAAATTGTAGCCTCTTTTTCTATTTGTAGTGGAGATGATTGAATCAGTCGGCCCATTCTCCTCTGACCTCTAGCATCAACAAGGCATTTTTGCCCACAGGACTGCGGCATACTGGATGTTTTTCCCTTTTCACACCATTCTTTGTAAACCCTAGAAATGGGTGTGCTTGAAAATCCCAGTAACTGAGCAGATTGTGAAATACTCAGACCGGCCCGTCTGGCACCAACAACCATGCCACGCTCAAAATTGCTTAAATCACCTTTCATTCCCATTCTGACATTCAGTTTGGAGTTCAGGAGATTGTCTTGACCAGGACCACAGCCCTAAATGCATTGAAGCACCTGCCATGTTATTGGTTGATTAGATAATTGCATTAATGAGAGATTGAACAGGTGTTCCTAATAATCCTTTAGGTGAGTGTAATTCTTACTTGTTTATAAATATGAGAAATACTGTTCCTATCCCAGGGACACTCTGAATTTGTTGAATAAATCTTTAATCCAATAAGACAACAGTGTGTTGTTCAAAAGATTTTACCTTTGGATAGGTGAAGTAATCAGGACAAATGACAGTTGCATTTAGTTCTTCAGCCATCTGCCTTGCCAGCAAACAGTAAATGGATCTATCTCCGGAGCCCCATGCGCCTCCATAGACGAAAACCACCAGCGGTGCGGGCACATCTTTAGACATGCCCATGTTTGAAGGGTGGTACAAGTCCAGCTTGTTGCTTCGCCGGCCAAATTCGATTCCCTTTGTGTCCAGACAAACAAAACTGTAAACTCTGACACAATTTGTAGGTATTGCATAACAAATGTTCCATTGAGTTAAAGTGATGAATGCTGAGACAAACATAACATTAAGATTATTTCATTTGAATATTTACTAAAATGTCTAGCCCCTGCCATGGAAAGACACATACTTATAACTTTTTCTTTCTAACTTATCGTTAACACACCTTTTCATAATGCTTACGGTTTTCGTCATTCTTGTACCATGACTTCCACTGAAAGTAAAGCCTCCCATATTGCAGATATTTAAGAGTTTCCAGCACAGCTTTGGTCAAACAGTATATTCGCCTGAAGGAGAGGCCAAACATGAAAAAGGGGATTAAAAACGGACTCTTCCTAATAAATAAAAAACAAGTACAGATCTACAGTATTTTACAAGTTACCTTGGTTTTAGGGCTTCTATGTACTTCTTATATCCAGGCTTGTTGGGCCAGCCATAAATCCATTGGGTAGCTAGAGAGATGGAGTATGGGAGGCCCACCAACAGGACGCCCACCAACACAGGCAGTGACATGTGGTATTTCAACCCCGACCTTCAGAAGTAAAAAGAAAATACATTAATATATTTCTCTTTCAAAAGTAATATCACTTCATTTTCTTCAAAATGTGCTCTTTGACAGGCTCTTACATGTTGTGGTCTGTCTGTCTTACCTACAAAGAAGAGAGAAACTTGTCATTGGTTATATCAGATACAAAGTTTAATAAATAATTTACTAATGTTTTATAAATGAATTATGAGGTATTAATAGATGGGTTTTCAGGTTGTGTTCATCATCATCCATCTTGTTAGTTCATCATATAAAAGCTCCAATCGACCGTTTTAGACTTTCAGAAAAATGCTACAGAGCATCAAAATCCATTTGCAAATAAATTCTTAACATTTGCAATAAACGACCTGATGGATTACTATTTTAAAAAGTTCTTCCTAACTTAATCATATTTATGATTCCAACTTAATTACTGAGTTTTGCTGTTGGCCTATTAGAACGTGAGACCCTTAATACCACTGCCTTATTAACATTTGTAAATGTTTGACTGATGGCTAATAAGTAGAAATTAATTAGACACTTATTACCCTTAATTAATGACTATTATTGACTTACCAGCCAAAGAAAATGTTCACAACCTGGCTACCCAAACGATGTTTTAATTAATGGCTTATTTGGTTATCTATAGGACATTATTAAATGTTGTATATATCATTAATAACGCCATTATGTATACAACCCTAATATTGGGTTACTTAGAAAGTGGTAATGTTACCCAGATTTCTTTACATGTACCAGTGCGCCCTCTAATGGACCTTTACACAATAACACCGCTGCTTGTTAAAAGCTCCATCAGTGCTGCTTCTGCTCATAGACATGTCTATGCTAGTACTCGGCTATAGAATAACACACAACTCACATCATCCTTTGATAAGGGCTACCGACGTCGCATGACCAATTGATATTAGCTAGCTAGCTATGAGCTTCATGTGAATAAAAGCAATTAGCGTTACATGTTGTGGTCACCTGCTTTTCACATTCTCGGTGTAGCTAGCTAACGTTAATTAGCTCTTTCAATTAGAACACGGTAATGTTAACGTACAAACGAAAGAACGGTTAGCGGTAAAGTTTTCTTAATGTTTACGTTAGATGTTTTGCTACACCGGAAGCCAGCATAAACATACCAAAATATAATCATATGTAGCATTTAATGCTGAAGCCCATGTCCCGATGTGCTTTGGTATTGCATTTTTTGACTTGGATGAAACGATGTGGTGGATAACCTCACGCGTTACCTGACTGTCCTCCAAGCCGGTCTCGGCCTCACGCATACAAAGTTAAATACGGCAGAGCGAGAGGAACACCCTCCTTATCTTCCGTTTTAGTAAGGGACACCAAGGAACTTCCGGTGTTCGTCAGGAGTATTAAGCACATAGATGAAGCATGGTAAACAAAGTCGTATAGCCGTATAGCTGATAACAATTATAATACACAGATAATGTACGTAATCTATTTATTGATTTGGGTACACACTGATGTGCCCACGTAAATTAAGTTTTGATGTGTCGGATTACACAGATTTCTATCTTTTGATAGTCAACATCTCTGCACTGATACCCCGGAAATAGACACTATAGAACGAGCCCCTTTTATGTAAATAGTAGAACAATCTAGCTTGTTTGTCAGGTTTAAAGGTTAATAATTGAATATTGGTTTTCTTCTCGTAACTTGAAGTCCGTTTACTACCTTTTACTGAATTTTTTTTAAAACTGCGTCTCGCAGTCTTCCATTAGATGGACTTGTAGTTGACTGATGTAGCTTGTTGTTGTGGACACAGTTGTTTGCTTTGGTTGCATAATGACAGCTGTGCAAACTCTGTGCTGAGGAAGACCATGAGATGTGTATGGCTGTGTCTAACGCTGATTAAAAAATAAAATAAAATACGGAAAACAGTTATAGTAAGTGGAGTGGACCTGACCTTGATTAAGATTTTGGCTTTAATTTTCGAATTTAATCTTTTAACTTCTGCTAAACAGTGGGGGTTTAAGTTGCGGTGAACTTGGTAAAACTAAAGTAGACAAACTATTTGGTTTTATTTATATTTATATAAATGTATACAGTATGCAGTGGGGCTTGAAAGTGTGGGCACCCCAGGTAAATTTTTTTTATTAAATGTAGGCTACATAAAGAAGCCAAGAAAAGATGAAAAAAGGCATCAAATGACAGATTAGACATTCGTATAATATTTCACTAAAAGTTAGATTTAATTTCCATCATTTACACTTTCAAAATAACAGAAAACAAAAAAATGGCATCTGCAAAAGTTTGGGCACCATGCAGAGTAAATACCTTGTGGCAAGTATCACAGCTTGGAAACGCTTGTAGCCAGCCAAGAGTCTTTCAATACATGTTTGAGGTATCTTCGCCCATTCTTCCTTCCAAAAGTCTTCCAGTTCTTTGAGATTTCTCGGCCATCTGTCACACTCTGATCTTTTAAGGTATATCCATAGATTTTTCAATTATGTTTTACGTCTCTTGATGTAATCCACCGTGGATTTTGAGGTGTGTTTAGGATCATTATCCATTTGTAGAAGCCATCCTCTCTTTAACTTCAGCTTTTTCACAGATGGCATCAAGTTAGCAGACAAAATTTGCTGAAATTTTATTGAATCCATTTTTCCTTCTACTCGTGAAATGTTCCCTGTGCCACTGGCTGCAATACAACCCCAAAGCATGATTGATCCACCCCAATGCTTAACAGTTGGACAAAGGTTTTTTTCATTAAATTCTGTGCCCTTTCTTCTCCAAACGTACCTTTGCTCATTCCGCCCAAAAAGTTCTATTTTAACCTCATTGGTCCACAGAACTTGTTCCCACAATGCATCAGGCTTGTCTATATGTTCATTTGCAAACTTCTAATGCTGATTTTTTTGGTGAGGACGTAGAAGAGGTTTTCTTCTGATGGCTCTTTCATGAAGACCATATTTGTACAAGTATCTCTTTATAGTGAAATGGTGTACCACAACTCCAGTGTCTGCCAGGTCTTTCTGGATGGATCCGTGGGTTTTGACTTGCTTTTCTTACAATCCTGCGAGCTGTTCTGTCTTATATTTTTCTTGGTCTTCCAGATCAGGGTTGTTTTTCTTATTTCCACACATTAATTCAGGTCAACATCTGACAAGACAATTTTAAAGATTCTCAAAAGCTTTTCATAATGACACTGATTTTAATATGCGAGTATTAGAACATAAGCAAATTTTCTATTTCGTTGAATAATATATTTCAGTTTAGCTAGCTCAACAGCAATGTACTGCTACTGTGATAAATAAATTTATAAAGATATTTCTTACAAAATATGTTATTTTGTGAGATTATAGTTTACCTCCGTTTTCTATTCTTACTTCTTACTACTTTTGTGGATTGCAAAAAGCATTTTTTTCTCAACTAATGTATCAATAATAATTCTCATAGCAATAAAGACAGCTGGTATATGTACATCGCTGTAAAAACACATACAGTGTTAATCTAATTTTCTTGTTTCTGGGAATTCATTTTTACAAAAACATACATATGTTCTAAGTATCCCTATCACAGAATCGGTTATTTCATCAAATTCTGTTCATGTACTGTACATTTGCCTTCAATAAAAACTTCAAAAAGCCAATTGCTGTTGTGTGTTTAGCTTGTTGCATTACAAAGTTATCAGATTAAATATACTTTTATTTATTAATCCAATTGATTATATTTTTTAAACAGTGCATCAGTAGACTTGTATAGCAGCACTTCCAGCATATGCACAGCAGAGGGAGTAAGAATTCTATGACTTGCTCCTTGAATTGTAGTTTCACAATTTTATTCTGCATGTCTTGTCTGCAATTATTCAGCCAGAAGGCATCTACCTAATTAAAGGAGACTAAACATAAGACAATATGTGAATTTAAAACAGTTTATGCTTGCTTCACACTGAAGTACACACTGGACAGCACCTCAACGCGTTAGAAATTGTTTTATGGGCTGTACAAAATGTGCTATTGTTAGTTTTAAGTTTGAGCCCTTTAACTACTGTACATCACAGTAATAAATTGGAAAACCACTCATAGATTCCTTTATGGAATCATGGCAATCTGTTAACAATGTAATTCAATAGAGATATTGTTTGGTCCAATTATTACTGCTCTGTGCTCTGTTAATGCCCACCTTGCACTGAATAATTCTCTGTAAATTTACAAAGGGTAGTGCAGTACTGGACAGTGGTTTCATTGGCCATGACCATGGAAAACCTTGGATTCAACATTGCAAATTCATGGAAAGCGGAGCAGCGTACAAGCACAAGGGTTATTGTTATGTTTGGCCACACAGCGGAGTCTCCAGCCCTGAGTGCGTGTGTGGTTGCTCCTCCATCTGCCACGATGTGGGGAGGCCCAGGTGCTTTTTCAGAAGCCACAGTGGAAACGTAGCTGTTGAGTGAGTGCAAAGTCAGGCATTCAGCCGGCACTATGAGCAAAGTCAGCCCGTTTTGAACGCTGTGGTAAAAATTCACAGCAATTACCCTGTCTGTTTAAGAATTATATTATCCTTAAGGGAATTATTGTATGCATATTGGGATTAAGATAATAACAATTGACCTGCACAAGCCTGTATTCTGTGTAGGCGTAAAGGAGCGTTAGGGAGCTATTTATTGTGAAAACCTGTGTTCATTGTGAAAAAGGTTTTAAAAGTAATTTTATTTTGTAGTCATGTGGAAAACCATAAGAATGCAGCATCTGCCTTTAGGCCTGTATTAAGGTAGAGTTTACAAAGGCTGAAAAGCAGAGACAAGATGTCACAATCATATTTTGTGCTCTCTGAGAATTCACATCAGAGCTCAGAGATTCTGTGCATGCTGTAGGGTGTCAAGCAAGCAACTGTCCTACTGACATGTCCTGGAGTAAGATGCTGTATCACTACCAGCTGAAGTGATGCTGTTCTCACTGTTGAGGAAACAAATATGACTAGTATCAAGAGGATACCAGTCTGTTCCCTTTTTATGCATTTAATCACATTTCAGTTTTATTGCTGCAAAATGTAAAAGCAGACAAACTGACCAACACATATATAATAATAGATTGATACTTGAGTTCATGTGTAACTTGTGGTACTAAACCTAAAGTACATGTTTAAACTAATTCAAAATATACAGTAAATCACTGTAAATGAAATGTTAATACCCATAATGCAATGTTTATTACAGTAATTAACCGGAAAAGAAAATTATGGTATTTTACTGGGCATTTTGTGGTAAGTAATTGTAGAAATTACAGCTAAGTCTAACTACTGTATAAACACTTGCCTCAAGGTGAGGTCTTTAAAAAGAGAAAGTTGAATTTTAAGAATATCTGTTAATGTCTGAATAATTGTTCCTGTACAATTAAAAGGTGTGATGCTTATTACTGGTGTACCTGAGAGATGACAAAAGCAACAGTCAGTCAGAGGTGTTTGTACACAAATCTAACTGGAAAGGCTGGTGATACTGGTTGTTTCTTTGAAATCAGATTGTTCGGTCTCTTTTGTATGATGTGGAATAATTTCCTGATATAGTGTTTTGTAACTTTGTGAGAACACTTACTAATGAAATAAATGTATTTGAAAATGTATGTATGCATGTAGTGGCATATCTGGTTTCATTTTAACCATTTTTACGTCAATGTTATGTGTTTTATCTTATTTAGGATGTGCTTATCTATCTCTGCTTCCGGTGAGTCATTGTGGGTGTTTTGTATAAAACAGAAGCTGCACAAAGTGTACTTTGTGTGTACACGTGTTGTCCTTCACCTGTAAAAAAAAATAAAAATAATAAAGCATAGGGAGTGCCGATAGGATTGCTAAGAGATGAATCACATGTAAAGTGCGCTGCAAAAAATATGTAAGGTACACTGTAAAAAATATGTAAATATACTGCTTTTTTTCTCCAAGTTCCAAGTCTTAAAATATTCAAATATTTTTTTGTGAAGATTTTTGAAGTGTGCACATGTCATACAAACATGGGGTTTGTTAATTCAACTTTGTAAAAGCATTGGTGATCAGTCTTTGATTAGAAATGGAAGCTCTAAATTACAGGAGGGACGTTGGGCGTACAGATGTCTACTTGTGTCTGTTTGAATCTTAGCAGTTGAGTGTGTGTTTTTTTTATGTAAATGTGTATACACTGGCCTGTTTACCTTCCCCACTGTGACCCAGTCCCCCTGAGCCCTTCACTGATGTGTGGCGCCAAGCCAGGACCAAAACATGATGCTTCTGTGTTTCTCCTTCCACTTTCCCTTCCATCCGCTGTGCTGCACAAGCCCGACTCAGCCGGAGTCACAGAGGAATTCTGCTCTCATTGGGCGCTGGACCTCAGGACACAAAGCCATCTTTTCACTGGGGCTTCACAAACACACCAGGCCCAGAGAGAACCTCGCTTTGACAGAGGGGAACCATGGAAACTGGCACTGACCACAAGGCCTAGTTTCTAGGTATCCCTCTGCCCGGAATCACACCCGAGTCTTGCAGACGCCAGAGGAGCAACGAAGACAGAGGTGTTGGCGGTCATTAGGTGATGCAGTTTTTCAGGGGGCCCACTGATTGATTGGAGCCTTCTTGTTAGATGCACTGGATGCATGCTAACAAGCCTGTGAGGATGAGTGCAGTCTTTAAAAAAACTAGTGGAGAGGGTTTGGCAAGATAAGGTAGTTGATGGGGAGATTGACTAAGCAAAGAATGTATACTTTAATTAGGTGAGCATGTGTGTGTGTGTGTGTGTGTGTGGGTTGAGGGGGTTCAGAGGTGCATCGCTGCACTAGTTTCGTCTTTATATAGTCCAAGCTTTTTGCAGAAGGCACAAGGAGTCAAGTTTCAGTGTGTCATGTGTCTTTCCAGCACTGACATTATCAACAGAAGGTAAGAGCTTCACTCCACCGTGCAACCCTATAAAACATTGAATATTTTAAAAACCTGACATGACTGATCACCTTGGAGAATATATATGTTGAAACGTGTATTTTCCTTCACATAAATAAGATGTTTCCACCATAAATGAGTTCCCCCAAAGGCACACTATCACATAAGTACATAAAAAAAAATCATATCACTGGTTGTTGCAGGGGCTGCTAATGGCTCAAGCTGCTTCAAATCAAAAGGTGAATGTAAATGAATATAAACAGAATGACACTGACCAGTGGCGTAGCATAAAATTGTGGGCCCTGTAGAAAGACATTTTCTATGGGCTCTCCCCGCATCCACAGCTGTTCATTCTAGCATCTTTTTGGGCCCTCGCCACATGAGGGTACTCAGTCCCCAGTCCAAGGCCCCTGACACTGACTGTTTAGCTATAGCTTAACCTAATTTACGTGTCTAAGATCACGATTATGCTCATTGCTCAAACTGCCACAGTCTGGCGGCTGCATTATGTTCTACTGAATCCTCTGTACATGTAGCCTACATGGAGAATCTGATGTTTGTGTCTCTTCTATAAGTTTCTCTTTGTTGTCAGGGAACAAGACCAAGACAGGATATTTACTGGTGATGTTTCAGATCACATTTGTTAATATTAAACTTTATAGTCGCTGCCCTGGAAATATTTCAGTGTACCATTGTGCTATTTACAAGAATTATGTTAAATATATGAACAAAGAAGCTTAGTGGTAGGCTGCTACTATCCATGTAAATCATGTAACCGTGGGTCTCAAAAACTTCAAGATCACTGTGCGTCAAAAGGCTTTTTAATTGAAACTTTGGGAATATGTACTCAAGAAAAATCTCCTCCGACATGATAAGCACCTTAAGGTGGGTTCTACTTTATCATCTTGTGGTCTTAAATCTCCAAAATAGTTGTATGTTTAACACGCCTGAATTAGTATGTGTAGGCCTATTACCACACAGCAAATCAGAGGCAAGATAGTTTTAAAGCATTCAAACACTGTATACATTGTGCAGAGAGTGGGAGCAACAAGGGGTTAACAACAAGAGACCCAGCAGCTCATTTTTGCCCCAGGTCCGCTGCAGACCAGGTTAATCCGATCTTACAGTATTTGTCCAAAGAGGGCTCTAAGTTAGAGTCTGACAACCTTCTGAGGGCTTTCCTTTCTTTCTTGTTCACTTAGAGCTGTCCACTCATGTTCGGGTCATTAATTATTAAAGCTACAGATATTAAAACTAGGTCAAAACCGGTTAGTGAATAACTAGGTTAAACCAGTTCTCCCAGTATACATGAATGATGAAGAATGGGAAGAATGATGGAGTAACTCTACCCCCAGTAAAGGAGGTGGTGCTCTGCAACGCACAACTTGCTTTTTCTTCCGGTAGACCTATGCAAAAATTGCATCAAATGGCCCCTAAATTAATAATTAGTAAAATGTAACAATTTAATGTTTCATTTACACACTCTTGTCACAGCAAAGGAAAGCACGTGTTCTTGCCAGATGACTGACAACTTGTTTGGCTCATTATATCTCTAACCAGTTTTGTGTGGAATTAGTGAGTTAACTTCGTTAGCTAATTTACATTAACATTAGCCAACTGCCACAGCGGGGGCTGCTTGGTCCCTCCACTCTTTTGCCAAGAACCAGCGTTGACAGCCCCAAAGACGGACATTCTGTTTAGCTATCTCAGGATGTCCACTACTGCCTGGGTGGGGAATAAATCAGATTGGCCGCAGGCTTTTTACTGCCAATGGCCCGCTGACTCTGGGATTGCTGTTTTGTTGTATCATACAAAGGGGTAAGCAAGCATCTGGAAAGCTTACCTCCTATGGGGAGATTCTTAGGCTTACAAGCCATCACCTGCCGTTAGCATTCCTTTGACTCTCATTCATTATGGCGTCACTTTGACAGCAAACAACTTTACAGTGTTTAAAGACTCTATTTGTCCATTGTTTCTTTCTAAAGAAACACAAGGCTCCATTACCTTGTATCTCACGTTATGGACCTGTAGCAGACGTTTTTGTAAAAATAGGTTAACGATTGTGTTATAACCATGCAATTTTCTGTTGCACAGTAAAGAAATTACAGTAGCCAGGAGAAGCTCGCAGGCAGTTTCAACTCACATTAGTTATTTAAGTTTAATTACTAATGTTAACTAGCATTTTAGTTAGCAATAATCAGCCTGTGCCTATGTTATCTTCTTACATATACCTCTCCATCTCTGCAAGATTCAGAATGGCACATCTCTTGGCACAGCTACCAGACGAATTCCAACTTTTCAGACAGGTTGCTCATGTCACATCTATGTCGCCAAGTTCAGTTTGAGGCTACGCAGTATGCTCAGCGATCATTGGAAAAGTGCTAATTGACTTCACTGGTCTCCGTCAAAATCTAAGGCGTCGCTGTGTCCATTTCTTTCACTGTCTATGATATAATAGCACAAAATGATCTGCTACTAGGCCTACTCACAGCGCTGACGGATTATTTCCTTGCCTTTCTCTTTTAGATTGGCAAGATCCAGCTCCCTATGGCCTTGAATCCAAAAATAATTATAATAGTAATATATTATAGCATGAGAATGGTATGTTTTAATTTAGCACCCTTTTGTTTGATTTTTAGGTCTTTGCGTGCAGCGTCCATAGCTAGGATTTAAGACATTCCTTTCACAGCTTGTACTAGTATCAAATACTGTGAAACTGAAATACATAAACATTCCTTTTTCAAATTGAGGTAAGCTAAGGTATTTCTACACAAAAGTCAGTGTATAATTCCAGTATAAACACTGGTGTTACTTTCACCAAACTATTCTGGCTTGGCCTTGAAACTGCCTCATATACAATTATTTCAAACTGGACATTGCTCTTCATATGTCCAGTGACTAGATTCTTTACAAAACCCCATGGGAACAAAAAAACCTCAGCAAAGTGTACAGGGGGAGTGAGTTAATGACTCCAGCACTGTTCTCTTTGATCTGCATCGTCATGGAGTGCTCACTGTAAAGGCTGACAATGAAAAACAGCACTGGCACTTCAGCAACTGAGCTCTGCCTCAGGCATGCTGACATTTAGGTGCATTAAATTCCCCCAGAGCAGAAAGGAGCCTCACTTTGTTTCATTGTTTAATTAGAAACTGTTTCACATTGTTATAGAGTAGTTAATCAGAGACTATTGATCACCAAATAAAAACTAAATAGTGCAACCATGCATATTTCAGTTTGGATCATTTGCCTTACTGGACCTTTTTCAGCCCACTTTAACATGAAAGAATATATTAAAAGTTACAATGTCAGGAGTTAAACGTAGTCTTTATTATATTTTATTATTTATTGTTTGCACTATTTAAGGCTGTAATTGATCAGTGTGATCCAGTCCCCCATTTTCCTCTTGGAAGCCTTTATTATACATAAAATCCTGTCACTTACACTAAACTATTAAAAAGAAGAAACACAACACAAAATATTTAAAGGAAGGAAATTAAACACGCATGTCATTTAGAAGGTTTAGAAGGTAGGCATGATGATTATTTCAAACTGTCATAGTCAACTATGCAGCTGACTCATGAGAATGGTATGATCATTTATTTAAATATCATGTGGTGATGGTGTATCCAGGTATGATATTCTTTGTTATCCAATCCACAGATTAACAAATATTCCACAAATTGATTCTAAATTACTTTATATTTGTGTTTTGTCAGAAATGTGGGTTCTCAGGCATAACAAGTGAGCAAGTTCTTCATATAATGAGGACAGCTGGTGTCACTAGTAATGAGATTGTGTCATTATGTGTACAGTAGGAGCAGTGAAAGTGAGAGTGTATCAGAGTTGATCAGGTTCCCAACACACCATGTGATGAAATATCAGAGAGTGTAGGGAGTTATAGTATGTCTTTGTCCAACAGTAGACTTTCACCCTTTGTAGAATCTATTTTCTATCTACTTCCCCTCCCTATCTGTGCTGTAACTATCAACACTGGGCTGAAATGATACCAAAAGTTCAATTTGTTTGAGCTTGTCTCATTTTCTCAGAATTTGATTTTTTTTTAACTTTTGTTTTTTTTTACCTGTTCTCTGGAACAATCTGCCTGACTGATGACGTGAAACTGAGACTTTTCTTAGGAAAAGTTGTGTGTTTGAGTGTGTGTGTGTGTGTATGTGTGTGTGTGTCTCCGGTGTGTGTCTATAGGGTGGTTTTGTGGTTTGTCAATATCTTTTGGAGGGTGGGTGGTTGTCAGTGTAAACCATGTTGTGTTTACCTGTCATGAAATGTGCCTAGCCTTTCTTTTGGTGGCAAAAACATTATCTCTCATGAACCCTCGAAACACCCCTCTGTCCTAAAGTTGCCATTGGCCTAAAAAGTAATTGTAAAATGAGACCGACTGTATGACTCTATTCATAGCATCTTGGTGAGGTGATAATGGCCAACGGTGTCCCCTACGTGTGGCTTGAGTGCATCAGTACAGACAAACTGCTCTCACACATCAACAAGAACAAGTTGCAGTTAACTTCTTTAAATCATTTCATTCTTCCAGGAGTAATATGTGAAAAACTAAACTGTCCATTTTCAAGTGATCCCCTAAGACACAGTAAATTACAGTATAAGACCAAAATATGTGCCAGATAAGAGATGGAAAATGAGGGCAGACACACTGTGGGGTGTCACTGGTGTTAAAATGTCATTAGCCTACACTCAAGAAAAAAAGCATATCGCATGCCACATCCTTGTAGGAGGGCAAAGGGGTGGGCAGACAGTGTATGACTTATATTGAAAAAAGAACTGAAACAAAGAAAGTTTCCATTTCTTTCCAAAATGACGCAAGAGGAACCAAGTGTTCAGTGAGATTTCAAATCTATCTAGTACTGTAAAATGCCACCGATTTACAAATGCCAGGAGGTAATACAGACAGAGCTGCTAACATGAGCTGTTAACATGTGTTAACATGTACATGTCCTTTCGTGATGCCACTTGTTATGTCTCACTTCGTACATCTTCAGCCTCAAACACCAACTCTTACTGCCTTGCATTTATTGTGAACCTTCCAGACCATGGCTGTTTACCAAATCCAACTGTTGTTGCACAATACAGTGCACTAAGCTGAGCCAAGAAAATGAAAGCTCCTGCACACCCAATGCAAAATTAATTAGACCTAACCCTGCCTCCAACAAATAACATTTATATATGTAGCATGGTGGCCCAATGGTTAACACTGTGGCCTCACAGCAAGAAGGTTCTGGGTTTGAATCCAGGTTGTTCCGGGCCTTTCAGTGTGGAGTTTGTACGTTCTCCCCATGTTTGCGGGGGTTTCCTCCAGGGTCTCTGGTTTCACCACCATCAAAAAACGTGTACTGGGTTCTCAAATCTGGAGTTGGTAACCAATTGCTGCTGTAAATGGTTGCCTGCTGCTCCCTTGAGGGATGGGTTAAATGCAGAAAATGAATTTTGCTACATGTATGTGACAATGAAGTACCTTTACCTTTTATTATCAAATGGTTTTCCCAATAATGTTGTAATGGCAAATGTATGAACAGCTCTGGACTTGCAAGGAGGCTGGTGGGCATACAAAGTGCTGAACCTGCAGAGAGCCAATCAACCAGAATGAAAACTCTTAGTGTAGGTGTGCATGGCCTTCAACACACATTTGCAGTGGCGGTGGTGAGGAAGCAGCATCACTTTAAAGTTCCACTTTGACTGATGGCCAACAGCACATGCACATGTTGCATAGGGGTGGGAATCACCAGATGGCCTCAGGATACAATATCATCACAATACTCATGTCATGATATGATATTTTTGCGATTTTAAACACATTGCAATATTCTGCAATATATAGCAATTTCTTTGAACCTTTTTTCCAACTTCAAATTTTTCCCAATTTCAGATTAAAAGGTTCCTCCTTTTAATTTCAGATTAAAAGGTTCCTTTTGGGGAGGAACCTTTTGGGGACATCTGTTTTACCTGAAAATATACATTTCTCTGTTTGTTCATCACACTTCAAATGTATTACTACAAAATGGGATTGTCAAGGAGCCAAACTGACTCTTTAAACTTGGTGCCTACCAACTGGACCTGGGTACCTTGACACCCATGGTCAAGTCCATGGTGGCTAACCTTGGTGTTAAAATGGATAGTAAGTTTGAACTAGAGAAGCAGATCAATTCCGTTGTAAAATCTAGTTTCGTTCAACTCAGGCTGCTTATCAAACTGAGGCCATTTTTATCTTTCACTGATTTTGAGGAGGTTATACATGCTTTTATTGCAACTCACCTGGATTACTGGAATGCTTTATATGTAGGTATTAACCAGGCCTCCCTCTTCAGATTACAAATGGTTCAAAATGCTTGACTCCTTACCGGCACTCACAAACAAGATCATATTACACCTGCCTCCCTTCATTGGCCAGTTTGCTTTAGAATACATTTTAAGATTCTGTTGTTTGTTTTTAAAGCTCTTTATGGTCAAGCCCCAAAGTGTTTATCGCTGCTCTGAGGTTGTTAAGGTCAGCTGACCAGCTACTCTTTGTTGTGCCTCGAACGCAGCTCAAAAATAGGGAAGATCGAGCGTTCTCAGTCGTGGCCCCGAGACTGTGGAATGACTTGCCTCTGCATGTCAGATCGGCCCCTAGCCTTCAGATTTTTAAATCACGACTTAAAACTCACTTTAATTCATTGGCCTTTAAACCTGCTTGAGAGTTGTATTCTGCATCTTATTTTTCTAGTCTGTTATTTGTTTTAAATGTTTGTTTTGTTATTCGCATCTTTATAATCATGATAATGTCCAGCACTTTGGTCGACCTGGTTGTTTAAAATGTGCTTTACAAATAAAATTGGATTGGGTTGGACTAACACATATATAATAACAGATCAAGATTTGTGTCTGTGTATCAATACAGTATTACCACAGGAAAGCTCGGTGTAAATTCTTTCAATAAGACCTAAATTTCCAATTATGCACTCCTAATTCAATTCAGCTGTTATCCAAATAAATGTACCATGTTGTATCATGCTGTGTAGAACTGTCGCATATCTGCAACTAGTCTCTCCTGATTGAAATATAGCTCAGTGTATGTTCTTTAATCAATGCTCTACCTAACTCAAATCAGCTGTTGGAGGTGTTCACCCTCCTGCTAAACCAATCAGAATCATACACAAATTGCAAGGGCCAGTCACAGAGTCACACCCCTGCTTTAAATCTAGTTCTGAACTTGTTATTTAGCTGTCATTGCAGGTAAAGAGTGCAACCCTCCACCTCCAATCATCTACTCCAGCTGACCGGTCCGGAGCCTCCTTCAGTCAGGCCTTCGGGCTCTTTCGTTGGCACCACTGGTGTCTAGATTCCATCTGGGGGGGGGGCTGATGGATCTCTACCCCTATATATATATATATATATAAAATATTTGTATAGCGATGGAGTCTAAATGCCAAATTCTTTGTACATTTTTATTGAGCTGTACAATAAACCTTATTTGCATATCTGCAAACTTGTCTCTCCTGATTTAATAATAATAATAATAATAATAATAATTTTCTCCCCCACCCCTGGAACTGCGTCATCTCTTGTCAGTAAAAACAGTAAAAGAACACCTCATCGGTGTGTTCCCGCCTCAGCCCATCACCTGAGCCTCCTCCTCCCTGCACACCTTGTTCCTTCATCAAGCTCTAGTATCACCTAACCACACTCCTATTTGCTAAATTGCTTGTCTGCCATTGAGGTTTCACCTGTTCCTACCTAAATGCTTTTAAAATTGCTTGATTTTTTTGTGTGGCGTTGATGGCCTTCCTCCCCACTGCAAAAAAGTTAGATAATTGTAGATGCCAATGTCACAACTCTGGAAGCGCATGAGGAAAAAGAATTGCACAGTTACCTATTTTGTTATTATTATTATCCTGTATATTTGCTGATGTTTACCTTACTCAAGTACAACACAGTTGTTGTTAACAGCAAAGAGCAAAGAGAAACTAAAGTTTGATTCCAACCTGCAGCCTTTTTGCTGCATCCCATTCCCTCGCTCTCAGATTTACAATGTCAGCTGTCCTATCAAATAAAGGCCTAAAATTCCCCAAAAAATAATGTTTAAAAAAGACAATTATTAAAAAAGGACTTTAAAGTTCAGAAGGTAACTTTTATAAAAATATAACTTTTTGTCATATTTTCTGAAACTGTCCCTAAATCCTGACAGTACTATGAGACAGATAAATGTTTTATGATTTCTACAGGAATAAGAGAAATCCACCACCAGACAAAAAAATGTGTCTAGATATGCATAGACTTAAGTTTTTGACTGTGTTACAATGTAGTATCCTGTCATGTCAGACTGTCAACATTGTCTGCAGCCACTTGATGACCATGATGACATTGTTGTTTGTGAATGTGTTGCAGGCAGAGTATACATGAAGACTGGAGACAATATAAACAAAACAATCAGGTTTTCATGGCGTCATTTTGAGCAAGTTAAACAATACGTTTAACACCAGAATTGTCTTTCCTGAACCAAAATCAGCAATTTTACAGGATATGGAATAAATGAAAAGCCTAAGGGCCAGATGGAAAGAAAACACGTTTCATAATGTCAATTATATTATTTCATTTCATTAAAACATGTTGGATTCTATTGTATTTCAAGAAAACATTTTTTTAAATAAATGGAGTAGTGTAATGGAGTAATGGAGACTCTGTGATCCAATTGGTGAGAGGTGGTGTGATGTTCATGAGGTGACTGGGATGTGTGTGTGTGTGTGTGTGTGTGTGTGTGTATAGTTGTTGCAGTGTTGGTGGATGGTGTCAGAGGGGCGTTGTGTGGGTATTTACGTGACAGACAGACTGAAAGTGGTGTGATATCAAGTCTATCTTTTAAATGGCTGAACACAGTCTCACACATACACAAACTTGTTGTCATAAACCCAGTCGCTGGGAACCCTCGTCTGCTGCCAAACGTTTTGTTATGGAGAACAAAGGTGTAATGCAAGCCAACTTTTTCTTCTGAACAACCTAATCTGATGAGCACATTCCTTTTCGCTGATGATATTGCCTTCATTATATTATTGAGTAGAAAATGCCACTTGTGTTTTCAGCAATTGACGGTGGACAAATAACTTGGGATCAATAAAGGGAGAGAGATGGGAAACAACATGCAACGGAGGACTTTTAGCGTTAATAACTATAAAACAAAGGCACCTGACCAAGTCCATAATTTACAAGATGGGAATGCAAATGTGTTGGTACCCTCTAATTACATTTAAATGAACTTGATATAGTTGCACTCAAATTTCTATGAGACTTGTTGTAACTTGGTAAGAGCAGGTCTAATGGGTTTGAAAGGTTATCTTGCTTTTTGCCAAAATAAACTTATTACAAATAAGTTTAAACAGAAAACACATTCTGCAAATGAAAATAAAAAGACAACTGTATGTCTGAATGTTAAATTCAGAGTTAAAATCAGAGTTTGGGTTTTTAAAATGTAAATGAATGTTTATTGCTGCTGGGAGAGGAACATGTCACCAAAAAAGGTTACCACTGGAAGTTCACTCTAGATACAAACACACACACACACACACTTTAAAAATCTTTAAAAATCAGCTACAATTCTGACCCTCAAAGACCTGTTAGTCTGCCTTCAAAATGTCCACCTCCACTCCATTTATTTTCCTAAATTAGATGTACCTGTTTGAGGTCGTTAGCTGCATAAAGACACCTGTCCACCCCATACAATCAGTAAGAATCTAACTAACATGGCCAAGACCAAAGAGCTGTCCAAAGACACTAGAGACAAAATTCTCCACCTCCATAAGGCTGGAAAGGGCTACGGGGAAATTGCCAAGTAGCTTGGTGAAAAAAGGTCCACTGTTGGAGCAATCATTAGAAAATGGAAGAAGCTAAACATAACTGTCAATCTCCCTCGGACTGGGGCTCCATGCAAGATCTCACCTCGTGGGGTCTCAATGATCCTAAGAAAGGTGAGAAATCAGCCCATAACTACACGGGAGGAGCTGGACAATGACCTGAAAAGAGCTGGGACCGCCGTTTCCAAGGTTACTGTTGGTAATACACTAAGATGTCATGGTTTGAAATCATGCATGGCACGGAAGGTTCCCCTGCTTAAACCAGCACATGTCAAGGCCGTCTTAAGTTTGCCAATGACCATTTGGATGATCCAGAGGAGTCATGGGAGAAAGTCATGTGGATCAGATGAGACCAAAATAGAACTTTTTGGTCATAATTCCACTAACCGGGTTTGGAGGAAGAAGAATGATGAGTACCATTCCAAGAACACCATCCCTACTGTGAATCATAGGGGTGATAGCATCATGCTTTGGGGGTGTTTTTCTGCACATGGGACAGGGCGACTGCACTGTATTAAGGAGAGTATAACTGGGGCCATGTATTGCAAGATTTTGGGAAACAACCTCCTTCCCTCAGTTAGAGAATTGAAGATGGGTTGAGGCTGGGTCTTCCAACATGACAATGACCCAAAGCACACAGCCAGGATAACCAAGGATTGGCTCTGTAAGAAGCATATCAAGGTTCTGGCGTGGCCTAGCCAGTCTCCAGACCTAAACCCAATAGAGAATCTTTGGAGGGAGCTCAAACTCCGTGTTTCTCAGCGACAGCAGCCCAGAAACCTGACTGATCTAGAGAAGATCTGTACGGAGGAGTGGGCCAAAATCCCTTCTGCAGTGTGTGCAAACCTGGTAAAAAACTACAGGGAACGTTTGACCTCTGGAATTGCAAACAAAGGCTACTGTACCAAATATTAACATTGATTTTCTCAGGTGTTCAAATACTTATTTGCAGCTGTATCATACAAATAAATAGTTAAAAAATCATACATTTTAAATTCTGGATATTTTTTTTGGGATTATGTCTCTCACAGTGGACATGCACCTACGATGACAATTTCAGACCCCTCCAGGATTTCTAAGTGGGAGAACTTGCAAAATAGCAGGGTGTTCAAATACTTATTTTCCTCACTGTATATATATATATATATATATATATATATATGAGTTAGGGTAAGGTATAAAGGTACGTAGGGTATAAAGGTATTAGGGTTTATATTGAAAGTAAAGGATAAGCAATGATAGCAGAAAACTAGACTTGCAAGCAGGTAACCTGGGGCTGAAGTACCCGACACAACAGGGAACTAAAGTGAGTGTGTCTAATGGTAGACAGCTGCGGTAGCTTGAGAGGAATTTCAATTGTGGATGGAAAAACAATACATCACATGTTTTCTGTCCTTGACCTTGATAGTTTTTCTCACGGGTCAGATTTGCCAAAAAACATATCTTGAGAAGAGTTTGTAGGGTTCAAAATCAATAATCCTAAAATATATCGATACAAGAAATGAAAATATCCAACAATGATTAGACGATTTCTTCCCCTAAATTTCACCTCTCGCGTGTGGCCTGCTTATTACTAACCAGCACCAAGACGGTCATGTTATGAAGTCTACCTCTGTCTGGCCAAGAAAGCTTCCTTACACTTTAGCTAGTCCTCATTCTGTATAGTCTTCATTCTTACAGCTTAGCTAGTCCTCATTCTGTATAGTCTTCATTCTTACAGCTTAGCTGTCCTCATTCTGTATAGTCTTCATTCTTACAGCTTAGCTAGTCCTCATTCTGTATAGTCTTCATTCTTACAGCTTAGCTAGTCCTCATTCTGTATAGTCTTCATTCTTACAGTTTATATAGTCCTCATTCTGAACACCACCAAGTTCATGTGTTTTCCAGCTGTCCTGTAACAGCCCTGCAGCTCAGTTAGTACTTCACGTTACTAACACCAATGGCTCCTCACCCTCCTCTCATCTTCACACATGGGTGTGTTTTATGGGTGAGTCACTAGGTATGCATACAGGACAGAACAGTACAGTACAGTACAGAAGTTTACTCTGCAGGTCCATGTTAAACTTGTTGGCATTCTGTGTAATGGAACATCTTATAAAAATGTTTGTCATCGCTCTGTGAGCTCAACTGGGTCTCTTACTTATTCTGGGAAATATCCCAGAATTATTTTTGACATAATAAGACCTAATTTCCAAACGTATTATATAATAACTGACAACATTTTTGGTAAGTGAGGGAAATACAGCACAGACTAAACATAAATATCAAGGTTTAGGGTTTTCCATAATATATCATCTTTAAAAATAAGTGTCTCACCCAAATATGATAATTTAGTTTTACTAAGATCTTAGGGGTTTGTTCACCCAAATTACATAAAAAAAATAACCGGGTATCTAGCCATGCAAATAGTTTTGGTTTTATTTACCTACCTATGTGGTATATGGCCGTAAAATTCTGACACCACCCCAAAATATACAGTATGTTAAAAAAAAAGTCCGGACCCGGTCCAGAGCACACTGACCTATGTCTTTTTCAGTCAGGACCACTTTGTCAATAAATAGATTTTATTCTTCTGCAATTTGTATTTGGCTGTATGGCTCTGTTCTGTGCATACATGGAAAGCCTTAAGCAGGGAGAGCAGCAGTGGCAGGATCCCCCTAGGTACAGAACAGAGCAGCATCATTGACAGCAGACTTGCCATTGATTAAGTCAGACAACATGAATATACATTTAAAAGCAGGAGCTGGGGTGGAAGTGGGTTGCAAGCAGAGACACGTAATTAACATACTAGCAGAGATGCAGCAAGGAAGTCTGGAAAAAAGCAGTTTGAACAGAGCGCTCTATTTGGAAATCCAATCATGTGGTTAGGAGGGAGTCAGCTAAGCCATCAGCTGGTGTGCTGATTTAGGGACTGTCAGCTATGTGCTGAGCTAATAGCCGAGCTTTACTCTGTGACCTGTCTGGACTTGCGCTATGCTCCAGTTCTAGAAAGGCACGTTGCTGTTTACATTTTATAATGCATTTTTTAAATGTTGTGCACACTACATCCAAGTTTAGTGGCAGCCAAAAATGTTCTTTTGTTTAGAAACAACTTCACATAAATGCTTATGCTGCTCTTTTGATATAGTTAAAAATGTTCATCACAACTGAGGCAGCTCCTTTTGATCAAGGGACTAAAACATAAAAATATAGTAAGAATCACTGATACTTGAAGTGATTTTTCAAGTAATAAAGTCACATTGTGAATTTTTCTCTGAGCATGTTCGTAAATTTCAAAGGTGGATTTGGTCGGGAAATAACTTATCACAGCCACTTTCCCACCAAGCACTCGACTTAGATGTGACACAAAGTCCCTTTGTTTGGCCAAGTGCCATAAATTCAATGGCTAACATTCAAAGCAAGCACAGGGTCATGGTCTAGGGATTAGGGTCAGTTTAAAGGTTTGGTGGAGGAGGGCGAAAAAAGTTAGAATCGGCATGGGGGGGGGGATGGCTCAACTACACAGAGTAGGAATGTGTACATGCCTACAAATGAATTTAGTCTGAATGCTGAATTTTATGGTCCCTGATGATGTTTTCTGAGTGATTACTTTCCTTGCCATTGCGGATTACGCTGACACATTGCCTGTCACATTTGAATGCCTGAATGGAGCGACCGAGAAGTAAGTTATGTGTTCAAGTTTGCTAAAGGGATGCATTAAACTGCTTATAATACATTGACTGAAGCATCCAGAATGCACAGATCAATGCCTGCACGTGCTGGAATGACTGCTTCTGTTTTGAAATGCATGTCCTTGTAGTGAATGTGGGTTTTCAGTCACGCTAACACATGCAACACAATCTCAATGTCATTGAACTGGAGTAACCCTCTTTTAAGGTGAGGCCATACCTCTCAACCAATCACAATGGACCTAGAATCAGGCACCCTGCCCTGAGCCAATCAACACATTTGTGCTTTTTTCTCCCCCCGCTCTCTCTTTCAGCTTCCCCGGCTCTTTTACATCCTTTCTGAAATACTATTTCATGAGTAACAACCAACCCCCAGAGGCGGAAGTGGTTAGGATTTGTTGGTGTGTGCCAGTCAGTCGTTTTTTTTCTGCTGAAGCTCTTGTCCTTGTAGCTCTTCAGCTTGTCTGCCACGCCATTGTGTGCCACTCATTCATTGACAAAATTAACAATACAGGGGGAAATCCCTCAACCTCTGAGGCTATTTTGTCCATGACTATGTCTGTGTTTGCACTGAATTGGACTCTATCCCGTTCATGGTCACCTTTGATCCTTTTCTCTTTGGAGCGGTTGTAGTCGTGTTAGGAGCCGCGCATGATTGAAAGCGGTGTGCGAGCAGATGTCCAACTGCGAGTGTTAGTTGAGGTGGGAACGCTGTCATAAGCCTTCATGGGTTGCATAATGTCAAGCCAAGACATGTTTCTGTTTCTTACTCAACACAGACTCCCACAGAAGACCATAACATACAATAAAGCTCAGGTGGTCGGTTCCCATACATCCAGAGAATGGGAAGGTTCAGAGGTGAGCTCCGCTTGATAAGACGTCTTTGTTTTATCTGGAGGGAGAAAAGTAACACAAACCTGCTTTTGGAAGACATGTTTTAATCTGGTACAGATGCATTTGTGATGGTAAAGGGAAACTGAAAAAATGAAAGATGAGCAAGCACAGAAAAGCATTGCTCTTGCTCTCCCGGGCCCCTAAGGAGTAGTAAACCTGAGGAAAAACAAACAAACAAACTCAACACATTATGTCCTCATGATATTATATGTGTGAAAAAATCCAGGAGCAGTGTTGGGCCGTAAGACAATTTGACGTAGTGGCCACACTCTTCCTACAGCATCATGTGACGCACACTGGCCCCAAAAGCCAGTCATACACTTTAATTAAAAGAGCCTTCCAAAAATGTCTTTGTGTGCCTGATACTTGGTCTCCCGGAGGGTCGGATCACTGATAGTAAGCACAGAAGACTTTTCAATATACTTGAATTTTGCTGCTGGAAAGAACATTCTACTCTTCTGGATCAAACCTGCTGCTCCAATAAGACAATCATGGCACAACATTGTTATGGACTGCATTCCTAGTAAATACTGTACATCACGTGCATGCTTCACTCCAAAATAGATGTTTTTTTTATAAGGTCTGGGACCCTTACTTGCAGCATATTGGGCCCACAATGTCATCTTCCTTGCTTTGTGGATATCCCAGACCAGCCTAGCCTGTCTTTGTGACTTGGTTTTAAGTGCCCACTATCTGACGAGGGCCTTGTAGCCTTGCTATGTTTATATTCTCTGTATTGATTCTCATCTGAATACTGCTTTGCCTTACTGCAGAATACTGGAGGGGGGAGGCTGGATAGAAAATGCTCTGTTATTCATTTTTACTTTCATAATAATTTTCTAATTACTTTACCCACATGGCCACATCCTGCTGTTTTTTCCTGTCTGAGCTGTTCTGTGTGTTTTGAAAAAAAATGCAATAAAAATATTTTTTCACAAAAACAAATGTTTTTGTATCAGTAAAGGGTGAGTCAAGTGATGCAATAAAACTTTAAAAGTTTAGAAGAGCCGTATGATTAAATCATTTTATTCCATTTGTGTGCGGCTTGACTCGGCAAAAGGAAAAAAAGTCTTCAACCGACACTAGTGCACATGCTCTATGGACCCAAAAACGCGGAAGCATGAGAAAGCTCTTGGAGACTTATTGTCTTGTATACAGAGGTGGGTAGTAACGAGTTAAATTTACTCCGTTACATTTACTTGAGTACGTTTTTGAAAAAAAATTGTACTTCTAGGAGTAGTTTTAAATCACTATACTTTTACTTGTACTTGAGTAGATTAGTGAAGAAAAAACTGTACTCTTACAGCGACTGTGGCTCAGCGGTAGAGTGGTTGCCTGCCAATTGGAAGGTTGGTGGTTCAATCCCTGGCCCTGCAGTCCCATGTCGAAGTGTCCTTGGGCAAGACACTGAACCCCGAGTTGCCATCGGAGTGTAAATGTGTGTGCATGTTTATCTGATGAGCAGGTGGCACCTTGTACGGCAGCCTCGGCCACAGTGTATGAATGTGTGTGAATGGTGAATGTATCCTGTATGATGTAAAAGCGCTTTGAGTAGTTGTAAAGACTAGAAAAGCGCTATAGAAATACAGCACATTTACATTTACACTTACTCCGCTACATCAGGTTACAATGAGCTCGTTAATTTTCTTTTGACCTCTTTGGTATTCTACTCGTCGTTTTTACTCCCCATCCAAAATTTGATGTGACAAGTCTCTCAATTAAGCTATTTTGTATTTAATATATATATTTTAATTTATTTTATTGATTGGATAAACTATAATTTGCCTAAAGATGATTATTTTGTATTTTTGTTGGTCTGATTGATGCTTGTGTTAAGAAATAAATCAGACGTTACTCAACAGTTACTCACTACTTGAGTAGGTTTTTCATCAAGTACTTTACTCTTACTCAAGTAATTATTTGGATGACTACTTTTACTTTTACTTGAGTCAAATTATTCTGAAGTAACAGTACTTTTACTTGAGTACAATTTTTGGCTACTCTACCCACCTCTGCTTGTATACAGTTCTTAATACATATTTGAGCTAACTTTGTCTAGTGTTTGGTGTTGAGCTATGAGAATAGTAACCAAAACAATGAGCTGAAAGATGCTAAAAGGTACCGGACATCAGAAGGGGAACTGCACAGATTGATAATTCTTTATTAGTCATCACTATGAGTTATACACCTTATACACATGGAACAAAGATCATTAAACAAGCATTTGTTACATCTTCAATCCAACGGCTGTTAAGCATAGTTCTCACGCTTAGTGCGCCAATATTTATCACAGTCTGTCTGCTCTTTCAGGAGGGTGTGCCTCAAATTTAAACTGCTGATTCACTCCTGAAACAACTGCATTATGAAGCCACTTTATAGGGTGGGACTTTTGCAAAGAGACAGCAGATTAAAAGTAGTTTTAGGCTCCTCACTAATTGACAGATAATATTACAATGAGAGGTTTTAAGTTGGTGTTTCATCATAACCAAAGACAGGGAGTATCTAAACTAAATTTGGAATTATGTTATATCAAAAAGATGCAATAAATAGATTACTTCATAATATACAGTATGTCTGCTGCAATGATAGCAATAGGCATAGGTTTCCAGGCATAAACTGCAACTCAATGGTAGCACAGGCCAACAATAAAGTTCCTCTACGGTCTCCTGTTTCTAGTTAAGACAGAAATACCAGTACAAACAACAGAGACACATCTGCTTCTCCTCATTGTTTTGTCTTTATGTACTGCTTTGCTATTTTGTAAATTTAATGCAGATGTGCATTTGGATCAAAGATAATCTTGATCCTCTTAAATGATCTGTTCATTAGATTTCCCAAAAATGAAAATACAATAATACAAGTGAGTGTCAGAAGTCTTTTCTTTGGCTGTCAGTATTTTAATGACAAATCTACTTTAAGCTAAAATAGACAACTGTTAATGTTGCCAGAAACAGAAAATGCATTATTTAACTTTGTGTGAAAATAGGATGTTTCTGAAGTTAGTCACTTCCAGAGGTTTAGAACAGAAATGTTTAATGAGTTATAAAATAAGTGTTAAGACAGGGTTTTAAGACAATAATTACTGTACATAATTCTTTTAGAAAGAAAATCCTCGGAAACATGCAAAATAAAGTTGTCTCCAAATTATTGTTTAGACATTTAAGTGTGTAGTGAGTGAATGCCCTCTCTGCACTCAACTGCCCCTTCCCGCTGTCTTCCCCCCCAAAAAAAAAAAATTATATATATCTTTAGAGAACATGGTTTTGGTATTAAAAGATTAACTTACAGTAAATCCTCATTCCACACCAGTGGTGCTCTAATGAAAAGTGAAGTTACCTTTGAGGTGGGATCTGTCTGCTGCTGCAGTCAGTTTGATTTATTGTACAAATCATATGAATCAAACCATGTGACTTCAAATCCAAGTGCTTTCATACACACGTTATGGATTTGGCTCAGCAACAGGTCAACGCGTCTCCAACATGAAACACAAAAGACCAACGGCCATTTGCAGGCTGTTTTTTGCTTTTTAAACATTAACATGTCCCTGTTTACAAAACCAGCCAAGAACCACATGCAGATTAGAATAGAACACAAACAATAGTAAGTGTTGTGGTTAAAGCTGCTTATTGCCTTATGCAGGCAAAATAGCTGCCATGATCATGAGATTAACAGACTCAAATACAATCTAGCTATTTAAAGTAGTGTGTGAAGGAGGGTTCAGTTTTTGAGATTGGTTGCCATCGTCACGGGCCATCAGTCATAATGCATGAGCTGGCCCACAGAGAAGTTTTGTCCATTCAACAGAAGTTTTATTTAATAAAACTGAATGAGGCAAATGATGTATAACAGAACAGACACATGAGTCGGAGAATCTAGGAAGAAACAAATAGAAATCAGAACTTAAGTTACTATTCTCACATGTTCATTAAGTAATTAGATAAATGTTATCAAGAAATAAGGTACAAAGTAAAACACATCTTACCAGCTGCTGCCCCATGTGTGGAAAAGACTGACTGAGAAGGAGTGCAGTGTTTAAATAAGGAGTGACCAGGTGAACTCAATCAGGTATTAAGGTGGAAGTAAAAAATAAAAATCAATCAGTGGAGTGAAGACAGGTGGAAAGCAAGTGTCAAAATAAGATAGAAAGAGGGATCTTTTGTACATAGTGACTAGCCTTGAATCACCCATAGCAAACATTCCCAGAAGGTCCTAAATTTTCCTTGAAAGTTCTTTAAAAAATGTCTTACCCTTTAAATAACTCCACGTCGTGACTGTCCAGGAACATTCTGGGAATGTTACAAGGCAACGTCCTTTAAACCAACAGGGATGTTCTCTTGCAATATCACTAGTCTTTCTGATCCAGTGTGGTGCAATCTGCCATCATAATCCTGAATGATCAATTTTGTCACATTGTGAGTGGGATCAAATACTATTGGATGGATTGACTCCAAATCCAGTTGATAGTTTTGACATAAACAACCTCCAACATGAATTAGTCCAGTGGTACTGCACAGTTCTGGGGATAAATATACTAAGCGACTATGTGGTGGAAGTTGTTTCTGGGCTCAGAAGCAAGCTAGGTCCTAACCAAAACTGTCCATCTGTGCTTGTCCGAGGATTGCCTGTCCTGCTTTCAGGTAGTCAGTTACAGAAAGATTTCCACTAGTCAGATTGGTGAGAGATTTGGCAGTGACATCCAGATGCTCTTGGTAAGTCTTGAAACTATTAGCAACAGTGTTGATAATACCACATAAGCACGACTAGATTGATCAGGTTCAGCAGACTGAAGTTTGGGCCAAGTATCTGGTGGTCTCTACAAGAATGGTCATTGGCCATTTATTCCATCTGTTTGGATATAGGCTATGCCTCTTGCAACATCGTCTGCAGGGTTATTGGCTGAGTCCACATATCTCCAGTCCTGACTGCTTGTGAGATTTTGAATCTCTGCTACTCTTGCTCAAGACTCTGCTTGAAGCCAGTGGAATATAGCTGTAGAATCAGCCCAAAATGTTGTGTCTCTGATTGGTATGATCTTTTCTGATAAGGTCACAGAGGTGTGAACTTGTTAGTGCACATAGCTCCATGGCAGATCCAGAGTGGCTCTGGATCTGCCATAATCAAGGAAGTTAACACTTGTCAATGGAGAGTGACCAGACTCTTTGTACAAATGAAATTTAAGCAAATCAACGTGGAACGTACCCCAAAGATATTGCTGTTAAATGATAAATTTACAAAATTGTAGTTATGTTTGTTGCCACTATTTGATATTGATATTTAAATAGATAGTAGTAGTCATTAAGCTTGTTTAACATGATTCAGGTTAAAATCATGTAACAGACACACATTTCATCTACTACTGGTGAGCACAGTAAAATGTACGGGCACAAAGGGAGTCACTGTTGTGGAAACAGAGGTTAAAATCAACTAAAATCAAATAAAACAGTTTAAATATTATAAAATAAGCTAAAATTAGCCACTTCAGCTTTTGCCATAATCACAACAGCATCCCAACTATTTGCTGACCTGCTTTCTCATGCCCAGAATGTGTTTGTAACTGTAAAGCTGGTTTCAATCAGTGGAGAAATAAAGCCAAATCAACGTGCCTGCTCTAAAAATTCCCCCTGGACAGAGACTTAACCGTAACATGTGAGAACTACATAAACCTAATCACAACAGATTATAGTTTTTTCCTTTTCTTTCAGATAGACAAGCATTTCTTTGCATTCCTCACTTTTAGCCTGCCTTGTTCCCATGAGAAAGTCTTAGCCAATGCTTCTGACACCATAAAGCAGCCACTGAAGAAAATGCTCTGACCAGCATCAGAGTGTCTATGTGTGTGTGTGTTGTGTGTGGGGGGGGCACAGTGTCCTATATTGTCCCATTCACAGTGATGTTCTCTGTGACACTGTGGGAGAGCTTGGGTATGTGCAATGCTGAGAATGACGAAGGAGAAAGCATTACAGTATGTGCTTATGTGCTCTTGTACATTTGTACTTTTGTGGGGATCAATTTGAATGAAAGCAAATGAGTGAGAACATTTTTGGAAAATAAGAACATTTTAGCAGGTCCTCACTTACTGTTGAGAGCTAAGCATTCGTTTAAGGGTTTATTTTAGAATCAAGGGGTTTGGGATAAAAACCCTTAAATGTCCTCTTTTTGGCGGTCATATCTAGATAGTAAATATTTGCTTATCTATTACCCGCAAATGGTTAAGGTTAAGATCATTGAGCAGTGAGTCTCATGAAAGTTTTTGCAAATTGGGGGTCACCATCTAGACACAACCCCTCTTAGTTTCATCATACTGCCTTCTTGATCTGTATCTAAGAGCTCTGTGTCTTTTGTGTGTCTTTGTAGTATCAATGTGGTGAATGATACAAATGGGGATTACTACAGTGGCAAATCACAACAGCAAATAGAAAAACGCAATTGAAAATCATAAAACGTAAACAGCAAAAAGAAAAACGCTACAGCAACTCATAAAACATAAACAGCAAAAAGAAAAACGCAACAGCAAATCATAAAGCACAACGGCAAATAGGAAAACAAAAGAAAATAGGAAAACACAAAAGAAAATAGGAAAACAAAAGAAAATAGGAAAACACAAAAGAAAATAGGAAAACAAAAGAAAATAGGAAAACACAACAGCAAATAGGAAAACACTTTAACAAATCATTATACTCATGTTTTCACAATAGGTACCTCCTCCTTCCTGTTAAAAGACAGACAGTCCGTTTGTCGAATCAGGAGGGTCCGTCCTTTGCTAGATAGGCCCTACCTTTTCAGGTAGAAGTTAATGCTGTTGTGTTTAATGATTTGTTAAAGTGTTTTCCTATTTGCTGTCGTGTTTTCTTTTTTGCTGTTGTGTTTTATGATTTTCTGTTGTGTTTTCTATTTACTGTTGTGATTTGCACTTCAGGGCCACGGTAGCTAAATGGGACACGCTTTCTTCTCCAAGGTTTTCACGGTGTGGCAATTGGTTGTAAACACGCAAAGTGACGTAAGTAGTTGTATGAAGAATGAAAAAGTCAATGAAAGAGCTTGCGAGGAAAGTCTAAATCTTCACACATTGGGCCAATCGCTGTGTGTGAAAAGGGTCTTATTGCCGTTGTGATGGTTTTAAAACATTTAATGTCAGAAATGTGAGGGGGGAGGGAGTTTCTGATCCAACAAGCACTTTGTTTGAAGCCTATACTGTACTGTCCACTTTAGGGTTAGGAGATAGCAACTACATTATGTCGGTGAGGAGCCTGAGACAATGTAATTTCTTTCTTTCACTGACATTGGATGTTTTATTTTTTAAAGATGTAACAGTTCAGATGGCATGCGCTCATCTTATATCTTATGATACACTGACTACAAAAGCGTTGAAGCCTTTAGCGCCAGTAGAGGGATGACAGGAAATGAAGGAGAGAGATATGCAATAGTTTATGGTCAGCGTCTTTACCCCTAAGCAATGGAGGCACCACCTATCTGTTATCTTTTTTAGTGCTTATTATATGTTCAACCCATGGCTCCTTCTGTCCATATTGAAGTGTCCTTGAGCAAGACCCTGAACCCTGAGTTGTTAGGCCATTATTTTGCAAGGCAACTTCTGTGGCTGTGTGTGAATAAAAGGAAAATTGTACAGCACTGTATTCATGACATCAACAAAAAAATTCCAAATAATAACTGTCATCTGTCAACATCTTTAATCCAGAAATGTTAACAATTAAGCATTACAAAGTTTAAAATTATTCACACAATTGAAGTGGTGTTTGTTGCCATTACTTGATATTTAAAAAGATAGTATTAGTCATTAAACATGTTTAACATGATTCCGATGTAACATGTAACAGACACATTTCATCTACTACTTTGAGCACAGTAAAATGCACTGGCACACGGGGAGGTCTCTGTTGTGGAAACAGAAGTTGTGTTCACAGTGTTGTTTCCTGACCTTTGAGTAACCTAAATGAATGTAGCAGGTCTGTTGCACCTGCTTATCTTTAACCTTTGACCCTGTGAGGAAGTCTGGCAGCATATTGACAGATCGTAAAAGGCATCAAAGCTGGAAATGGATTTGTTGAACCCCTGGAACACTTTACTCACAACAACTCACAACAACTAGATGAGCCAACTTAAAACAATATTTTTGGGTAACACACTTATTCTCTTTCTCTCTGAAAGTTAGATGAGAAAATCAACGTCTCTCATCTCTGTGTGTTATGCAGGAGTTGTGATATGAGTTTAGCATAATGATTGGAAGGTGGGGGAACTGCTGGCTTTGCTCTCACCAAAGTTTAAAAAGTCTTCTTTGTTTTCATCTGAACACAAAAATGTAACAACATCAATTTGTTGCTTTTATGAGGGAGTTTTGGCAAAGAAACAGTTAGGCACTTAAACACTTGTAAAGCTGGAGGTGCCACACTGAAGTACTTTCAGTGAAGTTGTTTGTACAGCGTGTAACACCCCCTAAAACCACAAATTCTTGTTTTTACATTTCTAATAACAAACTAACGAGATACAACATGTTAAATAGTGAGCTTTGGGGGTATTAGTGAGCAGATTTTTTAACTTTAGAGAGAGCCAGGTTAGTTGATTCCCATTGCTTTCCGTCTTTATGTTAAGCTAGGTTGTTTATTAGTCTTGGGCCCTAGCAATAGAGGTAATTATCTCATCTAACTAACAGAAATAAGTCTATTTCCCAAAATGTAAAACTATTCCTTTCAAAAGTACTTTGTACTGTTTAAACAAGAAAATACTCCATGGTGTTAGGCAAAACCTGTCCTGGGAAACGCAGCCTCTGAAAAAAAAAAACATGGCCAAATTCTTTAAAAATCATTGAAACAAGTTGTTGGAAGTCTCAACAGATCTTTGCATGTGAAAGCTGTCAGGTTTCAGATTTCCCCTGCAATTGGGAATGGCTAAAATGTGAATAAATATCTGTTTCAGTAACAAAAGCAGTATTTTCCCAAGATTATAATACATTCTCCTAAGAGCGAACATTGTCTAAGCTCCTGTTTGTAAGATCCTTCTGTAATTGACATTTGACATTTCTATGCAAAAAATCGTGGCAAATATGTGACATTCAGACACAGACAATAATTCTTTTTAATTGGGGAAACCCCATGAGAGAGTGCTGAGAACTAATGCTCACAGCTGAGTGGGACAACTGGGTTTACCAGATGGCCAGCTCTTCCACCATTGGCTCACTAGTGTCTCCAGTTGTGCTTCTGTTGGCAGTGATAGAGGGTGTGATCATAGTTCGATATGGTATGATACACTAACTTCCTGTCGGGGGGTGAAGGGAGGACAGCAGGGAGTGGGCAGCTCAGCCTGGCAGAGGTCTAGCTGTGTAAGAGCTGTACGTCAGGACAACGACCCGCGACCCAACCCTGTCCTGTTTTCCATCTCTGATTTTATTTGAGAAATAAATTAGTTATGCGTGATTCAGATGTTTATCAAAGCAAAATAACAAATATGGATGCATACAAAATTAGAGGCCATAAATGAGCTTTGTAGCTTTTCATCCCTAACAGTATAGTTTCAAAGAATCATCATCCGGAAATGTGTGAAAGTTATTGCTACAAAGCTCATTTATGGCCTCTGATTTTTTTATGTGTTTGTTATGTTGCTTTGATAAAAGGATGAATTTTTTTGTGCAAAAGTAATTTATTTGTCAAATAAAAATAGAAACAGAAAAGGGTTAGGTTGGGTCACGCGTCGTCCTGACATACAGCTACACAGCTAGCTCCTTCCCTCACCCCCAACAGGTAGTTACTGTGTTAAAGCGTAACGCTCGCCAGAATGCAACCTTTTTGTGAATGTACCCAAGTCAAATTTTTGTTTAAAAGCATAATTAGGACAGAAACGCCACTTTTAAGATTTAGTGTTTTTGGTCAAATGGCCTTTTGAATGGGAGAGCATCAAAATCTCTATTTCTAAAACACTAAGAAGGCTCGACATAACATAAAACTTTGCTCCGTTTTGTGATACATTTTACACCTCAAAACACAGGAGTTGCAAAATGGTGTTTTGAAGGGTTACGAATTTACAGTCACACAATAACTTTGCTGCTGCCCCATCCAAAGTGTTGCATTGCTTAGCTTCTGTTCTAGTATTCCTGCCTGCTTCTCCAAACTTGGGGCTTCCCAACCGCCATCTACTGTAGGTCATACACTGACAATGGATAAGTTAAGTACCTCATACAACACTTTAAAAAATCAGAACTATCCCTTTGACATAATCAGTTAAAATGTATTTTTCAGTTTTGTTTTTGATGACCTCTGTCTCCTATAACCTCAGATTCTAAACTTGACCTCAGGAACTGTTGCGTGGAAGTCGTAAAAGACTGAAAATTACTTGACGACCTAAACAACAGCTGAGAACCTGATGCAACTCTCACCCAGTCCATAACACTGTACAACACAGCACTGATCCTACACACTCTGGACAGACAATGTGTACACAAAGGAAACAAATGTGACACCATAATAGTGGTATCAAATTTTAACGCACCAATAGGAGCTGAGGGCAATTTCCCACCCTCACACACGGTACTGGAACCTGATCACAGTGTAATTATAGCCGCCTGTAAACAAACATGGTGTCAAAAAATAAGCATAGACCGCAAAACAGATGATCTCTGATTGGATATTCATTTTGACAGGTTAGTAATAATACTTAATGTGACTTTGGACCTTCCCCTTTAGAAACAGATAATAGGTCAGTCCAATACTTTGGTCCGAATTTAAATATCTAAATGAACACTGGATGGACTAGACTAAATTTGTTTACAGGAAGTGTTGTCCGACCACATTGGAAATCAAAAGAGTATATAATTGTTCCAAACTGCCACTCAAAGGCGGAGTAAAAAAAGAAGTGCAATATGTAATACTGAAAGCTAGTATTTAAAATAGTTACTGCAGTATAAATTTTGTGTGGTATCCTGCGATTCTCACATGATCTTGTGATATTGCAAGAGTCCAGCTGCCGTGCAAGATAAGTGTAACCCCCACCTCTCCAAACTTATATTTTCACAAAACACCTTAAACTAAATCACTGATTCCCAGATCAAATATCCAATGGATTATTTGTTCAAAAAATCATTCGTAAGATCATATTCCCTGAAAACAGACTTCAGGTGCACCTTCACTCTTTTCGCCTCTCACATTCCTAGAACATTTGGAAGATGTCTTACTTGGAAATACATTGGGAGTGTCCATGTGATCTCAATGCTTTCAACTCTTGCCAAACTCTGACTGGCACGTCACAATCACTCAGCTGGCATCACAAGAGTACAATACAGGTCAACAGATGGCTCTGCTTGGAGTATTTTCCGCTGTGACCGCTGTGATGTCATGTAATGTTTTAGAAACATACTTCAAGTGGTTTGTCTTTCTGATTTACATCTATGCACGGACTGATGGAACCATGTGAGTTGACCACTCCTGCCTCCGCCTCCCACTCTTTGCTGTTGATCTGTAGAGCAGCGGCTGGTGTGGTGCTTGAGCCAACATTCCAACACGTGGCAATGTGTGCACCATCCTTTAATCTGCAAGGCACATGGCACCGGGGTCACCAGAAACATAGAGCGTGCTGCGCCACACAATCTGGAAGCAATTATAAGGACAATGCATAACGGACCTCAAAACAAATACGTTTACATGTAAAGGGCTTATTTTACTTCTTTATAGGACATATAATGTATTTACTGTTGGATTGAAAACATAGGGGAAGCTATCTTAAATCTCTTCAGATCATGTGATTCCAGTTCAGAGGCTAAACCAGACAGAAACCAACTTCGTTTTTGTACGCCTCATTTTTGGTTAGTGGAGTTCCCCCTGAATTTGAGCTTTTGTCAGAATCAGAATCATGAAGCAACAACGGTAGATGATTTATAGTTAGATTATGTTGCATATAGTATATGCTTACTGTACACACTGTATATTCATCCTATCAATACAAATCCCCAAAGTACCACATACATTGAGATACATTCATAGACAGAGTAGTGAGTGTGTCTTATGCGTACGATCAGCATGGTATTAAAAATCAAACTTAAAAAAATCTAAAAAAAAAATTTATTCGAGTGTGTATTTTTGTTTACACTGATAGCCTTTAACAACTTTAACATCCAAAAGTTATGTTATTATTATTTGTACATTATTGTTCTCTGTATGATTTCAATACATTTATGTGAGATTACATTTTTGTTTAATTTTTTTTTCTTGTTTCTTTATAGTTGTATAACAATTTATAGAAAAAAAAGAAGAAGAGGGAAATCTGGCCTGAGGCGAATTCCTTCGGTAAGATTTCTGTTTACCACTTTGAGATGGATTTGAACCCCCGTTGAACATTGCGTGTGAACACAAAAGAACCAAGGGGCAAATGCAACAATTATATTATTTTAGCCCCTGAATCTGATTACAGCAAACAAGCTACCTGTGTAAAAAAAATGCAATAACAACTCCATCTAAACAATCCTAAAATGTAGTTCAAGCTCTGTAAAAAAATAAATAAATAAAAAATAAATATATATATATATATATATATATATATATATATATATATATATATATATATATATATATATATATATATATATGTGTGTGTGTGTGTGGGTGTGTGTGTAAATGAACCTTGATTCAAGATTATCTTGTCCAACAACAATCAAATTCTTTTAATAAAGAATTTCCACTCTGCTACTCTAGTTCATATTGCAGTGCTAACGAGTTTGGCATTCCGATGGGTTGACACACGGTTAGACTTAAAAGAAGCTCCGCTGGCCAACCAGACATGGTTGTTATAGATGGTTTCTTATAAGTGGGAGGCAGATGGCATAAAGAGGGTAAACATGCTCCATGACTTTAAAACTGAAGTGAGTCACTTACCAACACTGAGTGGTATGTTTGTTAATAGAATAGAATTGTATTGTTATTGTCACTTGTACGACATTTTCAAAAGTACTCACCTGGCAGTGTGTTAAGATATAACCAAAAGTAGTGAAAAAGAATAAAATTATACATAGTATCTAAAAGCAACATAAACAAGCATTCATACCTACAAACATAGGTCATACCAGCTGTAGGTATTGTTTGTCCAACATAATTGACACAAAACAAAAAATTACACGTACAGCCATTCAAGGTCTTGAACGGGAAAGCACTTAGCCGCTGCATCGGTGTGCACCGCCAGGTCAGTCATATTTGGGGGACAAAGGGGACTGAGTACCCAGGACCCTCATGTGAGGAGGGCCCAAAAAGATGCTTAAATGAATAGCTGTGGATGCGGGAAGGGGCCCATGGAAAAAGCCTTTCTACAGGGCCCAGATTGTTGTGCCACGCCCGTGTGGGTGTTTCATTGACAGTGTATCAATATATTAATGTGGGGGCACAACAGCTTCAGTAAGAGACAGACTTTAGAGTTAGGTTTTTTGGTCGCTGCTGCAATGAGATGTACACAAGAGTGTTGGAAGGTTTTCAACCAGAAAACATACCGAGAAATTGTGAGGGAAAAAAATGTTGAAGGCATGAATCATTTTAGCCTCCAGCTGTCACATAAACCAAGAACTGACTCTTAGATAACCACGTGTTAAGTGTGGATTATCTTTAAGACATACCTTCCCCATTACTAATCGTCAAGGTATTTTAGTGTGACATGATGGGAAAGAGGATGGCGAAACATTTGAGTTACTGTGATTGTTTCTCAAGAGGAACATGATGTTGCTGCTTTACTGTTCCATACACCAACAAATGCTCAGTTTGGTTTCCCACATTCCCAATTTATCACTACTCACAATCCAGTGTAGAGGTTTTACTTTACAGGTATGTTGAAAGATGCGATTACGCGGGAATTGTGCGAGCATGTGATCAAATATTGTGCAAATTAGGAAAGGAAACAAAATAATTGCAGTTCTAGTTAAGCCAAGAAGTGTTGCAATTTGGTACTTTTATTCATAAGCTCTTCAGTGAAGGAGCATAAATCAGTCGTTCAATTGAGAGCAGGCAAGACCTTTTAAAGAGGGTTTACATGTAACAATTTACCAAGATATGATTTTAAGGCTGAAACACGTTTCTCAGGTCACTCTTTGCACAATTTCGAGCATAGCATTTAACGTGTTATGGAAAGGTAACGCTCAACCAGTAAAGCGCGTTCTGTTCAGGCATCAGTTTTCCAAAAGTGGATTGCGAGTGCCGTTTGCACGAAAAGCATATAACGTTGCCGTTTGTGGAAAGAAACCCAATAAACAGTCGTTTACAGTTTCGCAGAACCACAAGTCCATTCCTCCTGAAGCAAATCACTTTAAAGAACCCGATAAGTCTTTCAGAGATGTGACAGTTAAAATGACAACGGCAACAGTTTATACAAATTAATGATTTATTTTTCCAAGGTTATTTACATTATGTACACAAACACATCCCCAAAATAAACTACATACAGTAACACTATGGACAAAATCTCAGAAAGAGCGTGTGCAATCTTCAGTTATACAGTGCATCAGTAATCTCAGCACAAGGCACACTTCTTGGGCACGCACACACACACACAAATACTGCATCTAGGAGAAATGCAT
Organism: Etheostoma perlongum; assembly: GCA_026937815.1. Classification (NCBI taxonomy): domain Eukaryota; kingdom Metazoa; phylum Chordata; class Actinopteri; order Perciformes; family Percidae; genus Etheostoma; species Etheostoma perlongum. Next base: position 12,297,016 of record CM049375.1, on the reverse strand, counting down.
TCAAAATATGCTTCATTATGGGATGTGCTCTGATAAATAACAGTTTTGCAGTGCTTCCATTTTTCTCATAAATAAATATTAAAAAATGTACAGTACAGCACCTACAATTGCTGGTGTGTGTCCACTGGTACAGATCTATTTCCTACGTCACTAGTCCACACAAACATTCAACTCTTCCGGCATTTTACAATGCTTTCAGCAAGCACGTCATTTTCCAGCAGTAAAGTAAACACTGGACAGACCCGTGAGTCTGAGTCTCCAGAAAAAAAACCCTTCCAGGTGCAGTTTAGAATCCAGTCAAGCCCCTCCCATCGTGCGCTGATCAACCTTCCTTCTACAAAAAGTGCTCAAATAGAGAGAAGGCAGTGCTTCTCGCTGATCCATGTTGGGCCCACCATGGTAATGGTCCATAAGTTGTTGGAAGTGCCACGTTGTTACATGAGAAGCCTGTCAATCAAAAAACATTTAATTTACTAGGGATACGTTTGCACTTTTAATTTACAGTATTATCAAATTTAATGCAATAGTATTTTGACAAGGCATCCACCATTTCGTACCGTTTTCTTGGCTTCACTTCCCAGCCATCCCGACATTTTGTGAAAACTACGGCTTCCCCTGGTGAAATTTCTGTTTTTGCAGGATCTTGTGCACAGAATGTAAACCTTTGACAAAAAAGATAAGTATTAATGATGGTCAAGAAAAAAAATAAAAATAAAGCCCTGGGAGGCTTGGGGTCTAGACAGCTGCTTACTTCTTTTGAGTCTCCCCCGCTTTCACACGAATCCGTCGGACTTCCAGTACAGGTTTGGGAGGCTTGGCGTTCCAGGCCCAGAAAGTCTTCTTAATGTTCTTCCAGACGGAGTTCCAGGATTCAGAGTCTCCTTCCCAGCTCAGACGGATCTTTAGAAGGTCACCAATATCCTTCTCAGTAAACACCAAGAAGGTGTTGGTCAGGTTCAGGCCAATAGTCTCATCGTGGCTGCACAAAGGGGAGGGGAAAATCAAGATGAGTCAGGTGTCCAGAGGTTCTAACAACTGTGTGTTCAAGCCACCCATTTTGACATATGTTGAACAATCTGAGCTACTGTAAAGCCTTTCTGATTGCCATGTTGTGCGTTCATGTTCAAGGTTGTGACAAGACTTTAAATAAGCACAAACTGAAAGTGATTAGAGTTCCTCCTCCAGTCTAAGGTTGTACATTATGTACCTACGTGTCTGGCACTTTGAAAAGGTCAGTAAAAACCGGGGTCATGTTTCAAATTTATGTCACAGCAGTCCCTGTGCTTCTAAATATCACAGGCAGTGTAGTCAAGCCAGTGCACAGTGGTTTTATAATTTGTCATCAGAGTTTGTACTTACACATCGACAAATATTTGTGCTGTATCATTATGGGCTCCGTACAACTTGACATGGAAGGTGGGATCTGCATTGTCTGCTTGTTTTCTGTTGAACACGTGCATTTTCATCTGGTAGTGGTAACCTTAAAAAGAAAAAGTTAATGTTTAAGCCACTGTGGAATTGTGTACAGTAGTAGTGTACACAGATAACGTGAAATCATAAAAATGTGTGAAGGTTACAGATTAGAAACAGTGAGGAAGTGATAGTAGTAGTAGTAAAAGATAAAATACATTAACAGGTCACCAAGTATTGTGATTTACCTCCGAAGGGAGTGTCAGCACGTGTCTTCAGATACATTTTACTGTTGCGCCTCTTGCGCATCTTTCTGGTGTTATAGCCAATGTTGTTGCAGCGATTTTTGCGGCAGCTGAGGCAAATGCCCTTCTTGAAGCGGTCGGGGCCAGTGCACTGGTAGGCAAAGCTCATGTGTTCCTTGTTCATTAAGGAGTCCACAAACAAGTGCACGGCACGCTCATGCTCACACTTCATCACCTCCATGAAATCTTGAGAGAAATAGGAAGGTAGGTTAGATGGGCTACAGTTCAAATTTGACTACAATATAGACTAAGATTCAGTATTATTCATCTCTTTGCTCGGATGGAAATAGGATAACCCTAATAAAAGCAGTGAAGGTGTTCCTGGTTTTTACAGATGTTTTAATTGATAACTCTTGTTGGTGACAGCTGGGGTGTACAAAAGCACTTACTTCCAGCCACTGCCAGCACGTCACCCAGTGCACAGCCAGGCTGCACGTCACCACCATTGGGGTAGATATCAATGTCTCCAATTGGCTGCTGAATCCCAATGCTCACACCAAGAGCCTCTCGAGTGTATGTGTGTAGAACGTCCACAAAGTCAGCATCATCAGGGGAGAGGCGCTTCTGGTCCTCTACACCCTCAAACATTGGCCCTGCTGGATCTAGACCTATTAGAAATAAGGTGACAGGTTAAGAAAATAAAAAGGTGACAGCATCTTTGAGCAGTGTTTATTGCGGATACTTGTTGCATTTAACTTACCAGTGATTCTGCCGATGGTGCCTCGCACAAACGTCCCTGCGAAGCCAGCTACGTGAGCACCTAAACTGTAGCCAATCAGGTGCACTTTCTCGAGAGGAAGCTGCTGCTCATCCTGTTAAGATTTAAAAAAAAAAAATATGCACTTACATCACAGCTGCCACCATGAACACTAACCCACACTGAACAAATCCTGGATCAGTCGTGCCTGCAGCTGAGCCAAGCTCAGTTAACCCAGACAGAATCTACTGGCAGTCCCGTCCATGCAACAGCGCCTCCACCAGTTGTCTCAGTTTGTCTCCATGAAATATTCTTTGTCCAAGTTTACAACTATGTGGCAGAGTGCCTGAATCTCTCTTCACTTGCTATTTGTGCATCGGTCCAATTATGTGACAGTCCTGCTGAATGGAATTGTTGTCTTTGCTTCCGAAGTACTGAATAGACCCTGATTCTCATTTGAAAACACCAAAGTATCCTAAGTTGTAAAGACAACACAGATGGAAATTTAGCTACTGCCTCAAAGAGATTTGGGCCCTCTAAAAAGTACATAAAATATTGACAAATATTTAGCACAACATTTAACTTGAAATAAATTTTGACAGTTCTGTCTGTCACAGAAGGACTGTGATCTCTTAAGTCACTGCAATGGTTAGACAGAAAGGAGGCAGGTTTTATGGATTTGCATATACGCTGCTCTTCTGTCACGCAGCATTATGGACTTCCACCAAAATAACTCCGATGACACTACACTGAAAGTCATTTCTAAAAAAAAAAAAAAGAAAAAAGTGTGAGATACTTTGCTTGTGTCCTACATACTGTACCTAAAGACACCTTGGCTTTATGAGACAGAAGCTATGCGACAGATGGTGGGAGGGTACTGTGGTATTTAGTAGAGTGTTAAAATTAACTGGTTCAGCAGGTGACGGCTCCATTTTTTTTGTACATTATCTTAATAGAAACGAAAGTTGCATGATTGGATTCAGTGCCAGAAGAAACATAGGATGCATAAAAAGTTAACCAATTTATCTTTACAAGTGTTTGAGCATAAATGACTGTACTGTTAAAAGACTGCGCACCTGAAGCCAGTTGAGCATGGTGGCAATGTCGAGGCCGACGCCGTTGGTATGGTTCACGGCATCGGGGTACAGTTGCTGAGCCATTGTTCTCCAATCAACAATAACCACATTGGCCTCACTTTCTCGCTGTATCACTGCCGAGACCAGCTTGTGCATCCAGCTTTCGAACAGCCCACTCATCTGAGAGAGAGAGAGAGAGAGAGAGAGAGAGAGAGAGAAGAGAGAGAGAGAGAGAGAAAAAGACAACAGGTCAGTCAGTCATTTAGTCAGCCAGACTACATTAACCTGGTGACCTATCTCAAACACTTTGCACTTAGTTACTTCACATAATACATTCCAACAATTAAAGCACTCTGAATGGAGAGACAACACTTCCATTCAGGGGAATATCACAAAATTCTGGGCCATGTGGAAAGGCATTTTCTATGGGCCCCTCCACACATCCAAAGCTTTTCATTCTAGCATCTTTTTGGGCCCTCGATACTCCGTCCCGTCCCCCCTCCAGTTCAACACCCCTGCTTCCATTCATGAAACAGACATTGAGGTGAGAGTTGTCAAGAGTGACCCAGATAGAGAAGGAGAGGTACTGTAACTAAATAGCAAAGATCCAAAATAATTGTTTAACTCATATGTACCGTCCAGCCGTGAATGATGAAGATTGTCTTGGCTGTAGCATTGAAGCCACACTCCTCTAGACACTCCTTCTTGCCAGTCTGCAGGTAGCAGCCCTCCTGGTCCAGATCTAAACTCTTCCTCATGTTGTACTTGACGCCATTGAAAGCCTTGCTGTCTGTTGACAGTTCATCCAATCCACTGTCTTCACCTGAGGGAACATTACACAGGATGTCAAGATTAATTTTGACGAAATGCTCAGATTACCTTTTAATTATCTCCTGCTTTTCTGATAATCTATTAAAACAGGGGGAACAAAAACTAAACACCACTAAAATAAAGATTCCATTTTTAAAAACCCCAACTCAAAAGGCACTCAGCCAATCACGTGCAGAACGTGACTGAGACAACCAATCAACTTGCTTTTGTAGCCAACAGCTGTTATATTTGTACTCTGCAGGTTGGCTGCAAATTGAACCGGAGACCGAGCCAAACTCTCACCCCCCCCACCCATTGTCTTCCTTTATTTCGTGCCATTTTCTACACAGCTGCTGCCAGAGCTCGGTTAATTATATTTTACTTTAACAAGAGTTCTTAGGCAAAAACGTTGCAATTAGGCCTGATGCATTCAGAAAATACAGTTTAGCAAAATATTTTTAAAAGTTATTTGCCTATAAATGGAAATCTTAGTAATAAGAGTTACTTTTTAAACTGCACAGCCCATTTGGTCCAATTGTGTTAATAAAAAAAACGTCAGATCTGAATTGAAATTAACTCGACCCCCTTTGGTAATGGGCCACACAGAGCAAAATGACTTCAGCTGGGTAGTAAAAACGGGGGTGAGTGGTCAGTGGTAAAACGCGGATTTAGCTGAACATTTATTTTCCTTCAGCGGAACATCTTTACAAATAGTTCACACAGACGTGACGTTGCGTCAAGACTCCTGCTGCTCCCAAAAAGGACACGTCGCAGTCCTTTGAATCCATTCCCGTTTTTCTGATTCACTCTGCCCCCCACACTTGTTCCTTTTGTAATTTCACCTAATAGCCTAAAAAATGTCGATGGATCAATCGGGGATGTGTAGGGAATGTGAGGGTTGGACTATTAATCTTTCCATTCATTGATCTTCCACTAGCGCATATTCCCTACACGTTGGCCTATATTAGATTTTGACACTTCCCTTTGAGGCTGGGAAAGAAATAAATGATAGATATGAATGAACAATAGAGAAAGCCATTTCTTACCTTTAAGAACGGTTTTTTCCCCAACAGCGAATGAAAAGAGCGCAGCAGCAGACAGTAGGAAAATCCACAGTAGACGGGCTTTATGATTCATTTCTCAGTCACAGGCGAAGAGTGGAGGAAAAGAGCTTCCTGGGAATGTAAAATGTCTTTTGTATTGCCGGTGGTAGCACGGTAAGTTGGTGAGTGAGTTTAGATCCAGTAGGTGACAAAAAGCAACAGAGCCGGTGGTGCGCGCCTGGAAAAGCACCGCTCAAGAAATGTATAAACTTGCATCAAGTGTCTCATTAGAGTTTTAAATAGTTTCCCCCTTTCAGTCATCTGATCATCGGCTGATCTATCGTGGATCTGATTGGTCAAGCCCTCATTTGTTTACGTTAAAGGCGTGGCAAAGCTGAATGAAGTCGTAGTAGTATCACGTTGCGCGTGCTTTAACCCGCGTGGGGTGTGTACTATTGACGCAGAAGCTCAGCAATAAAACGTATCCAGTTGCTCGGTATTGGTTGGAGGTCGAGTAGCTCGCACCTTTGTTGTGCCTTTGTTAAACAGACTGTGTAAAAATAATCAATAAAAATTCATTAAGCCAATAGAAAATCTGACCCGGTGTTCACACTATGTCTTTTCTGTTTTAATCTTACAATATAGGCCTATTCTATATTATACAATAACAATATCTTTGCACAGTAGCATCACCGCTCCTCTACGCCGTGATGGCATTATTTAAAAGGCTCCAACCGGTGGGGGGGGTGCCGAGGCTCCCTCCACCCTGAAAGCATCGTCCCCTCTGCCTGGCGCGTTGCCAAACCATCAGCATAGCTCACCGACCAATTTCAATTCGATGAGGGGAAGAATGGGCGCACTCACGCAAGGGTCTCTGCTACAATAACACCACTGTTTTGTATACATCTGCGCCGATACCCAGTGAGAAGTGTCACCTACCACACCAGCAGCCCCTGGCTGATGCAGTCTATGGCCTGGGATATATAAACAGCTTTTACGCATCCATGAAAACAAAGTGCTGCCGTTACAATGTGCAGTAGGGTGATTGTCCCATAATGCTCTTTATTATGGTCTCATTAAGAAGTTATTCAGTAGCTCTATTTATTAGAGTTAAAGATTGTGGTCCTGTTTTTAGCATATGTATTCTCATCTTTGAGCTTATTTCTCATTTCATTATTTTCAATGATGTGTCTTTTTATTTTATTTAGGTATTTTCCTTTCTCTTGTTTTTTTTTGCGTCTTTCACCGTAAAGAGCATTCTCCAGATCAATGTTGATTAAATATGACATAATATATTTTTTATTATTTTCTGTTGATTGGTTTAAAGAAATCACCTAAATGCTGAAAAAAAAATATCTAAGGACAGCAACATCAACACTATAACGTCATACCACTTGCAAAATGGGTCATCTTGTGTACACACAGGATGCAGATAATACATGTAGTATGCCATACTAATAATATGAAAATAATGTCATTGATAGATAGATAGATAGATAGATAGATAGATAGATAGATAGATAGATAGATAGATAGATAGATAGATAGATAGATAGATAGCACTTTATTGTCCATGGACATGGACATTTGTCTTGAAAGAACAAATGAGTCATTAGTGTATTGTGAAGTGAAGTGTGTTTTGTACACACACAATGCAAATGATGTCAAATGCAAATAAATCCAATTCTTCCATGTCATCAACTTTACTGTGAATTGGACTGACTTGACTAGAAATGACACATTTTTTTAATTAAAGAATTTTAAAACTGGCATTAATATTAAAATGTATTTTTAAAAGGGGGAGAGGGAGAGAGTGGCGTGATGCAGGAGTGTCCAAAATAACTTGTTCTATTTTTACCCCTGTATTAATAGTTGTACTGTATGTCTGTGAGAACAGAGCAGAAGGTGCATCTCCAGAGGGCACTGGAGTTCAAATAATGACATGATGCAATGCAGCATAAAATCCATCCTGCTCTGTTATAGTGATCTCTGGTGGACAGTAGTCATTGCTGTATCACAGGATGTTTATTTTTTTTAATTTGACATTGGAAGATCATTGAGATATGATGATAAAGCACTCCTCCAGCATACATAGGACTTATATGCATACACTCATAATTTTAAATAACATTAAATCCTACCAACTGTTTCAACCAACAGTAGCTAACAACATGTTATGTTTTAGAAAGATTCAATCTGGTCTGTGACAAAACTATTTAATACAGCTTGAATTTACGTCACACCCTTCTTTTACTTCTGTTATTTATCTGTATTTGACAAAAAGTGTGTAGTTCTTTAAAAAATAAAAGTGCAGAACTCAATGACTTTCCAGAATTAGTCTCTTGGACTGATAAAAGACAATGGCAGTTATATTTACTTCAAAGTTAATATTGCTTCTCATGCAGGGGTATTGTTATTCTTTCCATCCACACACCTCAGCCAGCCGTCAAGCATGAATGCTAGTTAGATTCTGCACTATGCTGACCTGTTCTGGCTTTGCCCTACAAGGTCTGTCTGGCAAACCCAACAATGAGGCACTGTGAAATACTAAAACTATCATGTGCGTAGACCAACGCTGGCCTCTCTGTGGGGAGAGCAAAAAGAGCGTAATTCAAACATCTTCATCTAGTGTAACCTTGTTAATGACTCCTAAATTTATTGTCAGGTATCAGGTATGAGCCATGAAGTCAGAGCTAAGTTTACAGTGTCTGTAAAGCACTGAGTTGTGTTAGCAGAAACTGTTTCTCAAAAGGACTCACACAAAGCTTTTGGATGCCCTGTAATTCTTGGTTTGGGCCTTTTGCTATTTAATTTTTTTAAGCTGCTTATGTGTTTACCTTTCATCATGCTTCTCCCTTCTCTCACCTTTAAAATAAATGACCATAATGTCTGAAGCTCCATTCCAATTATCTTGTTATGATATAATATGAAATAACCGATGTTATGTTCTTTAAAGAGTAGCTTTCGAGGTGAAAAACTTGAGAAACTGATGTTTTATTCTTTCAAATGCTATTTAAGTACTTCAGGTATAGCCTACTTTAGTCTTATGAGAGGTCTACAACAAGCCAGAAGGGCCCATCAATATCTTGTAAGGAAGCTTCCTGCATGCGGCTGGACATTTAATAAGTAGTGTTTATAGAAAATGTTAAGGTTGTAAGGTCTGTTATAATTATTTGTTAAATGTTATTTTTAATGTCAATATAACAATCAAAGATATTTTGCTTAAGGTATTTTTTGTTATAGGTCTAACTATTACATATGTAAACTACTCTCTGAGTAGGCTATGACATCTACTGTTTTTTAGTCAGTCTTGTGTACATATTAAACCAAATAAAAGGCCTATTTTAAAGTTTTGCCTAACAGTTCTCAGTAGCTACATCTTCAGCTGACAGGGAAACACATCTAAGTGTCTTTTCAGAAAGATAGACAAGGAACTTTACATTTATAGCAATAAGCTAAAAGCTGAAAACAAAGTAAAAGCTTTGTTTTTCAAGGGGACGTTTGCAGCCCTAAGTCCCCGAGGAATCAATATGTCTCAGCCACCTACCAGCCAAGGCAACTCAACAACTGAGACAACACTGCCGCCGTGTGGACGGAGCAGCAGTGCACCGGACAGTGACACAGCAGGAGGCGGAGGGGTGGCAGTGAGACAGACCGGATCCTTCATGAGGGAAGAGGCCAGGGACAGCCAACCAACCCCGGCTTCTCTTCACTCATATTATTCTGCATTGCAAACCAGGGAGCCCAAGCAGGGGGCTGCGCTAGTATTCGTAGGATGTCCCGTCATGAAGGTAAAAATACACCTCAACACAGAGATGTGAGAAAATCGGGATTATTGATAAAAACGTTGACAGAGCACCGAGCTAACGTTAGCTAGCCGAGAATGTCTTGTTTTGCAGCCCATTCTAGCTAACGTTGGCTAGTGTTAGCAGCGAGGGTGCAGTGCAATTTCGTGTGGACGCATTATGGCGGCCACTAAATGTGTGTCTAACCCAACGGACCTTGCGGTTGACGTTTATGTTTCAGAAAATGTACAACAGTTAGCGTCAGTTGACCAACACAACGCTGATATATAAGCGGAAGAAGCTAGTTAATGTTAGCTGACTGTGCTAACGTTAGCTAGCCTAGAACCTATCTGTTAATGGGTTATGTAGCTAGGTTAACGTTAACGAGCTGGGGAGCGAGGGGGAGTGCCGAGAATAGGAAACATAGGAGAACAGCGAATCCCAGATGACGTTGTGGGGCCGAGGGCTTCTCTTCTCGTCAACGTTACCTTGTTTTAGCCTCCTTCCTGGTAAAAGTTGGCCTTTAGATTCCAGTTTCGCAAATCAACATTCACCTCGTCCTTGTGGCCAACCTTGTTGGGCTTGAAGTTAGATGTTGGTCTCGAGCAGACGTTAGCTAACGTTGTCAATCAGATGCTTAAGTTCACCAGCCGGCAAAAAGTTGAGTTAGCTAGGTGAAGTCTACCACAGCTGTCTGACTTGTCAGCTAACAATCTGGTTTATTCGTCAAATGGTGAGCCAGCAGCGAAGGTTAGTCAGGCCAAAGCGGCCTTTAGTTTCTATGTCTGTGTTGTTGTCAACTTTGCTGTCAGTTGTCATCGTTATTTATGTCTGAGATGTTAGTGGTTATCGTTGTTACTGTCATTAACGTTTCTACAGCCGCTGTACAGCGGGATCAGGGTGGCACTGAGCTTTAACAGCTTGCTAGCAATGAATGGAGATATGAGGGAGTTTAGACAGCCTGGTGTCATACAATACACCGACACAGCAGCACGACTGTCCTAGTCAATCAAGAATTGCCTGGTCTTGATCACAAAAGGCCCCCTTTACCCTATGTCAACACAAGGTTATGCCTTTCATATAGTGTTGGAATGAATATACTGATGAGGATGACTTTATGAATGAGGTGGGTGTAGTGAGTGTAGTTTTATTAAAAGGGGAATGGGACAGACACTGGTCAGTCTTTGTCACTCCCAAGTAAGAGAATTGCTACAGGAGGGTTGATACAGTAACATGTAACATATGATGCATTGCAAGATCCTTGCAATAAATAGTCTACACACCGTGCATCACTTTAAATGTTCAATTTTGGCTGGATTGTATTAATTCTACTCCATGGTTATTTATTAGGCTTCTGATGCAAAAGACATTTCCTTTGAATGCAGTTTTCGAACATTTCCTTCTTAATGTGTTACAATCAAACAGCACATACATCCAATCCACCTCACCCATGTTCCTTCACTGCCATGACAAAAGAAAATATACAACCAAACAAGCAATACAAAAAGAAAAGAGAAATCAAACAAAACAGTCACACACAGCACCTTTTAATGAGTTCAACTTCTGTTACAGTCTCAATTAAAATGTAACAATACCGTACACACATCTAGGCTAATGTTTTTGCAGGACTATGTGATTGTATTGCATTTTGCAAGTGTTCTGTCAACCACATGCATAATACCCATTTTGCAAACATAGTTACCATTCAGAAACATTGTATTCTATAAATGAACTATACATAACCTGTTCCATATGCTGTGTTTATTGAACCAAATTAAGTTGAGTTACACATTTAGCCTCTTTCTTCTCTTGTTGTGTCTTATCTTTCTTCCCTTAGGCGTGAGCTGCGATGCATGTTTAAAAGGCAACTTCAGAGGTCGACGATACAAATGTTTAATCTGCTACGACTACGATCTGTGTGCATCGTGCTACGAGGGCGGTGCAACCACTACCAGACACACCACAGAGCATCCCATGCAGTGTATATTAACCCGAGTTGACTTTGGTAAGTCAAACTGATATATTGATATTCACATCAGACTAATTAGGAGCAGTGTGTTTATCCAGGTTGTGAACATATGTAAAGTGTGAATTTGCGCAGTGAGTGAGAGCGAGAGAGAAAGAGATTTGGATTTTTTTATACTAGGGTTTTTTGAAGTAATCAAGATCTGACATAAGTACATATGGTATCATCCCAAACGTAGTGCATTATGGTTTTGATTGGACCATTTCTCTTGCGTTTGGACGATTACTTCTACTAGTTTTTATACCTTGGCGCTGTAAAACATGTTGATATTCAGAGTTTAACATGTTGCATATTCTGTTTTACTGTCTGTGCCTTTTGGTCCCCTGTCACTGAACCGACAGTTTTATAGTGGATCTCGGTATTTATGTAGACAGTTTTAATGTTGTTTTTTTATCTTGTTTTTAAGGGAAATAAATAAAAAAAGCAGCCATGTGTTTTTTTATATGGACGGTTGTATAATTTGCTCCTAATAAGCTCTTGCTGTCTTCTCATAGGTAATTGTATATGCAGCTTACAAGAAAAGGTGTATTACAAACGGCTATCTTTAAAGCTGCACTAATCAAAGGTTTTCATATTGACTATGCGTAATGTGAGGCTCACTCAATTTGACGAAACCACAGAGAATTATTACTACACTAGATAAACGATCAGTACCTAATCTGCCCAACACCAAATGGCACCTAGACACAGAACAACTAGCTGGTGAATCAAATGGAGCATTGATCAACTTAATAACCAGATATTTCCCTTAGATGTTGGTGGAGATAAAAACTGAGCTAGCAGGAAAGTGACAGTTGGACTTACATTATTCAAGTGGACACAAACACTACTTCAAATGAATACTAATGGTGCTCTATGTCTGCTGGATGTATAAATAGGCAACTGTTTTCTAACACGTTCATAACCACTTTATAAGGTGAAAATATGTTTGTGTAAACTGCCCCAGGTGGATTTATGTGAATGGGCTAGGAGGGAATGTTTATAATGAACAGTTTCCTGTAATGTAGCAAGGCTAAAAAAATGCTGTAGTTAACTGCAAGATGTCTCTCATCCTCTGAATTAAACCTGTTTATTTATACGGCTTCTGAGGCTATAACTTCTGTTATCTGGCTCTTGACTTTGAGATTTTATAAAGGACCGTTTGTCACATATGACTCTGTGGCAACTGTGATTTAAAATGTTGATCTTGTGTAGAAGAAACACTGCAATTCCAGCAGCTGAAGCTGGCGTGTAGCTTAAACATGCAAAAACATTGACACTAAATGTCCATCTTGATTCCCCTTCAGACCTGTACTACGGTGGAGAAGCTTTCTCAGTGGAGCAGCCCCAGGCCTTCACATGTCCCTACTGTGGCAGAATGGGCTACACAGAGATCTCCCTTCAGGAGCATGTGGCTGCAGAGCACACAGAGACCTCCACAGAAGTGGTAAGTTAAACATTTGATTGCAAGAAAGCATTGTGGAAAAAGTGCACTGTGCCTTTTTCGATGTGTGTAGTGTACTTTTCTGTATGTCATCTGGACCAATGTTTTTAACTTTTGTTTGGCTGTTTAAATAAATAAAAAAATTGATCACAAAAAAGTGGTAAGTTGCTGCTGAAGCTTCACACACAGCCATCCATGAAAACTTGGCTAGATGTTTGCACAGATCTTTTGACCTGGAAACATTCACATTTGTGTTGATTCTCCTCACATACCTCAGAATGTTTCTCAATTGAGTAAATTGAATCAGTGACTGTGAATGTCCCTGACATCAGAGGACCCTGTAGGTTTTTAAAGTATGCTATGTTTACATCTTGGGGGTGGTAATAGGTCAATCCGCAGGGGCTTGGGAAACCCAGAGTTGCCGGTTCAAGTCCCGGTATGGACCAAGTGTGAAGTGTGGACTGGTAGCTTGAGAGGTGCCAGTTCACCAAACCCCAACTGCTCGCTTCTTTTAATGGGCAGTTCCCTTACTCTTTGGGGATTAATAAAAAGTATCTCTTATCTCTCTCATCTTAATCGTCGTCTTGCTTAAAGGGATATTTCACCGTTGGAAAGATGAATATATCTTTTAAATTGGGTCACTAATGCAGTAGAAATGTGATTTTTATTTATTTTTTAGAAATTGGTGCCTTTATTTCCCCATGCATTTGTGTCTAAGAAATTGAGCGAGAATGAAGTGACGAGCCGGTTCGAACCAAGCTGCAATGAAATCTAAAGGGGCAATTGGGCACCTACGATTCCATTAAAAGTGATAGTTTTTGCCACTGACAAGCTCAAATTGTATTTAAAAGTGTGTGACAACCATATCAATCTCAGGAGGTGCCTTCCTGTCCGAAGACAGCGGTGTGGAACGTGAGTAGGGAAAATGGCGTTCCGGCACTCTGTTGTTTTGCAGTAGGCTACATAAATGAGGCTATAGGTTTGTATTAGCTAAAAGATTTTCAGTGCCACGGCTCAATATTTAAATGAGTTTACAAAATGTGTATAGGGTCATTCTAATTGGATGGCCGCCCGTATTCATAAGACAAAGAGCGGATGGGGGGAGAGAAAGAGGCAGCAGCTGCAGAGTGTTTTGTGCTTTCAATACACTATACAATACACACTATTTCAATACATCTATGGTTTTGTGTTTATCTAAAAATATTTTCAATAAAAACAAGGGTTCGTCTTTGCTCATGTCTCTTTCACAGCCCTGTTGATCAGAGGGGGGAAATCCTCTGCTGTGGGGACACAGCGTTGTGTCTGAGGTATATCACTGGACACATCAAGACCACACATATCTGGCACCTACAGGTCTAACTCTATACAACATATTCTTTGGGTATATAGGGGCACAGCACCCACGGGAGCACCACCAATATCCCGAGCATCGCAGCCCTTCACCTGCTGCTTCACCCTTCTCTGCCTGCTGCTCTCTCTAGGACTCTCTGTGTGTCTTTGTCCGCATAACTTACTGTGGCTCAAATGAATACGGGCAGTCATTGAACTAAAACGACCTCATCCACATTTTTTAAATCATTTAAATAATGAGCCCCGGTAACATCTTTTAGATAACACAAACTTATAATTTCTGAAACCTACTACAAAACAACAGACTCCCAGAACACCCTTTGTCCCCTGACTTGCGTTCCACACTCCACACCGCTGTCTTTGGACAAGAAGTCACCTCGTGAGATCGATAATGTTGTCAGACACTTTCAATATAACAATCTGAGTCTGAAAAGGACAAAAAGTGGACAAAAATCGAGGGTGCACAATTGCCCCATTAGGTTTCATTGCAGCTTGGTTCATGCCAGCTCGTCGCTGAAATCTTGATCAATACTGGAACAATTTCAAAGATTTTTGGTCATATTAGTCTATTAGATACAAATGCAGGGGGAAATGGGGTCCAGGTTGAGAAGAATTTTTTTTTACCCTTTAACTGCTCCTCAGATCTCTGCCATGTAAATTGAGACAGCTAGCTAGACTATCTGTCCATTCTGTCCATTCTGAGTTTTCTGTTGCATGATTAAAACTACTTGGACAAGCATGTTACACAAATTTAAAGTCAATCCATGCCCTCATCATCCCTTTTGACACACTCAACACAGAGCTCTCTGCATGTTACAATTTGGCATTTGTACAGTTGATATTTGCAGATCTCTCTGTTTGTTCCAGAGAACCCATCACAAACTGGTCATTGTTGAATGTGTAGTGAAGTGTGCTAATATTAACATGTAACGCTCTCTCTTCCTGTCCTAGATCTGCCCCATATGTGCAGCACTACCAGGTGGCGACCCGAATCATGTGACCGATGACTTTGCTGCTCATCTCACACTTGAACACAGAGCACCCAGAGACTTAATATCCTTTTCAAACAGTAGTCCCTCTTCCTCCACATACCATAACCTGGCTGCTGTAGTGACTAGTGAGTTTTTTTTTTTTCAGTTAGTTGTGGTAAGTATTTCTACACCCTGTATTTCAGGGTGTAGAAACTATTCAGATATTTATGTGAATGCGTTCTGTTACATCCAGATTGCTGAGTCAGGATATATCGCAAGGTGCGATCTGCAAGGTCTGTTGTAAATGGAAGATGCAAGCTTCCTATTTGCATTTATTTATACATGCTAATGGCACCGATGCATTTTTTTTTTTTTTGCGTGTGCCTCAGGTCCCTGCAGGGTTCTGGACTCGTCATGAAAATTTAATCGGGGGGTTGCAAATTAGCCTGTTGGCTAGAAACCTTTTATGCAACACATCTACACATATTGTTATGGCCTTGACTGTAATACTTATGTATATAATAATGTGCGCTGCATTGTCCCTGGCAAATAAATTGATAATAAAAAAAATCACCCCACAATGCACGGTTAGGCTGCAGCGACACTTTTATATCTCTGTGATTACAATAGGGTTCCCAACACTGTTGGTACTGGGATCTGCGTTGCCTTGCAACCGCAGATCCCAGCCCCCTCGGGGATTGACCCCTAATTATGTGTCTCATGCCATTGTGACAAACTGCAGTGTAAAGGCTTCACTCAGATTGATCAGTTGGTTGCACTCTTTCTCATTGGTTTGATGCATAGTGTGGCCTTCTCTTTCCTCTCCTCCCTTTTGAGAGTGGCTCTCCACAAAAGAGAGCCATGAGATGTAGTGTGAAGTTAAGGTCATTATGAAATGTGTTGAGTGCTAAAGATCAGATTGAAAGCAGTTCAATGTTGCTTTTATGTTTAGTTTTTTTCTCAAAGGTACCAAGTGGACGATTGTAGTTTTGATGGTTTGTAGGGCTGTACATATTCAAACTGGATAGATATTGACGGTGATACTGGCCTAATTAAGCAGATCGGGTATCAGCTGGGATGTGACCAATCCACATGACAAACTTCATAAAGTTTCTTTGTCGTTATAAAATTAGTTGTTTCCTCTTATTATTTGGCAGATAAAGGCGTAATGTGGTCTTGACTGGTCTCATCTATTACTTAATAACATCTTAACCAAACTTGAGGCTCTGCTGAAGTGTATTAGTCAATTATATTATATATACTTATTATTATAATATATTAGGCCTCCACAATTCGGGGAAAAATATGAATCATGGATTTTATTTAGCTTAGAATTCATATCACGAATCTCTGCCACAATTTTTTTCTCCCAAAGTGTAATGTTTATGGCACACATGAACCGTGACAGAACAAAGCAAATTGGCAGTACCAAACAGAATTTTTTTTTAAAAGTTATTTCAAATTAAATTGTGAACAGGGGTAAAACAAGATTGCGATTTTATGATTTATTGCGCAGGCCTATTATATTAAAAAACAAATACCCTTCATTCCTTTTGACGTTGAATATGCAGTTCATATAGGAATTAGCCTACTCGTGTGAGTTGACTTACACTGTACAAGTTGTTCAGGAGAGCCACAGAAAGGAGCACTTTTCAAGGATGTGTTATTTGTCAAATTGTGTGAAGGGTTGAAATGGCAGCATCTGTGTTTGCCTGTTAGGAACCAGCTGTAACGCTCCATGTGAGTTGCATTCTGGGAAGACTCAGTACTGTTGATGCAGTCTATTCATAGAGTACTTTGAATAAGTGCTGTTGAGAAAACAAAAGATGCAAAGATGTAGAAATACAGACAGAACAAGTGCATCCTAAGCTTCACAAAATGGGGCCAAGGCTTTTGTTTGTTGGCATACGCGGAGTGGTGTCTTGTGCATGGGGGGGGGGGATCAGACTGCAGCTGGATCAGAAGGCCTGAGTGGATTGAGCATTTAGAGGAGTGACAGTTTCTGTGCTGCAACTTCAAGTTTATTAATACATTTGTCAATCAAACAGAGTAGTGTTCCTTAACGACAAGCTCCACGATGAGTCCAGTGGGGTGCGGCATGTGAGGAGGATGTTTCACCCTGGTCGTGGACTGGGGGGTCCGAGAGCCCGCAGATCTAACATGCACTTCACCAGCAGCACCACAGGGGGACTCTCCACCAGCCAGAGCTCCTCACAGAGTTCCAACTACAGCAGAGAGGCCATGGACCCTATAGCAGGTCAGACACACACACACACACACACACACACACACACACACACACACACACACACACACACACACACACACACACACACACGCGTAATGGTGACATGGTAAATCCATGCTGACATGTATGATACAGGCTCCCTCTGAGGCACACAGCTGCAGAAGAAGAAAGGTGAAACCTGTTGTGGGTCAGGCAATAATGATGGAAAGTAGCCTGCACAGTTCCAAATCATAGACAGTGTATTGGGTGTACGGCAGCGACAAGGATCAAAGAAAACAGACAAAGATCAGATAAGTAATCTTATTCAAGGTGGGAAAAACAAAATAGTGTTTGTTTTTTAAATTTGACATTAAATAAGAAGATTCCTTATCTGTGAGTGCCGGGGTTTTGTTTTCTTTGGTCAGGTGATGAAAGCTGTATGTTTGTTATCAGTACAGTCAGGCAGAAAATAATTAAGTTGAGTATCTCACAGCTACAACTGCAGGAGGTCTGAGACAAAACACTGGCGCCTAGTACTAAATCAGGCGTGTGGCATTAAGAGACCCATGTATTCATTGGCTCACTATGAATTGTTTCTCACACATACAGAAAAATGACCTGCAGTAGCAGAGATATAATACAGGGCTAGGCCGAACGGTAGTCTGGATAATGCAGTAATGTGTGGGCAGAGTTGTTGCTGTGGCAATTTCTTGTTTATCCTGTTCCCAATTTTAATCCGGTTCAGCGCTTGGCATTCGCCATGTCAGCTCCAGCTGTGCCATAATGAGGGTCCCTGTTCAGTCTGCCTCACAAACAACCTCCTCACTAATGACCTACTATACCTGCTGGGCCGTTGACCCAACTGGTTGAATTTTAGCCTAAAAACCTCACAGCTGAGGGTCTTATCCTGTGTCCTGTGAATGATAGTGCTGTACGTTTGTGGATCAGAGGCTGCATAGCGGTCCTACTAGATCATTGTTCTGTGACAGTATAGCTCATAAATGCTATTTTTTAGGGATGAACAATGTGACCAATTTGAACTATGTACGTCTTATGTAAATTCACAAAACAAATTCTTAAATGATTTTGAATTTTCAGTTTTCATGATCTGCTTAAATATCATGTTTTCATGAGCGCCTACTGTCTGGTAGACTGATTGACTGGTCGTCTGAATTGACCAAGTCTTTGCTTCATGTTGGAATCATCGAGCCCTTGTCTTTTCCATCTTGGTCCTCCCAGAGCTTCTCTCCCAGTTGTCAGGGGTGCGGCGTTCGGCGGGAGGACAGCTCAACTCGGGCCCCTCGGCCTCCCAGCTCCAACAGCTTCAGATGCAACTCCAACTGGAGCGCCAACAAGCCCAGGCAGCGCGTCAGCAGTTGGAGACGGCCCGAAATGCCACCCGGGGCGGTGGCCGAGCCAATGCAATCCTCAATACCAATTCAGCTGCCGCAAACCCCAACGCCAACCACAATACCAACCCCAGTCCAAACCCGGGTCCGCCGGAGTCCAACACACAGCATACTGCACATAGCTCCCAGTTTCTACTCAGCAGGTGGGATTGTCGCTCTTATTTTCTGTGTCCACCTAAAATGTCTTTAATGTCCTTTGGATGTTCACCGTGCAGAGTATTTTTATATGTGTTAAAGGGCTCTTTAAGCAGTTGTTTTTTTATTCTCTACTGTCACCTGATTTGTCATCCATCTGTCGTCCTCTTTTAACCAACTGTTAAATTTCTCTTGCAGGCTGAGCGAACCGCGGCTGTCTGAGGCAGAGCGGCAGGCGTGCGAGGCCCAGTGGGCTGACAGAAGCTTGTTTGTGACGGAGCTGCTGCTGTCAACGCTGCTGCCCGACTCGGACGCCTCGGCCTCCTCCGACGAAGACGAGGACGACTGTCACGGCTCATTGCGGAATTTTGCTGACTTCGAGGCCATGGGCTGTGTTGAGGTCATGACCTTAGACGTGGCACTGGAGAACCTCAACCTCAAGGAGATGACCCCGGCCACCAAGACGCCGAAAACCACGACTAAAACAGCACCAACGAAGAAAGAGCCTCCTGCGCCGCCCCTTTGATGACATGGCCACTCGCTCCCCTCAATCCACCATTGTACTTGGCTGACTGCTGAGTCAGTCCGACTGCCAATGGATGACAAAAAAGACTGCAGTTCTTTTTGGCTTTGTTTTATTATTTTTTTTCTCAGTGATTGTCATTTCAGCTATGTCGCTCCACACTCAACCCCATGTTTATTATGTTGTGTACATTGAATAAAAGTAGTGAGACGAGAGAATGTGAAAGCAAGCAAGCGTGGTGGGTGCGTGAGAGAAAGAAAAATAACTATATAAATATATTATAGAAAAATTTATATGAAAGTTGATAATCAATTCCAGTACATATATAATAACCCACGTTTCCTCTAGCAGATGAGCAAAGCTTAGTTAGCCGTTTTAAAGAGACAAACGTGTCACACGCCCAGGGAGAGGAGGCAGACAGAAACCTCTCCGGTTAAAAACGCTGCTGTGTATTTATAGTTATTGATTAAAGAACTGCTTGGAATGGTTTACCACAACTGAAGCATGAGCTTAAATCACCATGTGCCCATTTCTAACTGCACACTGTCACTAAACGGGGAGGTCTTTCTCTTTTGTTCAGACACCTGAGTAACTGTAAATTAACGGTACTGAGTGCCACAGCACTGGTATTTCTGCACCACACACACACACACAGACTGATGGCCATGTTTGGTTACATTCATGACCAGTCTCAACCCCCCTCCCCTTTGTGTGACATCACCTGTTTTGGGTCTAAAGACCTTGCTTTATATCAACTGTGGGCACTTTGGTTTTGAATTGCATATCCAGTGTCCATTTGTGTACACTACAGATGCTCTACATAAAGGCGTAATGCAACTTGGAGGCAAACAGAGATGAAACTCCTCAGTGTGACCATTTTCAGGCCTTTTCTAACAGAAGAAACACAACCTGGTTCACATTTCACCCCCCGGCCCCCCTCAGACACTATTTTCTCAAGCTTCCCGTGATCTGAAATTCTCTCCATTACTCATGAATGCAAAATTTACTCATGCGACTTGAAGGAGAGCATCTTGTTTTGCTCTTTCCATTAATTTCTCTCAGTCAAAAAGATCTTTGTATGCCTCCACTGCTACCTGAAGAAATGCAATGTATGTTTTTGGCTCAGCGAAAGCCAAATCAACAGGGTAAACCTTTCAGTTTGGAGGACAATAAAAAATGTTTTGGATGGAAATTAACTAACCCAATCCTGCTCTCTTGTTTGTGTTTTTACTTTCATATTTTTTCCTCTCTCAGTTGCTAACTTCTTGGTGAGCATGTACAGCATATGGTAAAAATAAACACCTATCTTACAGGTTAAGTTCAATCTCAATTAGTCTCGTTATCTCCTGATGCATTTCTTCATTCACAGCAGCAGTGCAAGAGACTTTATATTTGTTAGTTTGGTGGGACCTACTGGACACCTGCAGACACTCTGCCCTGAAAAGTACTTCACTACCTTTGCATGTTTTCCAGGTGTAAAAATGTAATCAGTATTTTTTTTGATTGATAAACAACAGTGGGCACAACTGGAGCTACATGTGCAAAACTACAGTCTGCACTAACAGTCACCTGAGCTAAACAGTTCACATCTCCTGCAAAACTCATTCACAGCAACACAACTCTGGACACACGTCTCAAAACAGGCTCAATGCACCAAACACTATGAACTATGAACTCTCACTGAGATAACACACACTGTCACTCAGAACACACTGAGTAAAAACACTAGCATCAAACACCAATACTCATCTTTACAGTTTGAGTGACTTCACACTACTTGATAGTTTCTTTAAAGAAAAGATATAGATTTCCATATATAACAATTTTCACATAAAGTAAAGAAGAAGGAATAAAATCATTTTGCTTCAATACAGTATTTTGTTTCTAGTAATTTACGGAATTACTGGAAGAAAAAAAAACAATGTACAAAACTAATAAAGAATAGTGACTAATCCTGCCTCTCTCCAGCATCATGCAGCCAGTTGTCTTCATCACATTTGATGTCTGCATCTTCTCTAAATACTAATGAATGTGGTGTTTCCATTGCTTTCAACTCCATTACCTTCTGAAAAACAGTAAGAATGCAGTTTTGCTATCGTAAAGATATAGTGTTATTCACTTTTTTATAGCTGTGTATGTAACCTCAGACATCTGACCTGGAAATATTGTTATGTTTGCTCTTTTACCTTTTTCCACAGTGTATAATGGTTTCATTCATATTTGTTTTTTGTATACAAAAAAAAGGCTTTCTGAGCTTTCTCTGTATAAAAATACCGTATACGTTCACTAACTAGTCTAAAAAAGACACCTGCTTAGGCTTTCAGCTTAAATTACAATCAGCAGTGTTTGATAGGCACCAGAATGAAATCTATTCTGTTTTGAATGTGTGGTGTTGTGCGTTGTGACCACAGTGTGTTAGCATTTGAACAAAGTGCTGTGAATCCACAGTGTGTGCACATTATGGTTAAAGTCATGGGATAAGTGTGTAGAGTGTTGAAAACTGTGTTCAAGCAATGAACAACAAACTAGAGTTTGGTCAACATGAACTGTCGCTGTGCAGACTGTAGTTAGAGTTTTGCACATGTGACTCCAGTTGTGCCCACTGTTGTTTAGCAATCGAAAAAAAACTATAATGTTCTCCTAAAAACATGCTAGAAATGAACATCAGCCAACGATAAGGCAGAGAAGCTCGGGGTCTCTCTGGAGTAAAGATGCAGCACAGATTTACATTGCTTTTTTATAAACCAGTTTCCTTTTCTGATTTCTTTCTGATAATTTTGGAGTATGTATGTCATGGTGCTGTTGGAACTGTATTGCATTATATCGAGGGGTGTTTGCTAATAAGTCTACAACCCTTCCTATAAATGGGGTGGACAAAATAAAAGAAACACCAGTCGGTAAAACGCAATACAATAAACCACCACCCTTACATAATGATCACAAAGTGGAATCAACAGCTCTATAAAACAGTTTAAACTAAATATCTCACCCATATGAAGGTAGAATGTATTGCAGGATTTATGTGTTAAATGTAGGCTAGCTACGTGCACTGTCAACTTGTTAATATTGATGCGGCAGAACCGTCTTTTTTATTTTCAACACATCATTCTTCTATGTCAAAACATGGCACCTACATTTCCCAAAATGCAACTCGACCACCAACGGTTTGCTCCAGAGATTACGGATTCTGTGCTTAAAGGTCCCATGGCATGAAAATTTCACTTAAGGAGTTTTTTTTAACATTAATATGCCTGCCCATGGTCCCCCAATGGCTAGAAATGCTGTTAGGTGTAAAGCGAGCCCTGGGTATACTGCTCTGCCTTTGAGAAAGTGAAAGCTCAGATAGGCTGATCTGGAATCTTGCCCCTTATGAGGTCATAAGTGCAAAATGCATGTTTTCCACTGTAATGGTAAAAGGCCTTTAGACAAGAACCCAGCTGTGATTTCCTTCCAAGATGGGCATGCTGACTAATGCAAAAACAAAATCAAAAGAGCTATATTTGGTTTATCTCACTGGGAACATTTAGTCATTTATACAAATTAAACAACATTTGGCCCAGATTTGCACCCAGCTGCTCCTTTGTTGTAGGCCTAGGCCTATGCCAAGAAAACAGTGACATACATTATTCATACATCAGGAAAAAGTATTTAAAAATATGTAGGCATATACTGAGTAGCCTACATGGACTTAAAGGAGAGGCCACAGTAAGTTTAAAATGAAACAATGTGATTGGCTGTGTGAGAACAAGCTCTACACCCATCGACCCATGGAGATGGAAAGGTATTCTGATGAATTAATTCAAACAAAAACATACATTTGTGATTTACACAGCCAATATGTACTGTAGACAAACTCAAATATGCTATTTCCTTTCTGCTAGACTCGACAGCTAAACTCTCAGTGGGTCTGACAGATAGATAGAAAGATAGAAAGATAGATAGGCGGTTGGTTATGGTGCAGTGGATATGACACATGCCTTTGGTGTGGGAGACATGGACATTCCCACTGTGATACATCAACCAATGTGTCTCTGAGCAAGACACTTAACCATAGATGCTCCAGAGGTGTGCGACTTCTAACATACTGCATAGCAATTGTAAGTCACTTTGGTCAGCTTAATGTAATGTAATAAAAGATAGATAGATAGATAGATCTGTGGACATGTGGATTTTAACTGCTTAAGAAACCTGTTTTCAGCAAAGTGCAGATTCTCCCTGCATGAGAAAAATCTGTTTTAAGTGGCTGTGAATGTCACTCAAAAACAAATGGGTTGATATAATTACATTTTCTACATACCACAAATTACACTGAAGTTAAAAAGTCACTATAAACCTGAAGAGCTTTCTGTTGTCAATTAAGTTGAACACAAGAACCACAAATAAAGAACTCAAGTTGAACAATGTCTCTGCTTCTGAAGCACTGGGAACCCTGTGACTGCAGGGAGGTTATGGTTTCCATTTCTTGTTGGTTACTGATTTAACCAACATGAAATGGAAACCATTATCTCCATTGGACGTAAATGGTGTCACTTGCTGTGTGCCAACCAGCATTTTTCAGCGTTACTGTAGAGACGTCTTAGACAGCCACAGTGCTGGGAACTTAAAAGTGCAATCTGTGCCAAGTCACTGAATTATTATCTGAGCTCTAAACCCCTAAATAACCGCAGCCTGAAAAGATTTGGCACATTCATTCAGTCTTTAAGGAGGTTGGTTGCTGTGGAAACCAAATGCATGCAAAGTGGGGGAAAAAGACAGAAACACAACCACAACACTAAATATTTTAGGGCACAACAATATATTGCTGATATATAGTTACAAAAGTAAAGTTAATATTAGATGTATACAAGTTATAAGACTGCCTCGCTATTTAAAAAAAAAAGTACATATACTGTATATATCTATACAAAACAGCAAATGTTATCATCATGATTAAGTTTTTGTAAAGTAAGCAATTAGTTCCATGAGGGAGTGTTTCAAAGTATTTTGAAGAATAGGACAGGGAATAAATGTATAGCCATTAAATATGGTCAAAAGAAAGTGGAAACTGATTTTACACATCAGTCAATAAGATAAGTTGTTGAATCATAAGTCAATAATAGAAAGGGAAAAAAAACTACACTAATAGTTCTAGGAGAATAGTACTGCATACATAACTAATTGAACGCTCTCATTGCTTTGTCATCTCATCTATCTATTAAGCCAATGACATAGAATGCATATGTTAAAAAGCTAAATTATATCATCTTTCCAGCTTGAAGTAAGCATTGTTTTCACCTCGTACACATCTTTCCTAAAATAAGACACAACTCAGTAGAATTTCTGTATTCTTTGTAATTTTAATTCCCACAATTTAGTTTAAATGCAGACATTTCTTCACTAAAATCTTAAATAAAACATTACAGTACGATATATTCAAATCAGAAGAGCTTTAAGATTTTTGTAGAAGCAGGCTACAATTTCTATAGATTTTTTTTTATTAATTCATTTTTTTTTTTACTTTTGAAGGACCGGATAGTTAAATAGCAGTAAACAGTAAAGAGACAACACAGAGCTGTAAAGCCTGCAGGCCAGCCAAGGAGCACATTCTATTACAAAACAGACCAGAAAACTAGAGACAGCACTTGAAGGTCTGAACTGATACCCCTCCACCTCTGTGAGGCGGTGTTAGTTCCATACAAACAGGAGAGGGCGCTATTAAACCAGGCGTAGCTACACGACCACAGAGAGACAGCAGTGTAGTTGCACCTTCACAAACAGCTTGTTTTGCACATTCAGGGAGAGAAAAATGGCACCTTCTGTTTCTCCACAAAGAGGTCACAAAACAGTTATAATGCAATAGAAGCACAGGTACTCCCTCAATGGCAATTCCACCACTCAATGATACTGAGGAGCTGGAACAGACTGGTCTCTACAGGGAGGGAAAGGGTCAGGCTAGGCCATCTAGTGGCTGCGTACATACCAAACCAATTTTTGAAAGAAAGATTATCCTAAATTCTTCCTGCAAAATCATTGGATTTATTGTCTTTCAGGATATAATCTAATCTAAAACGCATCAATAAAGAATCAGTTTGATCTATAACTCATAAGAGAATTACTCTCAAGGTCTGACTCATTTAAAAAGGCCCCTCCTTTCTCAATCCGCCAGTTAGAACTCTTATTTTTGTGCTTTCCACACTGCTTTGAAGTGGACTGGGCTCCTTTGGAAAAAGGTGATGTCACATATGTTCATGCACCAACTGAATCAACGACATGTGACGATAGTCGACTGCTTGTTTGCTAATGTCCGATCAAGCCAGATTACCTGAGATTCCAGTGTTAAAACCATTGTTTTATATCTATGGCTAAACCCTTGATAAATAATACCTACAGATGTTTGTTATTTTCTTCAAACTTTAACCTAATCATTATTTGTTATAAAGAAATATGTAACATTGGAAAATGTTTTTAGGGGCTTTAATATATTAAGAGCAATGCTACTTTGATATTTACCATGTAGCGTAGTTGCTTTTATGAAATTACTATCAGATATGTTTAACGCAGTCACCATAAGACAATCCTCTCCCCCCCACCCCCCCATCTTGAGCAGTGCATCCCTTTTGGCCTATCAGGGCTAAGAATGGCATGGAAAAACAACAGAAAATGACAGTGTGAGTTACAAAACAGGGGCCTGCAGAGCACGGTGGTGACAAACCAGATGTCTGAAGCATGCTGGCTGACCTCAGTCAAATAAACCTCGTAATCCACCATGAGGAAAGTAGATTCAGTCTCATTTCATTGTTTACTTAACTTAAACACAAGAGCAACAAACATCCACCAGCTGCAGCCAGCTAATAGAACTTGCCATAGAGTGACTTTCATCAGCGGAAATATGCACATTACATGGGGTTCTCCTACTATTAGACTAGACTAGCAATATTATTTTGTTGGCATTCAACAAGGATTTAAGTCTGCACTTGGTAGCTCATGTTGTTGTTACATAATAACAAAACAATCAATGTTTTACCTTATCTATAACTGACGGGTGCTCAAATGTCAAGTATAAATGTGTAACATGTCTCATTTATTTAAGAATATGAACAAAATAAGTTTTTCTGCGGATAGATGAAAAAGACTCTATGGCAAAATACACTTAGAGTTAACAGCTTATCGGAGTTCAGTTAGCCTGTTGCTCTCTATAAAACAATAACATTTTTATTCTATCTAGAAGTAAGCAGTTACATTGGCTTGTTTTAAAGACTGACCTGAAAATCCTTCTAGGCCTATTTTCTCCAAATTGACTTCCTCCACTAGCTCTGTGCAGCCCCCTGTGTAACACACATGCCGTGGAAGGGTATGAGCTTCAAGAGTGGTTACCTGCCAAAACAAGGAAACAAATGTCCTCATAGTCCAGTTATCAGTTACCAAGTTTAAGATTTAAGGTTTCGCCACTAGAGATTTTTGCTTCTAGGTTTGTGCAGTTGTCCTGGTTTTGGCAAGATGCTGTCCTGCTCTCACAGCTCATGATCAAAAGCAGTAGGGAAACAAAATTACAAAGTGTTTTCATCTAAAATTCAAACATAAAAATGGTAATTTAAAAATCTGATCTATTGGCAACCGACACGTCAATCTACTGGAAGAACACACAGGGCTTAGAGGAAGTGTGGCACATGGCACCAGTGAGGCAAGACACTTGTAATAAGACCATTTCTCAGTATCCCAGATATCTTAGAACAACTAGTCCCTGTTCTCCAGTTTCCCCATCAATCCCACAGTGTGTCCTCCAAAGTGTCTGGAAACTCACCCAGGTTAAAACTCAGATATGGTAGAAAAATATAGTCTTGATGAAATTTCTATAGTAATTTTCTTCATTACTGAATTGCACATACATGTAGTGTCACCTCATTGTAGTAGCAGTGTAAAGTGACGGGGATCATGATTAGCATTACTACTACAACAAAAAAAACAAGTCATTGCGCGTGCACGCACACACACATGCTCTCGCTTTCTTTCTCTCTAGACACTTCAGGTTATTTTATTTTTTTACTTTCACTTAAAAAAAATCATGGTTAATAGTTTGTCTTTCATTGGCATCATTAGGCAACAGGTTTTTTTTTCCAGATACTCTACAATATGGTTACGATGTAAACACCACATTACTTATTTAACTGTATCTGCACAAAGTAAAACACAATGTTACAAGGCAAGTGGCTAGTTAAGCATAGATTTGTTCATGAGAGAAAGATTTTTTTTAGGAAACACACCACAAGAACAAAAAAGAAACACCTGGCAACGAGTTTGTTCAAATAAAAACCAAAAAAAGCTTGAGGCTTTCTTCGTCTATACAGGTCTGGCGACCCTGTTAAAAAGCTGGTGATGATCAGTACTATCCCCCCAGATACCATTTCACATAATGATCCTAGGATAAGTCTTGTGATATTTTTGTAACATGAGCGTCCTCAAATCCACCACCACTGGACTTTGATTTAGCCTGAAACTTGACCCTGTGTTATGTACCTAACCTTTAGCACTTTGATTGAAATGCAGGTGATAAACAGACTAAACACTTCTACATTTAAAACAAAAATAAAAATAACAGGAGCTACATGTGTGGCTGGGGTTGAATCCCCTTTTTCTCCACCTCTGCATAACTGGCTGAGTTATAATACGGGTTTGATATGATACATAATCACCGTCTGATATGACAAGGCTGACCAGGGGTATGAGACCGAGGTTCAGGGCTACAGAAACAGATAAACCCTGGACTAAGATGTGATCTGACCGGCAAAACAGGGCGGGAGATCTGAAATGACCCGAGCATGGACAGTGTGGAGGTCCATCCTTGGCTGGGAGCTTTAATATGAGGAAATGATTCCAGTAGCTGAGCTTTATATATGAAAACAAAGGCATATGGATGAAGATATGTGAACATTTTATGAGACCTTAGTGTTTTTGTTTCTGTTCAGTTTTAGTGTTTTGGCTTCTGCGACACAAAAAATTCATTCTACTTTAAGTCTATCAAATATCCCCATCTGAAATCCATCTGAAACATTTTCTCAAGGAAACATTTTAACTAAAGATTTGTTAGCAAATGCTGGTGATTTTACTGATACGATAAAATCAGAAGGAAAGAAATATCTCCAGCTTTCTGTGGAGTACGGCTTCATTACTTTTAATTTAAATACTGTTTTCCAATCAATGTACTTCTGCACACCTCCGGAAAAAACAGCAGCCTGTCAAGTGTATGTGTTCATTTAAGGTGCGTGTTTTCTGGGATGAAACACACTGTAATTAATAAATGGAACTATGACATCGTGGAGAGCCTCCCTCCCCACTACATTAAAAACAAACCATGATCCCACATCCCCCCCTCTTTAAGGACAGTATTTACAGTACAAATTACAGTATATTACATCATTAAAAAATATGAGATCCATCTCTAAAAACATACAGAAGCTCTTGACAAAAATCAACTCTTTAGCAAATCAGGTTTCTGTGGTATCATGAGGAAAATTTAAAAAAAGCAGAGTGACAGTCCCCTCGCCCCCTTCTGAGGCGTTCTTTCCATTTGGCCCTAGTTGTACCTGGCTAGCATGTTAAAACTGAGATGATGGATGGGTTGGTTTACCGCACGCACATCTTTTCTTCCTCTTTTTTTAAACTTTAAAGCAAGCCTGCAAAACAACAAATCACACTCAATCCAATACAACAATATGTACAGGGTTTTTTTTTTCTGGAATTTTGGAACAATAATAATGAGCACTTGACAATCTATGCTACCTGGGATTGCAGGCAGAACTATCTAGTTTTACTGTAGTTTAGGTGTGCAGAATTAACGGTTTATTTGTCATGTGCTGCCTTTTGTTTTTTAAAACTCATGATAAAAAAAAGAAGGGACAGAAAATGACTGCCACTTTTTCTTCTGCCATACTTCTTGTTAAGAGGTACTGGAAATCTCCCTATTACTGTCATATATGTACAGCAGATTGAATAGCTGGTTATAGACTTTCATATCCACCCAAAAAAAAGAGAATAAATAAAATCTAATCAGAAACTCAAATGAGACAAAAAAGATTACTGGACTACAGAGCCAGGCAGCATATGAACCAACCCTCCTCACACACCCACAGTACAACCAAGTCCATATGTTAACCTCTGCAGCTTCCTCCCTTCTCCTTCTCTTATCCCCGTCACCCTTGCTCTCTCATCATTTCCTTCTCCTTTATCGGTACCCCTGACACTCGAGCTATGATTTCTACCCAAGATTCCCTCTCTCTTTCACCGACTCTTTCTTCCTCCTCTGTTCTCTCTCCCAGCCATGCATCCTCAGACGTAGGGCAGGATGCCGTAGACGAACAGGGCCATGACGGCAGCGCTGAACAGGCCCGGCCACGGGCACAGTGACGAACCACGCCAGGAAGATGTTCCTGAAGAGGTGCCAGTCCACTGCTTTCTGGGAGCGGATCCAACCCACGGCCACGACTGAGCCCACCTAGAAGCCGCAGCCAGGGGGGAGGGGGAAGAAAGAAAGCAATCAGCAGCAGCACAGAACAAAATGTTTAAGGTAGGCAAAGTCAAAGACACTAAAGAGCTGCAGGTTGTTCAGGCTTTTCTTACGCAGATGACTTCAGATCATATCAGCTTGTTTTTAAAGGCCTACTTCTTATATTTACTGTATGTTTAGCCAATGTTTGTCCATCGAGCTCTAATGGACTTGACAGCTAATGAGTGAATTTGCCTCTCTCTCTCTCCTTATCTTTTGTTGGTACTCTGATCAACAGTATCATTATGATCATGAAGTATGTGAAAAATCTTAATTTGCAAAGTAACTTAACTACAGCTGTCAGATAAATGTATGAAATTAAGTATAAAGAAGCAGACAATGGAAATATCCAACTAGAGTTCAAGTACCTCAAAATTGTACTCAAGTTAAAGTACTTGATTAAATGTATTTAGTTGCATTTCATCACTGGCCATAGTTGAGCAGACCAAAAAGATCCACAGGTAAGGAAACAAAAGGTGATGACAACATTAGTATCTGGGCAGAAAAGTCTGCAATCAGCCTTCAGCTCTTTAAAACCAGATCAGTCCAAAATGTCTATGTTAGTCAAAGCAAGCAGATTGTATAAGTTACTACTACCTAATCCTTCAAATGTAATATCTGGGTGTGGACGTCTCTTTATTGGGCTATACATAATGCAACAATGTAAGAGTTTTATCAGCCAATTTATTTATTGTTTAGTGTTTTTAAAGTCACGTCCATGAACTCTTCTCTTATACTTATTCAAGTAATCAAGTGAGAATATTACTGAGAAGGAATTCATTCATTTCAGACCCCTCAGTGCGTTGGAGTGTCATGTGCAGTGACTGCGTTCCGCTCCATTTGTGACGCTGCAGGTGGGCGGGGGTTAAACTGTGTCTGCTCTTATACGGCCAGAGAAACATGAGACACCTTCTGTCACACTCACTAAATATGGAAGGTCAACAGAGACCAGAGGTGTTTTTAGTCAATCTTACTTAAATGTTACACTAGTGACACTAGACTATACAAAAACATATTCTGGGAAGGAAGGAAATGATATAGGCTGGTATTTAACTTCTCAGAAAGTTATTTTACTTTTTCTTCATTTGGATAATAAGCATAATTATAAAAGCAGTGTTTCAAAAGCCTGTGTGGAACAATAAAAAAACTTTGTGGTCAAGATTTTTGTTTACAGCCAATTACAGTATTTCAGGCAAGCATCAGCAAAGCCTGAACTCAGTGTGACCTCAGTGTTTGTGCTGCAGACTGCCTGTAGCGCTTATGAAACACCGAGTCACTGCACCTAATCTCTCCAGGACTGGGCATCAATTCAGTTTCATCTGCACACAGGTAAACCAAAACCACTAAACCAAATGGATGCCATTACCACTCATTTACACTCACATTTTCTCTTTGGGAGATGTTTACAGATATTGTTGGCTACTTTCTGAAAACATCAGTGTCACTTTTAACAGAAACGGTATGATAAGTTAACAAATAACTTTAAAATACAGATTTCATCCAACAGCGTGTCTGTGCATCTCCCCGACATGATCATTGAATTTACATCCACACCAGACCAATATACCTCCAACCATCAGTAGATTTAGCATTATGGCATAGCAGTTGATTATCTGAGGTTTTAGGGAAGAGACAAGGGTAAGTGGAAGTGAGAAGTGAAAATAAAGTATGGATGATGATGTTGACGTTTACACAAATGGATCATCAGTAATTATATACCAGTTTTGATTTTTGTGCAGTTTCCCTTCAGCAGACTGTTGCCAATTTTTGAAAGATTTATCTAAATTATAAACACATGATTGTTTTTTTCACAAATTCAGCAATAATGTGCTTAAAATTCTATCCCTTATTTTTACTTGTGTCAATGACATGATTTAACAATACAATTCATGTGTTACACTTAACTTTCTTCCTAAATACAGGCTATAATTTGAAGAGAATACACTTTGAGGCTACAGGTAGCAGCCAGTTAGCTTAGCTTAGCATAAAGACTGTAAACAAGAGGAAACAGCTAGCCTGGCTCAGTCCAACTTAAAATAGCACCTTGTAAACAGCAAAGATGTTTTAGAAATCTCTATATGTACGGATTAAACGATAGAAAAATGTGATTCTTGTAATCTTAAAAATAAAAGAATGTTAACAAGTAAATTGAAATCTTGCTACAAAAAAAAAAAAAGGCGAAAGAAAGAGATAAGACACATTCTCATGAATCTCTCTGTCCAATAGCTATACACTTGGGATATTCTGCTCTACAACTAATAGGCTTACATCAAATGCCATCAACTTTTAGTACAAAGGTCCTCTTAAAGAAAAACGTGTGAGGGTTTGCTACCAAAGGCAAACTGCACAAGTCAAAACTGCAACTTTGGGAGTTGTTATTGGATTTGGTGATTGAGAGCTACAGGTAAAGCGCTGAAGTGGCTTCACTACCAATTACACCAATACCTTGCAGTGGGTGGAGCTTATTGGAATGCCCACATTTGATGCAACAAGCACTGTTAGCGCACTCATTACTTCAATGCAAAATCCGCTGTAAAGACAGACAAGTGCAGAGACAGAGAAAGATGGAGAGGGAGAGGTAAATATGTGGAAAACAAGTGTGGCAGGTGGGATCGGGGGGGCAGGGGAGGGGGGACCCACACACCAAACCATGCCAGTATTGAGAGGGCAAAATGGAAGAGTATTGGTGGAAATGAAAGAGAATGAGACACCATGTTGATGGGGAGGGGCAGGAGAGGGTTGGGACTGGTGGGGTCGCCATGTCTTCCAGCCTGGATCCAATGCTCCTGAAAAGAAACAGGGGAGAGGGGCTGCACACTGCTGCCTGGGCTTATCGGATTTCAATTGTTTGATTATCTTGATTATTATTATTATCTTGTTTGATTATTAATGCGATGAAAAGGATCTGAACTTTGCTGTCTCTGATGAAATACATTTTATCAGAGCATCCTTGGAAACAACCAGGAAAAAAAGATGACCAAAGATTGCCTGGCATAAATACGACCGTAAAAAATGTGTAAATTCTACAGAAAATATTTGATTGCGAGGCTTGTTGATTTAGACTAAAGTAATGTGTTTATTTCCAACCCAGTGCCCTCGGAGGCAGTGTGAGCTTCCTGTCCCCTGGAAATGCCTGGAGGGGAGTTGAGAGGCCAGCTGGAGGGCCACTCAGTCATACCTTGCAGTGCGTGGTACTGACAGGGATTCCGATATTGGAAGCTAACACGACTGTGAGTGCAGAAGCCAGTTCAATAGTGAATCCACTGCGGAGAAGGGAGGGGAGAGGAGGGGGAAACAAAGAGACATCCTTCATTTTATTGTCTGGAATGTGCTGCTGATGGCAAGGTAATAGTAATACCATAACAGAATTGCTCTTTAAACTATGCTCAACACGCACACAAAGTAAACAAAATACACAATAATCAAACTCTTATTTCTCTCAGACACACACACACACACACACACACACACACACACACACACACACACACACACAC
The DNA here is from genome assembly GCA_026937815.1 of Etheostoma perlongum. Lineage (NCBI taxonomy): Eukaryota > Metazoa > Chordata > Actinopteri > Perciformes > Percidae > Etheostoma > Etheostoma perlongum. Next base: position 12,263,810 of record CM049375.1, on the reverse strand, counting down.
ACACACACACACACACACACACACACACACACACACACACACACACACACACACACACACACACACACACACACACACTAAATAAAGCATTTCTATCAGGTGCTAAATGTTGGTAGGGAACTCAAAGAGTGATACATGTGATCCACAGAGCATTATGGGAATGTGTTTGTGTCTCGCTCTGACTAGGAGACACTTTGTCTCAAGCCAGGTCCCGTTTCCAAAACACCATTCACACTTTGACACCAGACCAGTAGGCGCACTGGAAAAGAAAACCTTTCTTGATCTACCCCCTCCCCACCATCCCAACACACAAAGAAACATTTGGACATTTGCTTGGGAGTGAAAACCACAGATCTTTATAATAGCAAGAGAGAGAAAAACGATTGAGAAAGCAATCTGAAACTGAATAATTAGCTTGCTCCTTAAGTTAAGACGCTGACCAGGCGTTTGCAAGGAATTGGTTGTAAGTCTGGTCAGCGACCTTTGTTGCATCTCTCTAATCATTTCCTGTCAGCCCTTCACTCAATAATAACAAAGGAAAAACAGCCAAAAAAGTAAATCATCAAGTAAGAAATCCCTCATGTCTAATTTGTGTGTGTCTGTGTGCAACTTTGATCAGCAACCAAGCTCTTAATTGTACCCCCAGTTTTTTTTTTTGACAAGTCAAAATGTCTTCTGTGAAAATGGCCTATTCATCAGGAATGGAAGAGGAGAAAGTCTTTCTGAAGACAGGTCCTATTTTGTCCACTGCAGATAAGTAGACTTACTCCACCTCTAACGGCAACTACAAACATTTGTGTAGCAAGCCAATTCTACAAGTGTGCCACAGAGGATGAGCTCATCACAAAGAGACTTGGTGAGGCCAGTTAGATCTGCAGCAGTCCGACCCTGTGGTGACTCAACAGGAAAGCTGTCCAGAATAATCAAAATATATATTTCAATTTAAAAACGTTTTTGATGGATGTGATACACTGCAATGTTTAAGTCCACTGCCTGCTAAATTATATGCTCGGCCACAGACTAAAGTTACACAAACTAAACCCACAGAGACACACTTTCCTGTCCTTACCCCAAACAATATTCTGTCAGATTGATGGATGGAAACAGACATTGGAGGAAAAAGAGCTTTTAGAACTGTGAACCAGAGCAAATTTGTCTTTTCAGTCCTGGAAAAAAAGACTAAGCTGGTGATGGAAAGAGGGTGATTAAGAAAGAAAGAAAGGAGGCACACAGCAAGAGAGAGGGGCCAAGGAGAAGGAGAAATGAAAAGGAAGAAATAATGAGAGTGAGAACAATTGCGGGACTTTGGGGAAAAGAGAGAAAGATTTGAGGCAATAAAAAACAAGACAAAGTTGCAGCGAGATGAAAACGAGAAGGAATGGAAGAAACAGAAAAAGTGAGGGCAAGGGGAAGAATAAGACCACAAACCACAAAAATAGCGATTGACAGGAGAGAGTAGGACGAAAAGGAATGGAAAAAAGGACAGAGGGGAAAAAGAAAAGCACAAGAGGCTGGCGTCCCTCTCTGCGTTTGGAGAAGAGAGTCCAGGGTTCCCACTGTGGCTTTGCCCCTCCCTCACCCTTCTTGCTCTACTTCTCTTCATCCAGAATGTCAAACAACTTCCTGTTACCCTGTGTGATGTTTCTGCCAGGCAACAGAGTACACACACGAAAAACTTGCACAAACAATTAGACCTTAATATGCATGCATGCATGCGTGCACTCATACTGTAATCTCACCACACAATGTCATGCAGGCATAGAGCATAGACACACACACACACACACACACACACACGTACACACGTACACACACACACACACACACACACTTCAGCTAATGCGTGGGAAGACGATGAGACTAATGAGAGAGAGATTGATCTCAAGGACAGAGGAACAGCAGTAGTTATGGATGCGTGATGTCCGCTGCTGAGGTTGTTGCATAAAGTTTGCCTTGGCGTTGTGGTCCCAAAGACTACTTAATTATTCAGAATTATTATGTAATAGGTCAAAAGGCTGTAGAAAAATAGACTATTATTCCTACTTCATTCACTCTGCAAAGGGCTACTACCGAGAAAATCATTACAGTAGATGTCTACATAATGGTAAATAATTAGTTCTAGCAAAGTTACAGTTTGGGTAGGACAACTGTGTGATTACTGTTAAAAAATTTTAATTGTTTAAAAGTTGTTCAGAGATCATGAAATACTTATCATCAAAATATTTTATATATCTGTGGGATAACGTATTATTGACATATAATTCACTTTTGTATTGTAGAAATGCCAGACGGAAAATTCAAGTACAAGATTGTACTTGCAGGTTGCCTGCGTAGTTAAAATGTCTTTTGCCTGCAGCGGCAGCTCTGTATGGGAAGTAGAGAGTGGTTAATCAGTGCACGCACGAGGAAAAAGTTCTTGATTAGTCATACAAGTTTACTGTACCTGTAAACAGGGAGCAGTTGAGGCAACAGAGCAGCCGCTCTAAACGTGACTGCGCTGCCTTAGGTCCACGCATTATACTGCCAGCATAGTGTGGGATTTATGAATGTCAGTTGAATTGTAATTGCTGGTTCAATAACTTTTAACAGCCATATTAAAGACATTGTTTTTTGCATTCTAACACAGCTGTATGCACATAAACACTTACCAATACTTACCAAGGACGCTGTTGCACCGGATGGACTTGTGTAGGTCAGCATATTGAGGCTTTTTGGAACAAATAGGAAAGTTCACCCCTGCCACAGTCTTTCCCCCTCTTATCCATATTCTTTCTTTCTCACCCATTTCCATAAATACAGACAGAGACACACACACCCCTCCACCCACTCTCCCACGCGGTGGCTTTCTCACCTTGAGGGCGTGATGGGAGTCAGGTCTTTCCCCATGGTCTGAATGACGCGGCGGCCCCACACCCACAGGCCGGCGCAAATGCCTACACCACCGTATAACAGCAGCCAGATGGGAGTGGCAGCATCTTGCATCACACCACCCTGCTCGTAGATCATCCACAGCGCCACCAGGGGCCCAATGGCATTACTGTGAAGGTGAGAAAATAGATTTCAAACTCAGGCAGCTCTTTTAGTATTTATGACCGACTGAACATCACAAGGACAAAAAGATCTAGCAGAGTAAAGCGGATATCTCTAATTTTAGTTACAGAAACATTATTTTTATGTAATCTAATAGGGCAAAAAAATTCAGAAATAACAATATATGCTCGGGTGCTAAGGTAATTGACAATAATTTGACAAGTGCATTGACTATATGGGATGTTGTATGTCTTGTAAACAGGAGGCAGCACCTGACATCGTTGCCTCCATGGGCGAAGGAGCCAAAGCAGGCGGTGAGGATCTGCAGGAAGTGGAAAAGTAGAAACACCTCAGGCTTATCCTTCTCCTCGTGCTCCTCCTCGACCAAGTCGTCCAGAGGCACTGGAGCAGGAGCACCTTCTTCGCCCACCCCCTCCAGCTCTGTGGCCAGCTTCATCTCCACCCCACCCTCCTCTGCCTCAATCTCAGCCTCTGCCACGGCGTTACAGTACGAGGAGTAGCTATCGTAGCGTACCCTCTTCTTGGAGTAGGACACGCTGTTGCTCCTGCCGCCTCCCTCTCCTACCAGCTTTTCACTGTCATCACGTGACTCTGTGCGAATAAGCGGCTGGACGGGCATGCCACATATAGCTGCTGTGTAGCAGGTGTAGCTGTTGTTGCGCCGCAGCAGGCGGTAGTTGTTGTCTGCCGGGCCGGCGTTGGAGCCAGAGCGGTCTGTGTCATCCATGCGGCCCAGGTGGATTTTGTGAAGGAGGTCTTTATACAGACCTGAGTCCTTGTGCACTGTGTGGTACACCTGGCCATCGCTGCGCATGTGGCCATCGAAGCTGAAGCTGCCATTAGAGATGGGTGACTTCAGGCAGCCGTTGGTCATCGAGTGGGTCCGGCCTGAAGGAGAGAAGATGAAGAAGTGGGTGTAGATGCACAACGTTTAGGAGTTAAGTAGTATTCAATAGCAGCACATTTCTTAGAGTTTCTTACCCAAAATATACAGAAACGGAAAAGGTATCTTAAGAGAGGAGACTATAGAGAAGCTGTTTTATTTATTTTTAAATTGGGCACTCTTCATGAACAGATATACTGGCACAGAAATAATCTTCCAGTTTTACCATACGCCCTGCCATTTGGCAGGACATTGCCTCCATTAGACACGTTGGTGAGCTCTCCACTGGAGTCGCGGGTACTCCGTTCACTGCTGCCCCCGGTAAGCGGCAACACAGCCTCATCTGTGCCCTTAGCTCCTGGTAGCTCCTTAAAGACAGGGCTCTCCTCCTCCTCTTCAGGTATTTTGTCCAGACTCTCATCAGAGATCCTGGATAGCGCCTGCTCCTTCTTTAGACGACCTGGAAGAAATTAAGTGATGGAGGGTTTAGTTAAAAGAGCATCCTAGAAAGACAGAATATCACAATGACAAAGTGTTTTCACGGCATGTATAGTTACAATAGTATTTACTTACCAGGCCTACATTCCAATATGTCAGAGTGAACATTTCCAGTATGACAGTGAAACATAAAAACACCCAATCCTACTAGAAAAGGTTTCACAGAAAAGTCTGGATTGTTTTCAGTTAGGGTAAGCTGATAAAATCAGTTCAAGAGTTTTACAAGTGAAACAATAATTTGGCACACAGATGACATCTTCTTCAGTATAATTTTTCCATGCATGTTTCTGTTGATGTATTGTTACTCTGCACTAATATCAAATATAATCATTTAAAAAAAAAGCCTGGATCCAGGACAGAAAGTGTGTAAAAAGTGAAAGACTGTGTAGCAACATTCCACAAAACAAGTATAGCCATCAGCTAATCCAAACTAATCCCAGGGCTGACAAATCTGATGCCCCCCCCCAACTCCTCAAAACACCCCTTAGTACAAACCCATAAACTCAGCCACCGCCTGATTTACTTTGACGGATGCAGCAATATCCAGATTAGAACGGATCATATCACCTATAATCCTCACAGGCATTTAGAGGTGACGCCACGTTGAGCAACAGATCAAGTCAGCGGCACTCGTGTGCAGGGTCAAAGGAGAGTTCAAGGAAACAATCGTTCTATTTTAAGCCTCAATGTGGACGTTACCGCTTCAATGACAGCACTTTCTTTTGTTTAAATTCTATAAATCTAGTAAAGTTTCTGTTTTATATTATCTTTAATTTTATTATGAGCATCTCTCGCATCTCTCAATATGGAAATATTACTGGCATCTCAGACTTGGAAGAGTTTGTATCTTAGTCTGGATTGTGGTAATAAACAGAAGTTCTTATTTATCCTGCATGACATTAAGATAAATATAACAGATACTGCTATAAACCATTCTCTCAGATATTCCACCTAGTGCTCTTTCCACTGTTTTATTCAATATGTCCTGTGTTTTAAAGAGTTGTCTGCTTTGCTGCAGGCTGATTTTCCTATTAGGGAAACCATTCTTGAACTTAATCTAAAAGCTTTCTACACTGCAGGCTATGATCTTAACCCTTTGCATCTGGCCAAGTAGCTATAGGAGAGAAACTGGAGCACCACACAGAGTTCACAGGGTTTATTTGGTGGCTCTGGCAGAGGCCAATGAGAAAACACATCCGCTGGCATCCCTTGTTCTGGTGTCAGCACAGAGTGTCCAAGTGGAGGCTAAGGCTCTGTTGTTAGGCCCGGGTCATAGTGCTAGGCTTTCAGATGGGGTGACTGATAGACACACAGGCGCACACACAGATACCTACTTGCTATTTTCCTCCTCATCCAGGGACATACGATAAACCAGACGAGGGCTGCACAGATCAGCGACTCAGCTAAAGTGATGAGAAAGATGGCCCACACTGGTAGCATCTCTAACCCAAGCACTGCAATCAATGAACATACACAGGAATCAGAAAATAACATCTTGCAAGTAGTTTTCAAAGGATAATATTTTTTTACTCCTGTCACACCTTCAAAAGGAATTTTTAGCAAGCAAATGACATTGGCCACATCACCCATTAAGGCTGAGAAGATAATTTCATCGTACATCGGTGTCAGACTAAATAAACAGAGATAGCTTCTCTATTGGGAAGAACAGCCATTTAGCACTTACATGGGGCTCCAGTGTACAAGATGGAGAATGTGTTGATCCCAATAGTGGTGGCATAGAAGAGGGGCAGCGCTCGCAGGCCGTTGGGGACAGAGTCATCCTATGTAACACACATACAGAAGGATTTTTAGTAGAGTATCTGATATTATGATGAAGGCGCTTAAACATATGCATAAGTGATGTCAGTGTTCATGTAGTTTAATTTTAAGGTGATATGATGGAATCAACACTGTTTTACAAAGTGAATGATTCCAAGCAAATTTGTAATTAAAAACCAAAATATTGAGTTACTGTTTTGGTTTTAGATGTATGAAGAGTTTTGTGTAATGCTGATGTAATGCAGAGGACCAACAACGCCATTATTTGCATGTGATTTGAGTGTAAGTGTAAACAGGGCCATTCATTAACTAGTTCTGGTGAAAGCAGGTGGTGAGGTAAAACAGTTCACTCTTGCGCAAAGTGGTTTACTATTATGAGGAGCCTGATAAGACCAACCTACAGAGGTTTTAAAGTCTTACATTTACATACTAAACCATCGTCTCGAAAATGATCAAATCTTAACACAGTATAAATATAATAAAACGATTCAACATTCCTGATGCAAATAGCCTGCAGAGACAGAGATTATTTTGACCCATCTATACAGTATCAAATCGTCTTATGACTCATTCATACATAATCCTGCAGTTGTGACCTCAAGATGAACACGGTTTTTTTTCTGGTCTCCCAGTTGCCGGTTGCAAAAAAGCAGATCTGCGGGTGTTGCCAAATCAAATGGATTTTTATCTGTGCTAAAGTTCTTTGAAAAGGGTTGTGTGTACAAGTGTATGTCTAAATTCTAGTATTTAAACTTTTGGATCAACAACTCACTCCATTCCACCACTTCATGGACAGTCACATAACATTATCTGTCATGGTAAATATTCCAATGCCCTGACGTGAAAGCTTTAAACCTTTAAATGTTTGTAAGGTAAAATATGTCTCGAACTAGAAATGCAAATAAGAAACTATTAATTCAATGAGGAGGGATTTGTGCTTATGTGTGTGAGTGTCAGTATAATAATGTGAGCCCACCTTATTGAGGATAAAGTGTCTGATGAGCAGGAAGAGAAATCCAGACATGAGTCCAGAGAGCAAGGGGGAGATGAACCACGATGACACTGGAGAGGGAGGAGAAAACGTCAACAGAAAAAGAGAGCAGACTTCAATCACTCACTGAAACAGTATTGTCGGGCAGCAATGATTCGGTGTTACAACGGTCTTTTTGTTCCCATTTTATTTGCCCAATAATTTTTTACCTCAGTAATTTCTAAAGGAACAGGTATGGCCTTTTTTAAATTAAGCAGGGGTTTATGAATGCAGGTGAAGTAAGCTAAGGCTCAAGGGTGAAGAAAATGTAACTGCCTCTACTAATATAGACTGCTCGCTTTTTAAAATGGTCAAAGGAGTCATCCTTGCTGAAAACAAACTGATGAATACTGTTAAGGTGAAGACACACTAGACAGACAGCAAAGAGCAAGTGGCAAAGAAGTTCAACTGAGCCCTCGCCTCACGTCGCCTGTGTCTTCATCAAAAAGTGGCACTTGAACACATCGCAAAGACTACAGTCGACGGGCATGTACGTTCTGCGCCACCATAAGAAGAAATAACTCTTCATGCCAGCAGGCGGCTGTTTGTTCAAAAAGGGCAATCAGATAAACAAACCATTGCTATCACACATACAAAAACAGTGTTTGCCTGAATCAGTCAGCGGCAGAGCACAGCCATCAGCCCCACTGCTTAACTCCCCGCCGGGGCGACAGCAGTCGCCAGGAGATGGCAAGCTAACTTGACTATCTCCCGGGCTGTCATCTGTTCTGTCAACAATGAAGTCTCTCTTCGGTGGGTAAGCAGAGGAAATGATCAGCCAGCTGTGCATTGCTGGCTAGTTTGCTAGCTTGAGTATTCAACCCACCATGCTGTCATTCCATACTTTTTACAAAAAAATGAGCTGAGCAAATTTGTCACTCATCTGACCATAGCAATCTGTTTTCATAGGCTGAGTGTGTGAATAAAAAACAAGTTGTATGCAAATTTGTGGCAGGCTAGTTAGCTGGCTCGCTTGCTTGCTAGGGAGATCAGTTCTCTGTCTTGCTCCAACAACAGTGCATAGGGAAAGAGGTCTTCAGTCTTTAAATTATGGGTTAAGGTTAGGGTTAACTAAACATCATTCGTCTATAAAAGTGTCACTGTGAACACGAGGTATTCATGGTAACGAGTATAGGTCTGATATGTAAATATAGTGAGAAAAAAAAAATCACATCAATGCAGAGTGTTTGACTCAAAAGGTAAAGCCAGTCTTTTAGTGGAGGAAGGGGACTGAAGCTTGACAGAGTGCTAGAGAGTGGAGGTATTAAACCTTTCCTGCAAACGCTTCCAGATCGAACGCTGTGTCCAGTTAACGGTACAAAACATATTTTTATTAATTTTTGTTTTTAAAAGACAAGTTAAAGTTCAAATAAATATACCTTTACAAATAGTTATGTATCTTGTTGTACGCTTGCCCTCTTATGGATATACTATACATGCAAAAATAGATATTTGAAAAAGGTCAATTTTTATTTTTGAAAAAACATCCAAAAGTCATCTCAGCCCTGTGTACTTGATGGATCAGACGAGATGCAGTAAAATAAAAATTTAAAAGACTTCTATTATATTCATCTTAATGTCATGACTTCCGTGTACACACGACTTTACTCGCTTGCTTTCCTCACTTCCGCTTTGCTTCTCACCGACAGCTCCGACACCAAAAAGCCAACAATGGTTGACTAGTGGCGCTCACCGACCATCTCTGAGGTGTGTCACCACCTTTAATGTATGGCAGAGCCAAAAACCTTTCTGAAGTATAACTTCCCTGTAGTTGTACTGGTAACATCTCAATGTGGCAAAATTGAGTTTATATTCTGTGAATTCTTTAAAAGGTAATATTACATACAAATTGTACACTGTATACACCAAGACACAAGGGGACACACACACACACACACACACACACACACAAAATTACCAATCTTGACAAGCTGCATCCACTGTACGCCCTTGGTGCCAATGGCCACCATGGAGAACCCGATGGTGGCGCCAACAATGCAGTGAGTTCCAGAGATGGGCAGTTTGAGGAAGGAAGCGATTAGCTGCCAGACTGCTGAACCTGTGGTTAAAACGGACACACAAATCTCAGAAATGTTTCATATTCAATTGCTTTCCATCAAAAATGTTGTTCTGGAACAAAGAGAAGTACAAGATGTAACCTAGAGAAAAAATGCCACATATATGAATTGCATCATTGTGTCATTTTTATGCACAAATGTAGTAACATTGTGCTTCTGTTTGTAGTTAACTTTTTTAGATTGAATACTTTTTAAAACTGCATTGTGACCTGACATCTTAAATGCGTTTTAAAATTCAAAAGTAATGCTTCTGGTTTGTATAGGTTGTAAAGGTTGGCATAAGTGAACCCATATTTTAAGTTTCAGTATTATCTAAAAACTGCAGACATACTGTATCAGCACAGTACAGTTGAATCAAAAAGTTGCCTGCACATGTAGGCTATACTAAAATTTAATCTAAAACAGCTAAATGAGATACAGTAATCAAAGTGCTCCATTTACTTACTTATTTTTTTTATCTTTGACAAAGGCACATTTTGAGATACATTGAAAGCCTGCTGCAAAAATTAATCTGCAGTCAGGTGCTCATAATGACAAACAAAAAGGATGATGGTTCAATTATCAAGACATTGATTTATCAAGACAATCCTTCCATGGAGGTCTGTAATCACAATCTTTTCCCACAGGTCAATTTTTTTCTAGGCAACAGAGTCCATTATTTGAATAAGATGTCTTTTACTAAAGCCTTGAATTAGATGGTGACATGTAGGCTACAGCATAGGATATACTGTATTGTGCTGTTTCTGTGAACCTTAGTCAAACAATAAAATCTGCTGGACAGAATCAAAGCATTTTCTGGCTTTTATTTAATCAAATCAAGAAGTTAAAACTTCTTCTCATATTGTATAAACAATGAGCCGGTGAAAAATGTTTCCTGTGTGTCCGTAACATTCACTTGTGGCAGCCCGTCACGTGAATTTTCAGGGACACAGCAATCCCCTGTGCATAATGTCACCTTTTATCACCGTTTTCCAGCAGTCACTCTGTCATTAAAATGGCATTGTCTCAGCGAGAGCCCCATTGTTTTCTGTTCTGCACCCTTCATTTACGGAGGTAATCAAATTTTGATGAGTAAAGCTACTGTTGGCTTGTGCTCCACTGTAAATGGGTTAGACAAGGGCAGGTCTTTCTCTGGAAATGTTTAATCATAGGATTTATCTGAAAATAAGTTAAACTTTTGTGAGTAGGTTGCTTTAAAACATTTCAAGGACACACTTTTATGACATCTCTCATGAATCCAATAAAGAAGGAGGTACAGAAATCAAAGTGCAGATGTTCTTCAAATTAACTTTTACCAACTAGAGTACAAAAACACTCATAGTTTTTAATTTAGCAGTTTAGTTTTGATTTGTGAGCAAAAAGAACAATGAAGAGTTGCAGAAGTTTTTTTTCATTTTGGGAAAACCTCAAACATGTAATCCTATGGACATTCAGAGGGCAGTTTGGGTACACATGTACTCATGAACTCAGAGCTGTTTGTAAAGGCTGTGTATGAGTAAGGGCTATGTATGTATGTATGTATGTATGTATTATATATATATATTTTACATGTATTAATAATAATAATATTATTATTATTATTATTATTATTATTATTAATGTACAGATTAATGTACAGAAAAGAAAAAAAATCAGCTCAGTTTTTTGGTTAGTTGTTCCACATGGGTCTGAAATCAGAGTTGTCAAGCCAAATGCCAAGGTATTCATATGAATCTACAATTTGAATTTGCTCACCAATTTGGATATTGATTATCGGCATTAGTTATTTATCATGCAAAAATACCAAACTTTCCCTTCTAGCTTCTCAAATCATCGTAAATTCTAATCTTTCAATTCTGGACAGTTGTTGAGACAAAACAAGGCACCTTGGGCTGCATGAACTTGTAAATGGCATGTTTCACTTCATTTGTTCATTTCATTTTTCTTTCCATGTTACTAATTTCCCAAACAACATAAACAGCAAGTGTTTGCAGAGGGAAATATCCCTCTTGCAAACATATCACAATGTTCACATCTTAACAGTGATAATCTCAGAGGTTTCTGGTGGAAAATCCTCACAATTGTGAAGCTTAAAGGTGAGAATATTTGGCATTTTGCTTGAAAAGTGACTAAAAAAAAAAATGGTCAAAATTTCTGTTGTCAACTTATTGAAAAATTGACTAATCACTTCAGCTGTACACTCAATGTACAAATTGTGTCCAACTTACCGACCATGGCGCTGACCTCCCCTGCCATGAGTACGGGCACTGTTTCGTTGTACAGGTTGACATCTATGATGCCCTTTCGAATCGTCTCACCCACTTTGGCCCCGAGCAGCATTGAGCCCAGTGTCTCAAAGATGGATGCAAGGATGCAGGCCTGTTTCAATGTGACCACGCCGGACCCCACCGCTGTGCCGAAAGAATTGGCCACATCATTGGCACCCACTGAAAAGGCCAGTATGAAGGCAATGATGAAGCCAAGGATCACCATCCACAGATACGGCGTCAGATCCATCTTGATATGTTTTCGCCAAGAAAAAATCCAAGTGGCAAAAAACAAAATAGCTTAAATATTCTTTTAAAAAAAAGAAGTGCTGCACTGTGTGCTTTTAGCAAAGGACTTAAGGTAAGTCCACTCCTTTCTTCGTCCCCTTGTTATAAAGAGTTTGAGGGGAGTAGCACAGCCGCTAACTAAGTGTTTGGATCTCAGTCCAAAGATTGGAGACTAGTGATGGTGGGTGCAGGGAGCATTCCATAGCTTAGTGTGAGACCGTCTGTCTGCGCAATCCTTCACCTGCCAGAGAAACAAGAGAAAAGAGACACAGAAACAGATTAGTGTCATAAGCCATGATTACTCTGTATCAACAGCAGCTACAATCTGACAACACCTCCCTGTGACTTCTTCAGGAAACCTAAAACAAAAGGAGGGGAGGGACCAAGAGAGGAGAGGAGGAGAACTTATGAAAACAACAACAACAACAACTACTGATTGATTCAGGATGGATGATTAATGCAGATTGAGCTTTGATGAAATGGGGAGCAGTGCACTCCTGTGGGGTAAGCTGAGGACATCTCTGATACCACAATAGGACATCACAGTGCATTTCAAAGAAATCAAATCAGACTGTTCAGAGGGCCTGCTTTTAGCACTGAGACTATAAAAAACCCACAGTATCCAGAATGGGATGTGAGCAAAGAACCCAACATTAGAGTACACTGTTAACACTTTATCTTCAACACAACAGGGTGGCAGCCGTCTGTGCCAGACCTGCTTTCACTTCACAGGTTTTTCCTTTGCCACACATCCAGATAGCCTTTGACTGGAATATTTAATTTAGTGAGTTTCTATATTAGACCAATAAACAAAGATACACACATGTTTTGTAATAAGCTTTGGAGTACAAGTTCTACTAAATTGAAGGCTTTGCTGCAGTACAAAATAAATATAAAAAAACTGAAGGGATTTAAGTTAAGGCTGCAATGCAGTAAGAACATCAGCAGTGATGTTTTACTGCTGCGAGAGGTGGGGACGGTTCACATAACTGCACATTTGGGGCTCAGTTAAGTAAACTAATAATATGGTAGTAAAAATGTAACTTCTCTGTATTTTCTTGCATCTTTTGTAAACTAAACAATGCTTATGTACAAAAACCTTAACAGTTGTGACATTAGCTATTTAGAAGGTCACATAAAATATAAAAAAAGATGACATATCTTGTCATTAGATCTGTTATTTCAGATTTAACTAACTGTATATTACAGCAATTAGGTCCAGTCTGACAATAAGCATGATTCTTCTGCTCCTGTGAATGGGGCAGTGGTAAGGATAATGATTATTATAAGACTATTAAAATACAGAGATGAAACAATAACTTGTCTAAGTACAAGCTAACTAGTCAATCAAATAATTGTTAAGCAAATACAACAAACAACTTCTTGTACCAGGTTCAACAATGTGAAGATTTTGTGCTTTTTTTGGTGGTTTTATAACATTGTAAACTGAACACCTTTTTGATTTGGACTTGGTTGGAGAGGTTTAACAGGCTCAGTAATGAACTACACGCTACCGTGCTTACGGATCCGGTATTATTGTGTTTTGTGTTGGGCCAGAAAATATTTGGCTAAAACAGATCAGTGATGCTGTTTAGCCCTCATTGTTCTCTGTGAAGTTTGCTGGAAGTGATGTAATAGCATTTTATGTGGAGTAAGTACTGTACTGGACTTTGTTTAAAAAAAATGCCTTTTAAATGCTACAATGCTTGAAGGAAATAACATGAGTAACAGGTGAACCAACTAAAAGTGACATATTTTCTTTTTAAATAAACATTGTTGCGGGAGATCAAATTCATGCCAATATAAAGAGTGATTCATGTGAATTTTGAAAATAAACTAATAAATATTTAAAGAAACTTAAATTGAGAACAGAATCGCTGCCGTTGTAATAAGAGTGCGTGGGCTCTGCACTTGCTGAGTGCATCTGATAGAAAGTCAATCACATCATATCCACTAGAACAACCAGCAAACAGCTTCCCACGTCCCTGTAGTTCCACACGGCTTATTTACAATGCAACAATGACAACATGGTTAAGAAACAGATGGGGCCACCAACACTGAAGCCTCTGGTGGTCCCTAAGAAACCTCTATACCACAAATGACTTGGTCTGGGTTCTTTCTCCTCTTTTTCTTCTGTCTATGCCACATAATCAAAGTCAAGTCATAGAGGTTAATGTCAGCACATTTCCTTCTATGGTTAAGCCAATTGTTAATGGGGAGCATTAAATGTAAACAACTTTCAGGCTGGACTAGCACATTCCGTCGGCAGGAACAGACTGTGTGCTCCTCATCGCGTGGGGGCAGGCAGCTCCTTTCTAAATAGCCGGCGGCAAGTTACGGCTCCCTCCTCCCGACTAAGGGCTCCATCTGGAACAGTTAAGGTCACATGCTGCTATCCTTTATCCTTTGTTGAACCACAACAACCCACATAAAAATATGATAATTTCTTTCTTGATCAGGTCTGCGCAAGACCTCTGTAAAATCTAGAACCTAAAGTGACGCTGAACATTTAACTCAACAGAACCCGGGACTGTTCTTTTTTTTTTTCATAGAGGAAAGGAGAGCTCAGGGGTTCTAAGAAAGCAAAGTATGTGATACTTCATTGATGCCTGAAAGGAAATTCTCTTTTAACTTGCTTTCCTCCAGAGAGAGATCAGAGCGGGGGTCAGTGCCCCTGGACTTAAGTCCATAAACTGAAGTCATGGACCAATATTCATCAAGCATGCTAATGACACTTAAATCGTAGGTAGGATGGCATCTAAAATTCTATTGATTCCTTAAGTACTTTATGTCACATATCATCACTGGGTCATCAGAAACATTAAAATGCTATTAATAATGCAAAAATATATTAATTTGCACCAACATGCAGGCATTTTGAGACTTCAAAGTTACCCTAGATATGTTCTACACCTCAATTCACAATACGTTAATTTGAACTGCCTTTTTGTTTGAAAACTTATAACACTTTTAAGAAGTGCTGTATAAATAACACATTTTACAGTCGTATTTTGAGGACCACACAGTCAAACATGGCCATCCACCAAGCACAACCAGAGACTCCACAGAGGAAACAGTCAAACACGACACGGGAGAATGCAGAGTACACTGTTCCAGTGTGAGGAGGAAAGATGAGCATGAGTGTGAGTGTGTACACAAGCACCAAGACTTTTTAATCAGGTCTACAATTTCAGGTCTACAGGGAAACTCAACATGACAGCAGCAGCTGACACTTGTTCCATTTCTGAAGACCTCGTCTACCTGCTGTGCAACACATGAACACCAGCTCATATGCCGCCACTCCAAGTTGTGCAGATAAAACCATTTTTCTCCAGGGTGAAGTAGTCTAGTGGTAACCTGTGGAGATCCCTCATTGACTGATGTGCTACAGAGGAGATTCAAATTGTTCCTTAGTACTATAAACATGTAAAGTAGCCAACTAGTCTAAGGGGAATAATATAAAACAATGTGTTTTGCTTCAATAGCCTTTGTCAGGGTTACAGGATATGCTCAGTATATAAAGTGAAACTGTGAGACTGCCTGGCCCAGAATCCAATCAGACAGCTCTACGAAGACATGTCGACCTTCACCCTAATAACCTTTGAAATGTTTATTTTTATTGTTTTCTTTGTAGAGGAAATTAATAGAGGTGAAGTTCCTCCCATTCCGGTGGACCCTAAGGGACCTCATTTCTGAAACAAATGTACAGTAGAATTTGTGATCCCTGTTGATTTGAGCCATAGATTATACATATGTTGTTTGTGAATTTAAAAGGTAATTTCCCATGTCAAGAACGTCACCGTTTGTCGTAGTACCACTTAGTTTTGTGTGAAATAGCTCAATGAAATACATATCTCGTCTATGCTCGGCGACAGTATAAGTGAGTAGAGTAGTCTTTCTATAAGTAGTCTTTCTAAATGTCTATTTTCAGAGTATGATACTTCCATCAGTTTTACAACAAACTTGACCAGCAAAATGATCTTTTAAATTGACAAACGTGAAGATTATTGCTCAATTCAAAACAGGATCAAATAATTGTTTCTCCCTGTTCACTACCGTACATATATCTGCCGAAATAAGGTCACGTGGTGGTTACGGTGGTGTGTCCTCCATGAGGAATCCTCCAAAACGCTGCAGCTCTGAATATATATCTGGTGTGTCAGCAGCGAGATTTTAAAAACACATTCAAATGTCTACTGCACTGTGTGAACATAGAAAACAGCTGTTTTACACAGGAGCCAAGTACTGATCTGTTATTATATGTGTGTTGTCAGTTTGTCCCATTTTACAGCAATACAATTGAAGTGATAAGAACACACAGATTTTAGATAAAACAGATGTTGATAAAGTTTCCCTTTGGGGACATCATTTGAAATTGGGAAAATTAGAAGTTGGAAAAAGGTTATAAATTGCAATATATCGCAGAATATTGCAATATGTTTAAAATCGCAATTATATCATATCGTGGCATAAGTATCGTGATGATATCGTATCGTCTGCTGATTCCCACCCCTACATAAATAGCAAATCCTTCCATGAGTTAGTACATACAGCAACCATTCATGGAGAACACAGTATGCACCAGGATTCAGTTTCAGTTTTTTTCTGATGCAAGCAAAACAGAGCTCTTATGAAATGGATTTCTTGACAATACATCGGCTATATGATCGTCAGTATGTTAGAGGAGTCCTCGCCATCTAAGGTTACACAAGCTGTGTGACTTGTGAGCATCCACACGGCTCCAATGAACATTATTCATTGGGACCTTGAAACTTGAAGAGTTCAAGCCTTTTTAAAGCAAAACATTAGAAAAAAACATAAAAATGAGTTGCGGAAAATGTTATGCAACCTGTATTGAAGGTCATCTTTTCTCATTGCCAATAACAATCTATTTAAAAAAAATAAAAAATAAAAAAAAAACAGTAGCAAAGATATTAAATGTCATATCCACCACTTGGTTTTGTAATATACCTTCAGGGATTGTTACACACAGAAATATAATTTGGTAACATCTGCTCAGTCAGGGTTTCCATTAAGAACACAAGCAGTTCTATAATGCAGACTCACCGGCAGTTAGAATGGCTTTTTGCTACATTAGATTATAGAACACGATTATGTTGCCGAAAAATAATCAGAAGATGAAACGGTAAAATGCTGAATTTAATGTGAAAAACTGGCATCAATGGTTACTTTACCAAAGGGAAGTAATTCAAGAGAGAGGTCTGAGATAATGGGAAGGAAACTCACTCACAGGAGGACAAAGTATGTCTTGAATAGTTGATGTGTAGTTGTCATTTAGACATGCACATATTTCATGACAACTGGAACTACAGTTAATTAAAAATGTGTAATACACAAGCCCTGCACATATTAATAAAGATGATGGACACACTTTTTCCCCTTTTTACAAGGGGGAGAAGCTGTTGTTAATTTGACATTATTTGTTTGGAGGATTCTGGACTATTGTGTGTTAAAAATCAACCAGACAAATGTACAGCTGTCATAACTGTTTGAAATGATCAAAACATACAGCTTCCTTTTTCAGTTCAGGTGATTCTTTAAGAGTGTTCTGCACAAAGTGTGTCACAACCGCTGTCCAAGGTGCTGAACCTGAGACCACCGGGGATGTGGGAGCTGTTTGATGTGACTGCTGTTCCCATTCTTTATGACCAGGAGATATCCATGGTTTTATTTTATGTAATTTAATAGACATTTATGACTGGATTTTAATTGACAACTTATTATATTGTTTGGTGTTGTTAAAATAAAATACTGTAGCAACCTTTTTTGGAAACATCTGTATGGAAGCAAATACTGTAACAGTCTTTTTGAATACTCTCTCGTTATCACCATTTTTCTACTGCAATTGGGATTTGCCAATTTCTACGTGTTTGTAAAATATATGGGGGAGAGAGCTGTTGCTCAGGAGGTAGAGAAAGTGGCCCACTAATTGTTGCAGTTTTAATTGCCCACTCCTTCTGTCTACATGTCAAAGTGTACATGAGCTAGTCAATGCTGACCCTGGCATTGCTCCCAATGGGCAGGCCAGAACCTTGCCATTGCGGTGGTTTGGGAGGCTAACTGTGTAACCATGTGTTGGCTATGGTAGGAAAGCCATATATACTATTTAAGTGCAGTCCTTTTACCATTTCCCATCTCATACTCAGTTTGAAATAAACTGATGTTCCTTCTAAAAAAGCTACCCTAAATAAAGACACTTAAAAGTGACCTCTGTTAGGCAACATGCTCTTAAGGATTATTTCTCACAGACACATTTTCTCAAAAACACAACATGGGGAAACAAGACTAAATTAGGTCTTCAAGCTATCTATGTTGGAATATTTAATTAGGGTGTCTAGAGGACACATCAAAGATTTTAAAAGGGAAGTTCAATGCCTATGGAGAATATTGACATTTCTTTGACAATTAACTGAAGAGAATATCCAGCTATAGCACAACCTGAGCAGAACATTTTACCTGTTACAGCACTTACCTCTAGATACATTTGTTGTGTTGTGTGCCATGACTGTAAAGAGAAACTACTTACTTTGATCACTTCTCTAATTGCTGTCGCTGCTGTACAGTGCTCATTAATCTGCCTGAGATGCCACTGCACCACAGCCTCAGCTGGTGCAAAACACTGTGTCACGAGCTACAATCTGCATTGACACACGGCTGCACTATACACGCACTGATTCAAACCCTCCCTTCCTCCTCTCATCAACTAACCCTTCCTCTTTAGGAACATGCTAAAAAGGACCTGAGCTAGAAACATACATGCAGCGTCAGATGATGACTCACAGCAGCATCATATCCAGTGCTGGCTAATTGTTACACCTGAAGCATACACAACTGCAGTATATGCCTCCAAGGACACAGGATGCTACCATCTACCAGATGTCTTATGAAGTTAAAACAAAAAAAAAGAGATATGGTTAAGACAAAAAACAGAAACAAATAGACAATAGACCTATTCAAATCAACTCCACTCACCTTCATGTCTCCTCACATCAGTGAAGGGTGTAAAAGTAGTGGAGATGAATGAATGTCAATGACAAAATGAGAGTATTGGGGAGAGAAACACTGAGAAATCAAAAGGTGAAAAAGAAAAAAAACTGACCGAGAATAGAACCGGGGGATAAGCTTATAATATGACGGGAAATAAAATTATGAGGAGGGAGTGGGATAGAACAGCTGATGACAGGAGGAGAGAAGGAGTAAAAGGAAGGAGGGAAGGCTTTGTGAGAAATCAGCAGGTTGTGGTGGTGTTGCAGGAGAGAGAAGAACAGAGCGAGCTAACAAGAGAAAGTAACAGGGAGAGAACAGTGCAGCCAGCTGAGTCTAGACTGCCTCTTAAAAGGACAGTATCCGCATTCACAGCACACTCCAGCCAATGACAAATATCTGAGAGATTGAGGTGTACCGCTGACTGGCTGTCTGTGTGCCGAGAGGATGTTCAGATGGAGAGGAGGCAGCCAATGACAGCAAAGAACGATATATAACTAGGGGGAGATGAGAGGGAGAGGCGGTGAAGCTGTGTGTGGATGGGTTCAGACGGAGAAAAGCATGCAGACGGATCAAGGGCATTCGGAGCACTAGCATTCCCTTGGTTACTCTGGTCAATAGAATACGCACATCTTGGCACCTGAAAACTGATACACGTTTAGAAGGAAAGCAACAGTGTGAGCTCTGAGTTACACAATCATCTATGATGCATATGATGAAATGAGCCAGCCACTTTGGGCCATTTGACTTGGTAACACAAGAGCACACAGTATCTCAACACTGTTACTTGGCTACAATCCACCCATCACTTTCTCTGCATTTCTTTCTCTGCCACAATTGTCCCTTTTAAGGACATGCTGAACAGTGTGTCTTTATGTGACTTGGTTTGAGCAGGCAGAGACAGCGGCTTGTAGACACAATGAAGAGTGCGGACCAGATTCACTGCAGGCTCAGAGCAGAGCCCATGTCTCTTCCGCAGTTCCTTAACACTCACATGAAGAATACTTCAAGAAGTATGGCAAGACATATCCTACACACATACTACCTCAGACATTAACAGGCCTTTCTAGTGAACTAGTCTATGAGAGATAAGGCAGGCAACTGAGTTGAAGCTTTTTGTTCTAAATAGTTATGGCATCTTTATAAATGCTTTTTTAAACTTTGGAAAAATGTATCAGAGTACCGCTGTACAAAATATTCAAAGCTTACAGTTTCTTGCTTGACCTACACACAATTGTTGTACTGTTAAAACCATATACTCAAAAACACTCATTACTCACATACACCATTGAAGCTTAGGCAAAGTCTGGTGCCGCAGGGCAGTTCAGGTCATGTTCCCTTCGCTGTCACATACTGTACAAGGACTAGAATAGGGCCGATACATTCATATGTCCAGTGGTGTGTTAGAGGCCTGATCTTGTGTTTGTTTGAATTCCTGTGGCTTTCTGCTCTATCGTCTCTCACTCACTCTCTCTCTGTCTGTCCCCCCCACTGGCCCTGCCTGCTAAAAAGCCTATCTGCGTCAGCTGCACCTGCTGCCTCTGACTCTTTGCTTCGCAGCAGGGAGGCGCTGTCTTAGAACCAAAAACACACACACACACACACACTCTGTACAGTGTTGAGATCAGTCAGCCTCCATGAGCAGGAGGGGGGTTGATAAGAATGACAACAGCATGCATGATTGCAGAGAACATGTGGCTCTCAACACTGAGACACATTTCCATAAATCCTCTCGCTCATTCCATTTTCTTACAACCGCCGTGGGTCTGCATTGCAGCACTAAGTCCTTCTGTCATAAGCAAGTAACTCTGGTAATCCTTCAGATTGCTTCTAACAGCCATTACAACCACACAGGCAATCTGTAAAATAAATAAATAAATAAATAAAAACTAATGTGGGCATGCAGATAAATCATTCACCATCATAGTTGTCTTTGAACACTTCTTTACTCTAATTTACCCTGATAGAGGAGAGTTATCATCATCCTACTGTCACCTCGACATCATTTAAGTCCCAAGGCAGCAGCGAAACATATCAGTGTACAATCCCTCATTTGAAAAAGAAAATTGCATAAAAATATGCTTTGTGAATATTTATTTTCCCTTCATACTTTATTTAGGTTAAACAATAACTGACAGCATGTGGCAATTTTATTAGTTTTAAATGTAATTTTGGGTGTCAAATGTGTACCAATACATTCATGTTTGGAAACAATACTGTATATGTTCAAAATTAATGCTTTTCTGTAGAATTCAAATTCATGAAGAACATCTGAGTATTGTAAATGCACTGTTGATTAAATAGATTATGAATGAGTTTTGTGTTATTGGCACTCTCACACCACTGGCGGCAATGATAAAGAGCCAATAGTCATAAATCTCTTTGAGTTAACCATCTACGTTGAGTTAACTATCTACATCAATTTAAACACTGACATTCTACAAGGCTGTATACTGGGAACTCACAGACAACACTGAGTGCTGTCTAGAATGTGAAAC
The DNA here is from genome assembly GCA_026937815.1 of Etheostoma perlongum. NCBI lineage: Eukaryota > Metazoa > Chordata > Actinopteri > Perciformes > Percidae > Etheostoma > Etheostoma perlongum. The sequence continues at coordinate 12,242,454 of CM049375.1, read as the reverse complement.
ACTTTCCTAGTAGATTGTCTTTAATATGGAGGTTGGCAAGCCACATTTTTCAATCCAGTTTTAAAGGTACGACAAGAATCAGAGAAACGTCAAGTCTCACATTCCATAAACTTCGGCAACACTAAAGCAGGCAGTGTTACAGCTAACAATCTCTGGCTTTCAGTGTTGAGTAAGCCTCATGTTTAAATACTCTTAAGGTCAGCTCTCTCTGGTTTCAGTGGAGGCTGTACATGGGTTTGACTCCCTCACCCTGAAATGGCAAAGTGGCTAAAGTGACTCCTCCGTGCTTGAGTGTCTGTACAACTGTTTCGAGACACACTGTGCTGATTCTTACACTCTGTTTTATTTTTTTGAAGTGTATGTAATGTCTGTGTATGAAGCATAGACAGACATTACAGACTGAACATTTAAAAGACATCAAAGTTCATACGATTTTAAGAAGTTCTTCTATGTACTAAATCTGGGATTTGAAAGTATAATTTAGAAAGGTTCAACACACACACACACACACACACACACACACACACACATATATACAAGCACATACACAATGCATAAAACCACTAAGGCTAAAATAGCAGCAACACAAAGGATGCAGTGCCCAAAATAAAGCTTTTAGGCCAGCAGAAACTATTAGTCACCTCTGAGAATAAACCATGCTCACGACGACGATCCTAATGGAGCAATCAAAATGTGCTACAAACGTGAATGCAGAGCCAACTACTTATTTACCAACAGTAAGGGAGCTTGTTTTGTTGGCTAGCCTTCACATCATAGGACTACTAACACAATTAGGATTGGTACATACCAACAGTAGGGGATTTTTGAGGTTGAAGTCCAGCTTTCTCTTTCTTCCATCTGCCTTCATACTCCTGGGTGTAGGAGTCACTTTACCCTTGACCCTCTCTATGTTTTCCTCACCCCCTCCCACACACAGCTTTAGCCAGACAGTTCCAGTTCTCTTCCACGAATCAGCATTAGGTGCCCAATAGACAAGCCTGCCCCTTTAACCCATGCTTCCTCCTCAGCTTACCCTTACCGATTTCTCCTCATATTAGGTGAGGAAGGGCATAAATGTTGATCAGGCTCTGTACTTGCAAAGCACTGCCAGGACCTCCAAACTACCTACCCATTTCTCCAAGACTGGTAATCTACTGTTGGCATTCTCTGGGGTATTAAAATGTGTTACTGGGGCAAAGTGGGTGCCGGTACTAGGGAGTGCTGAAAACGTTGACCAAAAAGGAACAGAGGCTCGGTGGGAAATGAGGTCCAAACATGACTAATTATGTTTTAGGCTACGGCCACACTAATGGGGACTAAAGCATCTTTTCCTCTCTGTTTTGGCCTTCCATCCATCCTCCAGACCAATGAAATCTTAATGATAATGTTCTCCACAGTGGAAATCTAACAAGAATGGCTTGTGGTGTTATGTTCAAAGACAAAAATTAGGTTTTTGAAAATGCTGACTTGACTGTTATGTGATTATCTAAAAAGAGTCATGTGATCAATTTGAGAACTTGGACAAGGTTTAAAAAAAGATTTAAGTGGTTTAGTGTGTAACCCTGAACTTTCAGTTCATAAACATAGTTTAAACAGCCATTAAGGGGATCTGAAAGTATTTCTGATTCTGAAAACACCTACCTTCTGGAGATACCATCATTGTAATGTTTCAGTTAGGCTTATAAAAATGATTAATCTCATCATTTTTATTGTACAAAATTTAATATAATATTGAATCAAAAGTAGATTTAATGTCTTTTGACAACGTTTTACAGAAAATGACCCTGATAGAAAGTATCTAAATCAATTACAAATATAAAATATATTTACAGGTCCTCCCCATTGTTCTTTTTTATGACTCTGGGAAAGTTCTACATAGCGCTAGCGTGTTAAAGGCCGAACAGCAGGTTGTACAGGGTTAAGGTTATAGACACATAAACAGAGTTTAAAATACCTGCATTGGTGTGGGTATGGGCTTACTAATTTATGTCACAGTATTAAGTATCTGTGGACAGATTTCAGAAAAAAGGGAGCAATTCAGCAGGACGGGAAAAAAACAACTGTGAACATTTACTACCATATAATATTGTAGGAAAATGCATGTTTGTTTTTATTCTGTAAGTACCTACAGTATGATGGACATTTGTTATCATAGATGGCAGGACGGAAAGGAAGAGAAAGAGAGAAAGTGGGGGTAGAGAGAGAGAGAGAGAGAGAGAGAGAGAGAGAGAGAGAGAGAGAGAGAGAGAGAGAGAGAGAGAGAGAGAGAGAGAGAGAGAGAGAGACCCCCTCCTAAGCTGGATCTAGTGGCTTGCACCCTTCTGCTCTTTATCCTGGCTTCCAGCACATGATCCAGCTAACAGAAAACTATGGAGTGCTTTGATTAGACCTGCTGGTGTGCAAACATAGTAGGAGACGTGGCGAGAGGGGAACATGGGGTCCACTGCTCTGCCACCACTTTGCAGGAATGCCAGGCCTTTGCACTGATACGCATGTCAGAACAGTGGGGCTCGTAAGTTAGGGCACCCCACTTAAAAATTTGTATTACTGTGCATAAAGAAGCCAAGAAAAGATGGAAAAATCTCCAAAAGGCATCAAATGACAGATTAGACATTTGTATAATATGTCACAAAAAGCTATATTTTATTTTCATTTCCAAAATAACAGAAAACAAATAAATGAAATCTGCAAAAGTTTGGGCACCCTGCAGAGTTTATAGCATGCACCTCCCCTTTGGAAAGCTGAGACCTGACAGCGTCATGGATTGTTCTCAACCATCGTCTGGAAAGACCAGGTGATGTCCATCTTAAGGTTTTAAATGTCCAGACTCATCTGACCCCAACAATCAGCACTAGAAAACTGAAACTGAAAATAGTTGACGCTCACAAAGCAGGAGAAGGCTATAAGAAGATAGCAAAGCGTTTTCAGATGCCAAAATCCTCTGTTTGGAATGTAATTAAGAAATGGCAGTCATCAGGAACAGTGGAAGTTAAGGCAAGATCTGGAAGAACAAAAAAAATAAAATAAAGACACAACAGCTCGCAGGATTGTGAGAAAAGCAAGTCAAAACCCCCGTTTGACTGCACAATTCATCCAGAAAGACCTGGCAGACACTGGAGTTGTGGTACACCATTCCACTATAATGAGATACTTGTACAAATATGGTCTTCATGAAAGAGCCATCAGAAGAAAACCTCTTCTACGTCCTCACCATAAAAAAAAAAAAAAAAATCAGCGTTTGAAGTTTACAAATGAACATGTAGACAAGCCTGATGCATTGTGGAAACAAGTAAAATAGAACTTTTTGGCCGGAATGAGCAAAGGTATGTTTGGAGAAGAAAGGGCACAGAATTTAACGAAAATAACCTCTGTCCAATTGTTAAGCATTGGGATGGATCAATCATGCTTTGGGGTTGTATCGCAGCCAGTGGCACATGGAAAATTTCACGAGTAGAAGGAAAAATGCCATCTTGATGCCATCTGTGAAAAAGCTGAAGTTAAAGAGAGGATGGCTTCTACAAATGGATAGTGATCCTAAACACACCTCAAAATCCTTGGTGGATTACATTAAGAGGCGTAAACTGAAGGTTTTGCCATGGCCTTCACAATCTCCTGACTTTAACATAATTGAAAATCTAAGGATAGACCTTAAAAGAGCAGTGTGTGACAGACAGCCCAGAAATTTCACAGAACTAGAAGACTTTTGGAAGGAAGAATGGGCGAAAATACCTCAAACATGAATTGAAAGACTTGGCTGGCGTTTCCAAGCTGTGATACTTGCCAAAGGGGGCAGTACAAGGTATTATTTTATTATTGCAGGGTGCCCAAACTTTTGCAGACACCATGTTTTTGTTTTCTGTCATTTTGAAAGGGTAAATGATGGAAATAAAATCTTCTTCAAAAATTCATCTATGCAGAAAACACACACACACACACACACACACACACACACACACACACACACACACACACACACACACACACACACAGTATTAGCCATATGTTTAATCTAAGTGTACAAATCCTACACACAGCAAAAGAAAAGACACGAGGCTGGCTGCATTAGGCATGTAAGTCAGTAAGTCAGCGGATTACCCCAACACTGTTCTGTTATTTTAGGTGAAAACTAAGAGTAATGTTAAAAAATGTGGTGGTAGCATTAGCCGCGGCTAACAGGCCCTAATAATGGCACTTGGAGCAGTCGAAACAGGGAGGCAAATTTCCCATGACAACTTCAGCAGTGGGTCTTGACTGCATCAAGGGGTCTCGCAACGTAGATAGTTTTTTTTTTAAGTTCATGAACTAACAGGAAAAAACTATTTCAAGACTTATTTTCACATTAGCAAAACAACCCCTAAAAATGGCTTGGCATTGAACGTCATCCTGATTTTCTATATTACAAAGTATCAAAACTGTCAATAAAAGTTTACACTAAATTTGTGGTCAGATTTCCTGATTTAAAATTATATTTTTGTTTATTTTATACTATATTAATTTAAAGTGTAAGAAGTGTATCCTCAAAGTAAAGGCAGTGTTTTAATAACTGTGCTGAAACATATTGGCACCAGTATCAAAAGTTTTGACGATTTGTGGCCCTGTTAAATACACATTTACCACGCAAATTGTAGAATTAACAACAACTTCTGCTATGCTCTTAAAATATCATGAAATAGGGAGGGAAATAAAGCTGGTCAGATATGAAAACAATAATAGAGAGTAAACTGGTGGGGAATGCAGCACAGCATGTCTTCACTGTGGGAGATTAACTGTGTATTCCGTCTAGGGAAGATGTTTCTGGTCCTGACAATGTTTGCACAATAATCCTAAAGCAAAAGTGATGAAGGGAAACCACATAATATTTCAACACAAATATGACAACTAGTCACATTTAATCTTACACATTTAATGATCTCTGACCAGATATGGGATTTGGCAGAGAACCCAGATTTAACATCAAGATGTTTAAGCTATTGAGGATATTGTGTTGCGCATCTGCCAGATACATTCTTGCCAATACTCAAACAATGCAGTACTTGTAATGGAATCAATGCTGATCAAGAGAAGTGTGAAATGAATTCTCCTTACAGAAAAAAATCTGTATTATTACTCTAATTCTGCCAACTGAAATGCTTGCCTATAACACCATCAATTCAGATAAATGCTTAAATACAGCTGTGTATGTAGGTATTTGTATAATAATAAAAATAACTACTCAGGGAGAGGTATTTTTTAGTACAGCATTGTTTGAGGTTGTGTATATCATGTGGTACTTTCTGTGTTTTAGTGCTGTCACAGCATGTTTGAAGCTGAAGAAAACTCATTGTGACGAGCGGTCTGCTGGTGTTCCGGTGATGGAGGGTAAATGGGGCTGAGGGTGGGTTTGCCCGGGTCACCTCTAATCCAAATACTTTCCTTGAGAATTTTCCACCCATCGTCTTAAATCAGAACACAGTCTTGCCCCACCAGTAGGGGGCACAATGTAGCTCAAATCCTCTTGTTTTTCTCATGTGCCAATAGAATTTTAAATGCACAGTTTGCTATAAAAATGCCATTTAAAGTCTAAACACTCCCAGGTACATAATTTATTACAGCAAGAAGTTACTGCTGTTACTTGCTGAGATAAACAGCACCCTCTATTAAAGTAATCCACCATTTTATATATACTCAGTAAATTTTATTCTTCCCTGGACATGACTTAATAAAGATCCAGTCATTTCTGCTGTATAAAAAAATAGTTCAGTTACAGCAGAACTGAATATGAAGAGATATCCAGCTAGATGCATCCTCTCTACTCAAAGTTTCAATTTGTGTCTTTGCTGCCATGCAAAAGATGATAATGAGGCACAAGATAAAGCTGCAGAACAGAAACAAACAGTAAGTAAGACCTTCAGACTGTGGTAAAACAAATCAGTGACTTTAGTCTGTTTATTATACATTAATGACTATTAGAGGAAGTTATCTGCAATTGTTAAGACCAATATTGTGATTTAAACTGCTACTGTTTCCTATAAACTAAACTAAAAGCCTTTATTTGTAGGTTTTCCATTGACACAAGTTCTGGATAGCACCTGGTAACTTTTTTGGTACCAACTTGGTCGAGGATTCAAGCAAGCTGAGCCAATACGAGAAGGTGGAGTTAAACCACTGCAGACCACTGATTGGTCAGAGGGAATCATCACTAGCACATGCCAAGCTACCGTCAATAGTGACAAACTTTTTCTTTTCTTTTTAAAACATTCAACCTAGTTTTTTATTTTTTTTTTATTTTTTAAATGGAAGCCAGTAAAACTACGCCGTACATTTGACAAAGTGCAGACGTTACTCTGTTTGGGCCCCAATAAAAGGATTGAGCGAGTGTTGTGTTGAAGATGATTCCGGTTTGTCGCTAGGGTTGGATATTTTTATTTATTTTTGATACCGTTGCCGGTGATACTTTTAAAACATGTCTGTGCCTGAACCGATAGTTTTTTACTTTTTATTAAAAAAGATCACAAAACTACAGTCGGTGACATTAAATAATGGCTTGTTTATTGCTTAGGCCATATGGTCAAACTTAAATGATTTCTTTAAAATGGCAGGGCAGACTATATTACAGCTCCAAAACCTGGAGGTCTCAATTCAGAAATTTTAGGTGTTACACCACAGCCAGGTAGCCAGTTCTTTTTTTGGTGGTAAAACAACCAAGTCACAAGATCGTGTACTCCTAAATCGAAAATTTAAATATAAAAAAAAAAAAAAAATAGTTCACACATACCCTTCACTATACCTAGAGATTGGCATGGTGTTATTTCAGTTAGCTTAATAGCTGGTTTGATTTTCATTGAGAGATGATCTTATGGAAAGTACCCCATGCCTATCTCTATGTATGGTGAATGGTATGTAATGATGTGGGGCTATTTTAATTCCAAAAGCCAAGGGAACTTTGTCAGGATGCATAGTAGCCTGGATCCATGAAATAACTGGCCTTTAAAAATAGAAATCTGCCTGCTTCTATGGAAATTTAACATAGATTTGTGTATACTTATGCCCCCTGTATTTTACAGAAGAACATTTATTTATTTACAAGACATTATTCATTCACAAAGAAAATGGATGTCCTTAAAAAGGTTGGATTTTCCTAAATTCTCTGAATTAAGACATTAACATCAATTTCCAAAAGATGTTTTTTTAATTCCTCTTTTAATCAACTTTAGCATGGGTGTGTGAACTTAAGCAAGCCACAGCAGAAGTTTATACATTTTAAAAGAAAACGTTATGTTGACAAGTATATTGACTGCAGTTCAGACTGAAGTTGGGTAAGCCTTCTCAGCATTTCTGGGGGGGTGCAGTTACTGTAGAGCCATAGGTGCTGGAATGTGTGAAACATTATGAAGATGTCATCACATGCTCAGTGCAGGGAACCCTAGAGATTTTCAACAATATTTAATATTTGTCTTCCATAGTTAACTGGCCTGACATTAACCTGTAAAAACATCTTTGCTCCGGGACAAGACCTGTTCATTCTGTGCACACTCCACTGCACAGTGTTTTCTTGTAGTACAGAATAATCGGTGCCCGTACATTTTCCAAGCTTTGTTCCAATATTTTGCTCAGTTTTTAGTTTGGACTACCAGAAATCTAAAGCAGACAAATTGTACAATTTACATAAGGAGTGCAACAAGGCCTTTTTAGAACACTAATCACGTTTTCTACTCAGTTTGAATACTCTGATTAACTCCCCTTAAAAAAGAAAAATAAGTAGCCTTCTAATTCTGTTAGGCAATCTTAGGTTGTAATGACATTCAATGCAGTCATGTGTGATCACGTTAGGATTTCCTCAACACTGCGCTGTTAAATGTCTCATAGGTGAAACCAAAGACATAATTTACTTAAAAAGGGGCTGTATAAGATATTCAGAAAAAAGTGGTACGGGATTGCCTACACACAGCTCTCCAAGACCGTTCCCAAATCTGTCAAATACCAACGCTTTGTCATGGCCCTTGGTGTCAGATCGACACACACCGACCTCACATGCACTAACATGCATGCACAGCCAGACTACTAAAGCAAAGAACATAAAAGATTTTTGTAAGCAACAAAGCCAGAATTCAGAAAAATTCTACTCTTCTCTTTGACTTATTCTTGATCTTCATTATCTCTTATCTTCAACAGAATAATTAACATTTATACATGCCATTGTTCTACCAAGCTCAAGGTTGCCTCTGGATAGATACCACTGCCCTCACCTTCCACCCTCAGTGCTTTCCGAGGTGTCAAATATCCACCACTCGCTCTTGTTGCTAAAGGGCAGTAAGGAGGAGGAATGATTTGGCTAGAAATAGCAGTGTCACATGAGCATGTGCAGTGATCATTCACCCAGCTGCTCATCCTTACATGGAGCCATGCCCCATCCGTACAATCAAATGCAAATAGTGGTAACATTATCAACACAACAACGGTGTGGACCGGGGCAGACAGGTCGATCACTCATGTCCGAGACTTGTCACATCCTTCACCACAGTAGGAGAGCGTTGTTAAAATGGATATGTAAGTTCACACCTGCTCAAAATTTATGAACTTCTACAAACTCAGAAGAACTTTCACAAGGACAAAAGAACCCCCTGAGCTGCTTGTCCCATGAGAGAAAACCAAAACTATGTCTAGACAATTAATAGAGAAAATAATTACACATAAGAAGTTTATGTTCATATTAAAATCACAAAATTATCTTCAAACTCAGTAGCGAATAGCGATGTAACAATTACCAGTGTAGCGGTAAATCACAGTAGAAATGTTGACAGTAACAATTATCCTTTTCATTTTAAATATCCTTATTATCGCGGTGAATTAACACGGTGTGGAAACACTGTGTTTAATCTTTCCCAGCTTCAACCGAGGCACCTGAAGTTGCCACGGCAGGCACACTACGTTTCTTTTCTTGAAGCTGGAATCATGTTGGAAGGAGGAGATGACAGCACTCAGGACATTTATCAGCCTTGTTAAAAAAAGCCCATAGTTATGACAGTAACACTTGCTCTCTCTCCTGAGATGATTGACAAGAGTCATTGCTTTGATCTCATGCCAAGCACTCACGCTGAGACAGGAGATGGGGACAGAATGTAGTAGCTGGACAACAGACTTTTTATTTTTCGTGTTTGGACTTGTTGAAGTTATGTAGCTACGTAGCCCAGAACGTAAGTTAAAAAATATTCTTTAGATTGCTAAACTGTCAAGGGTTTTACTGCCTCGTTATCTGTGTAAATGTATTTATATTTCAATAAGTTCTGCTACAACGTGAATACATTTAGCCCTTGTTACAACATTTATTTATTGAGAGAGCGAGACAGATTATTGCCTTGATAATATTGCTGTTGCTGGGTTTCTTATTGCATAGCTGATAGATGTGCAGACTGTTTAATATTACTTGTGCATCCACGTATTGATATTCAGGCTGCTAGCGCAATTTGCTAGCAACATGCAATTGCCAGTAAACAGACTAGCCTGTGGAACCTGTGCTTAGCTACTAAAAAGGTATATTACACTGTTTGCTCCGTTATGGATATGTGTGCAATAATAGATGTGACTTATTCTCAGTTTGTGCTACTGAACAATATTTTACATGTTATTATTACAGAGAAATTAATATAAACATTTAGTTTTGGTAAATAATGTTCATAGTAAGTCAAATTATTAAATTTTCTTATATTTCAGAACCACATCCAACTTTACATGTAACATCAAATACAACTTCATAGTTAACTTAATGCTGGAGTTGTAAATAAATCTTCCTGGATGTCAAAGTCAAACATCTCTGTTTCAAGTTCTTACCAGCACCCCTACAGCGGGCCAGTGTTTCAGTAGCCAGTTTTACAAGCCTATTTTTGTAATATATATAAAAAACGTGTCCCATGCTACTCTCAGTATTTCCTAATACTGCTTTGCCATCAAAGATTTCCAGAGCCTCAAACGGACCCCAGGCCTTGGTGGCAAAATCATGACTCCTTAAAGTCAAGCAAGCCCTTGGTGCTCCTGAACAAATGTAGTTGAGTGAGAAGAACAGGAAAATAATGTCCATTCTACCTCCCATAAATAAAAGCACAATGCATCACAGTTCAGCAGTAAGCCTGTCATTAGCATACTTACACCAGGCCAGCACCCAAACAAGAGACGCTCTGTGTGACAGCGCTTTGATACCGACCCTGCCGCTTACAGAAGGCCACCAGAAACACTACAAAAACAGCTCTCATGGCCCAAGTGGAGAGGACAAGCACAGCCAAAAACACACAACAGGTCAGACAAAACCATGTGACTAGCATCACATGCTACCTAGGTAATTAATGGATAATTGTTTACATGCAAGTTGATATGATTTCCCTTTTTTATGGGAAGATTATAGAGGTTGCGTCTTTAAAGAGGCAATAACTTAAAAAACAGAGGTTTTCTTGGATGCGTCACCCTTTCCCATTTAAGTGAGAGGTCTTTCTTTCTTCACAGCAACCAAAACGGGGAAAACTACCGGGAAGTCTATGGCCGCCAGCATGATTAAATAACTAAGTCAATGCTAAATGCTGTATTTGTCGAAAAGACACAAGAAACCTTAAAAAATACCGCAATCATTTTGCGAAGACATGTCGGTAAAGTATCTGAGCATTATGAGCTATTAAGGCTCACTTAAGGGTCAAAGAAAAATGCAGGCCTGCGTGACAGTGGTAACGGGAGGACAGAGAAGCATTATGGGATACCAGCATTTTTAATCGGTTGTAAGCTTGCCACTAGACAGGAGTTCCCTAAAAACCAGCTGCATACACATGTGTACAAACCACAAATATTTAAGTGTATAAATGCAACCTCAAGTATTTTTTGCATCCAGGCAACTTAGATCTGGTTAGATATTGGGACAAAACTGAAGTGGTGGTTTTAAACTAGTCTAATTAAGAACTGCAATGGGTTAGATTTTTTAAGGGATGCTTTAACAATTTAATGATGCCATGACCCTGAAACAATGCTTAAATGAAATCACCAAGAGACTCACGGAACTATGATAACTGAAACACTGCTATTCTTAAATTTGTTTTATAGCATCTTTCTCCATAAGTGACAGCTATCTGCTTGCTTTATGCATGCTCTTCTCAGTTTCCTTTAACAACAATAACAAGCCTTGGATGCCAACCTTTTCTACTCTCTTCTGTCCAGGGAAAGACATGTCCGCTCCACATGATCGATGACATGCTTAACCAGTTTTTCAGCAACAGTATGGATTAAGCAAAATACCGCTTAACCAGAACTTTTGCACGTGAGACCAGGTATGCCTCATTAGGTCGGCCAGGCACTTATCCCAGTTCCCCATACAAAAACAACTTTGGTAAGAGGTCCTTTTTTTATACATATACCAAGATTTGGAATGACATTTATCACATCAGAACACTATCATCCATCACATATTTCAAAAAATGCATACAAACAGCTCCTTCTTAATAACACTTGCATGCATTAATTGAGTCGTTTATGTATTGTCCAGGGTTTGCACGGTCCGAATTTGTCTAGCCCAACTGATGTTTTGTATAAATGTCTTTTTAACTTATGTAACTGTATTGTTGTTTTCAGTTGTCGATATATATTTTTCTATATCGATTTTTTTTGTATTATTGTCTGTCCTGACGTGCTGTAACCATGTTTTATGTTTCTGCAGAACAGGAACCTGCTGAAAACCAGTTTTTAAACTGAGTCAGGCCCGTTTTTATATTGTAATGAAATGTTACTTTTTCAAACTTTCCTGTATAATAAATATATGAAAATGAAATGAAAAAAGCCATGCTCCTAAAAGCACACGCATGCACGCACAATTGACACTTTTTTTTCTGTGTCATCATGTGATGTTGCCATGGAGAAGGTTGGGCTCAGACATAACACTGTGATTGTGCTTTGGGTGGGCCACAATCAGAAAGACAGACTGTTCTGTGACTGTGACACTGCCAGCCTGGTGCCAACAGCCCTCCGCCCACAGAGACACAGACACACCCACTGGCAGCAGCGCCAGCCTGCACAGGGCCCTCCCGTCATGGAATTCAGAAACCAACGTCAACACATTTTCCATACGTTGCTTTTTCTCATGTTAATCTGCAAGATCAAGGTCATGTCTTCTTTCTTTTTTTTTATAAAAACGGGACTTTACTATATAAATAAAATTGATATCAGTTGTGCTACCAGCTTTTAGGTTAGGCGGTAGGGCAGCAACAAACAATTATTTTCATTACTGATTAATCAACTACTCGTTTAGTTTAAATAATAACACATTTATGCAAGCAGCTCTGTGAGGCTATACTTGGGCACAGAGGTGCTTTGAGCTACACGCTAAGACATCTTAGTTTAACATGCAAGCATGCTAACATTTTCCATTTGGCAATAAAACAGACTATACCTGAAGAAGATGGGGATGTCATTTTAAGTGTTTGGTCATAAACATAGATATTGGACAAATTAAAACATTTGACCTGATGATGGTGCTATATGAAAAGTTAAGTTTAGTTATTGCAATCCATCCTGAGGGAAAATAGAATGTTTCATGGCAATCCATCAAACTGTTATTATTTCCCTGAAAACCCCAAATATTAACCTCATGGTGGTGCTAGAGGGGTAAAAAGAAGTGAAAACTAATGAAGATCAACGTTTTGGGACACTTGTCTTCTTCAGTATAAAATACAGCATTTCCCTGACTGGCATTTATACCAAACGGGACAGGTGCTACAAATCAGGACAATGCACTTAAGAGGCCAATCTAAAGGAGGCCCTTAGACCAAACAAGAGTCCGCTACAGCAATATTCTAGGGATCATCAAAGTAATTAGGATTAATCCTTTGGGATCATGCAAGTCTGTACAAAATGTCATCTTAATCCATGATAATGGTTGAGATATATTGAGATAGTCTGGACCAAAGTGGTAGGACTGACCAATGCTGTGCCTAGGGCCATGCCACTATCATGGCTAAAAAAGTTCAACAAAACAAAGTTAAAATCCCCATCACAGTTTGAGAGCACAAAGTGAGGTCCTCAAATTGCTAATGTTTTGTCTCACAAACATTCCAAAGCTGAAGCTAGACCAGTAAATCAGACAATAAGTGACAAGACATTGCAGTGCAAGAATATGTTTGAGGTTATTTGGAAACATTGCCTCCATTCCAAAGTTTGTCCATCTAGCTCTTAAATACAGATATCATCACTGGCCCCAAAAATTGTTTTCAATCGTCTAAAATATAAAACCAAGAGAGTCGGGCCTCACACTTAGAAACAGCGAATATTTTGCCATGTTTGTGTGATCACATTTCTAACAATTAATCAAAAATGTATATTGTTGCTGTTTTTTTCAATTATTAATTATTATTAAGTACTAAAACAATTGATTAATTATTATTCAATTGTTTTAGTACTCTCTGATTATGAAAATATGGCTTTAGAACTGCAATCATGAATCACAGTCCCACAGTTTGTTTCATAGAGAAAACAGAATGGGAAGCCTTTGGGAAAAAAAGAAGTAAATCCTGCATAGCAAGAGGCTGTGAAGTAATGTTTTGTGACCTGCCCGGACAATCTTGTCACAGATCGAGACACGTAAGGTGCATTGTATGTTGGAACAAAAAGGTAGAGTCATAGATGGCAGAAAATTCTTAGAAACTGCAACTACCAGCACACCTCCAGGAAAACTGGTCTGACTCTGCTCTCTCAGCACTGTGTTGAACGTTAAAACATCACACAATCTACTGTACATATATCTCCCTTCCTCCACTGACAGCCAGCTTCTACTTACTAACTTACCTGACTTAACTGCTGTTTAACTATGCTCTGCTCTGTGTCTGTTATTAAGCATTTGGATTTATGGGTTAGCATAGAAGAGAGATTCCAATGATGGTGTGGTCTAAGCTGTGGCTGCACCCTGTCACCACCAAACTGCCAATTTAGTGTGAATCACTGTGCCTCAATTGTTTTTTTTTTCCAGAAGGATTACACTCTTGAAAAAAGACAAAGTACAGTCAAAATATAAATTAAATCTGTTCCTAAAGTTTCTGTGAACCCACCTAAATTCCACAAGGTAGCAATAGAAAAATGTAATTACAGCTCAGTCAAAAGAAGGGCAACAATGGTAATATTAGTTTTTCCTCTCTGCCAAAGCTGTCTGATGAGACAGCACCACTGCAGCGTGACTTGCTGGTGTTCAACACACAGGTTTAAAGGGCAACTATTACAGCATTTTCAGAATTATAATTGATTTTGTGTTTGTACTAGTACATGTTTACATGGTTTAATGTTTAAAAAAAAAAAAAAAAACAGGTTTTCTTATACTGCTGCTGCACCTGTATTCACCCTCTCTATGGGACGCTCTGTAGGAGCACCTGTATCTTTAATCCCTTCTCCCAAAAAAAGCCCAGTCTGCTCTGATTGACCAGTCCGCTACCTGGAATCTCCAGAGCCTCCCACTCCATGTTTCCAGTGTTGCAAAAAAAAGAAAAGAAACAAAAAAGCAAGTTGCGACAAATTTGGTGACTCTCTGTAGAAAAGACGCCAGTATTGTCCGGCGAGCGTGCAAGGTATTTCTCTCTTGTGGCCACCAAAACAGTCACCTCTCTTCTGTTCTGTGACTGAGGAGCACACAGCAAGAGCCTCTCTGCTCTCTCCTCATGTGCACAGCACTGTGCAGACAGGTATAAGGGGAGTGGGGGGGGGACAGGGTGCGGGGGCCGGTGTAGGTACAAGCGACAGCGGGACGCAACGGGAGAAAGACACCACTGAGCTGGCTTGGCCCTTCCATGAGAATTCTTTATAGATTTTTCTTTCTTCCATATGTAGATTTAGATTTTTTTTACTTCAAATATAGGCTCCCGAAGTAATAATTATAAATTTGATATAAATTCCGATAGTGAGTTTGTGATTATTTGGCTAAAGATTTACATTTCTTTCTACCTTGCTGACACAACCACTAAGCTTTATGCACATCATTGTGTAATAATGTCACAAATATGCAAATGAGCGTATGACATCATCTAGCTACTTTGAGTGACTTTCTAATGTCAAAAATCACAGATAAAAGGCTATTGAATCAAACCCAATCAGACATGTTTCAGCAGTAATGAGAACCGGGAATTGGGGAGAATCAATCATAGAAGACCGGCTTAGAGTTGCGTAACACTTAGCCGAGAGTAGAAAAAACAACAACAAACATAACATTGTAGATGAAAACACATTATGTGTAATAGAAAACACGGAAAAGCATAATTTGTGACCTTTAATTGAAATGTTTCTTGGAAAGCAAACCAGAGGGTATCAAATGCTAACCAGCAGATTAAACTATGTCAACTTTGAATTTGTATAAATCCCCTTAAGAGTTTGTATATATATATATATATATAAATAAACATAAGTGAAGTTGTGAGGAGCTGGAAATTAATTTTAGTGCAACTTAATTTCTACTTCTTCATAGATACAGTGGGGAGAACAAGTATGATACACTGCTGATGTTCAGGTTTTCCTACTTACAAAGCATGTAGAGGTCTGTCATTTTTTAACATAGGTACAGTACACTTGAGACGAAATCTAAAACAAAAATCCAGAAAAATCACATTGTATGATTTTTAAATAATTAATTTGCATTTTATTGCATGACATACAATAAGTATTTGATCACCTACCAACCAGTAAGAATTCTGGCTCTCACAGACCTGTTAGTTTTTCTTTGACATGCCCTCCTGTTCTCCACTCATTACCTGTATTAACTGCACCTGTTTGAACTTGTTACCTGTATAAAAGACACCTATCCACACACTCAAACAGCCTCAGTCACAAGGTTTACCAGTTTACTAGTAAACACAACATTTTCTCCCTTCTGTGTTGTTTTTCAGACAACAGCAGTGACCAGTGCTAGTTAGTGTCTGTTAGCTCACAGGGCTCTAGTCTGCAACTTACATTTTTCCTAGGTTGTACCAGTGCACCTAATGTCCTCGTATCCGCTGCCTCTCCACAAACGAAGCAATGTTGTTTATATGGATATGGTTTAATTTTGCGTTACATGATCCATTTCTTCTATAAAAGCATAACATAAGAAGAACGTAACATAATATGGATGTGAAAGCAGTTATAAATAGTGACCATAATTCTTTTGGAGTTTGTGATCCCAATATTGATCAAAATAATCGTG
Organism: Etheostoma perlongum; assembly: GCA_026937815.1. Taxonomy (NCBI): domain Eukaryota; kingdom Metazoa; phylum Chordata; class Actinopteri; order Perciformes; family Percidae; genus Etheostoma; species Etheostoma perlongum. Next base: position 12,226,292 of record CM049375.1, on the reverse strand, counting down.
AATATCATTTTGGCCATAATTGTGCAGCCCTAACAGAAATAGAGCTTTTTGGTCTAAATTCCACTATCCGTGTTTGGAGGAAGGAGAAAGATGAGTACAACCCCAAGAACACCATCCCAATAGTGAAGCATGGAGGTGGAAACGTCATTCTTTGGGGATGCTTCTCTGCAAAGGGAACAGGACGACTGCACCGTATTGAGGGGACGATGGATGGGGCCATGTATCGCCAGATCTTGGTCAACAACCTTCTTCCCTCAGTAAGAGCATTGAAGATGTGTCATGGCTGGGTCTTCCAGCATGACAACAACCCGAAACACACAGCCAGGGTAACTAAGGAGTGGCTCCATAAGAAACATCTCAAGGTCCTGGAGTGGCCTAGCCAGTCTCCAGACCTGAACCCAAAAGAAATTCTTTGGAGGGAGCATAAAGTCCGTATTGCCCAGCTACAGCCCTGAAACCTGAAGCATCTGGAGAAGGTCTGTTCGGAGGAGTGGGCCAAAATCCCTGCTGCAGTGTGTGCAAACCTGGTGAAAAACTACAGGAAACGTTTGACCTCTGTAATTGCAAACAAAGGTTTCTGTACCAAATATTAAGTTCTGCTTTTCTGATAATAGTTACAGTGAGGAAAATAAGTATTTGAACACCCTGCTATTTTGCAAGTTCTCCCACTTAAATCATGGAGGGGTCTGAAATTGTCATCGTAGGTGCATGTCCACTGTGATAGACATAATCTAAAAAAAAACATTATCCAGAAATCACAATGTATGATTTTTTAACTATTTATTTGTATGATACAGCTGCAAATAAGTATTTGAACACCTGTCTATCAGCTAGAATTCTGACCCTCAAAGACCTGTTAGTCTGCCTTCAAAATGTCCACCTCCACTCCATTTATTATCCTAAATTAGATGCACCTGTTTGAGGTCGTTAGCTGCATAAGGACACCTGTTCACCCCATACAATCAGTAAGAATCCAACTACTAACATGGCCAAGACCAAAGAGCTGTCCAAAGACACTAGAGACAAAATTGTCCACCTCCATAAGGCTGGAAAGGGCTACGGGGAAGCAACTTGGTGAAAAAAAGTCCACTGTTGGAGCAATCATTAGAAAATGGAAGAAGCTAAACATTACTGTCAATCTCCCTCGGACTGGGGCTCCATGCAAGATCTCACCTCGTGGAGTGTCAATGATACTAAGAAAGGTGAGAAATCAGCCCAGAACTACACGGGAGGATCTGGTCAATGACCTGAAAAGAGCTGGGACCACCGCTTCCAAGGTTACTGTTGGTCAATACACTAAGACGTCATGGTTTGAAATCATGCATGGCACGGAACGTTCCCCTGCTTAAACCAGCACATGTTAAGGCCCGTCTTAAGTTTGACAATGACCATTTGGATGATCCAGAGGAGTCATGGGAGAAAGTCATGTGGTCAGATGAGACCAAAATAGAACTTTTTGGTCATAATTCCACTAACCGTGTTTGGAGGAAGAAGAATGATGAGTACCATCCCAAGAACACCATCCCTACTGTGAAGTATGGGGGTGGTAGCATCATGCTTTGGGGGTGTTTTTCTGCACATGGGACAGGGCGACTGCACTGTATTAAGAAGAGGATGACCGGGGCCATGTATTGCGAGATTTTGGGGAACAACCTTCTTCCCTCTGTTAGAGCATTGAAGATGGGTCGAGGCTGGGTCTTCCAACATGACAATGACCCGAAGCACACAGCCAGGATAACCAAGGAGTGGCTCTGTAAGAAGCATATCAAGGTTCTGGTGTGGCCTAGCCAATCTCCAGACCTAAACCCAATAGAGAATCTTTGGAGGGAGCTCAAACTCTGTGTTTCTCAGCAACAGCCCAGAAACCTTACTGATCTAGAGAAGATCTGTGTGGAGGAGTGGGCCAAAATCCCTTCTGCAGTGTGTGCAAACCTGGTGAAAAACTACAGGAAACGTTTGACCTCTGGAATTGCAAACAAAGGCTACTGTACCAAATATTAACATTGATTTTCTCAGGTGTTCAAATACTTATTTGCAGCTGTATCATACAAATAAATAGTTACAAAATCATACATTGTGATTTCTGGATATTTTTTTTTAGATTATGTCTCTCACAGTGGACATGCACCTACCATGACAATTTCAGACCCCTCCATGATTTCTAAGTGGGAGAACTTGCAAAATAGCAGGGTGTTCAAATACTTATTTTCCTCACTGTATGTCAGGCAATACAATGCTAATTAATTATTTGAAAATCATACAATGTGATTTTCTGGATTTTTGTTTTAGATTCCATCTCTCACAGTTGAAGTATACCTATGGAATTTTTTTTTTTACAGACCTCTACATGCTTTATAAGTAGGAAAACCTGAAAAATCAGCAGTGTATCAAATACTTCTCCCCACCGTAGGTGGGCATGTTTCTAAACAATGTAGGGATAGGAGAGAGAGAGAGGCTGGTGTCCTGGTTCTTATAATCTAGACTGTGCATTTATATGTTCAAATAAAGCATACAGGCGTGTAAAAAGAGGGAAGTCATTAATAAGCCTATCATAATATGATTTCATATTTTTTATAACCTTTTATGGCTAAACAGTGTATGTGGTTCTTTCAGTTTACAAGCCCCTGCTGTGTAAAAGCACCAATGTTACAGTACACTTCTCAAAGTTTTTATAGGAAAAAGCAACTAAAAACAAACCTAAAAACCTACATGCGAGGTAGTGGCAGACCCCAACATTCTTCTTTTTGACTCTCTTATCGGAATACACCATTTAATCATTAACTCACAAACTCCATTCTGGCACTTCAATGCTACTGTATGTACATTTACTGCCTATTACAGGCCATATAATGTTTTAATTGGGCTACGTATTATATTGATACATTTGACATATAAACCTTTTGTTTTTGTAAAGAACATGTTTTGTGGGCGGAGCCTAATTGGTGGCAGAAAGCAAAAGTCGTGGTGATGTCCAGTGGTAGAGGAAATATTTAGAGCCTAGAGTAAAAGTACAAACACCACACTGTAAAAATCCAAGTAAAAGTAAAGTTCCGGTATTAATAATGTTAGTATCATCAGGCAAATGTATTTAAAGTATTAAAAGTAAAAGTACTCAATGCAGAAAAAGCCTCACATTTTATAAACTGGTACCAATCAAAACAGTTCTGTCAATCAACTAAATGTTTAATTTATTATGCGGTTTGGCTTTTTCCCCTTTCCTTTATTGTGTTACCTATTAGGGCTATAATGATACACCAAACTTTGGTTCACGATTTTTGACCCACGATTCAATACAAACCTTGATTTTTGTCATTGATTACATCCCAGTTTGCAACACAGTAATACAGACACCTTATTTATTGATACTGATTCAAACCTGGTCAAGAACTACAGGAAACATATGATCTCTAGAATTGCAAACAAATGTACCAAATATTAAGTTCTGCTTTTCTGATAATACCTACAGTGAGGAAAATAAGTATTTGAACACCCTGTTAGTTCTCCCACTTAGAAATCATGGAGGGGTCTGAAATTGTCATCGTAGGTGCATGTCCACTGTGACAGACATAATCTAAAAAAAATAAACCTCCATATTTTACCGTGGTATACTGTATTACCGTGAATAATTAATTATGATGACGTAAGGCTCAGATGGCTTCACCAAAGCAATGGCTTGTGCCTACACCGTTCAGAAACTGAATACCAAACACTAATACTGAAACATCTCTCTTCTCATTAGGTCGGAAACCGAAATCCTGCCAAACTGCAGAAGTTGTGTTCCTCTTCAAGGTGCACGACTTGCACATGATAATTGCACATTGGATGGCGCAAGCTGTTCCGTTCATTTTCTGTAAACAGTGTATCATTAAAACATGGTGGAATACGCAAGTTAACTAGCCAGCTGCCCCTATTGATGTATTATAAGAAGGTCGTCCTTAAAAAAAATCATGGATGTATTGTAAAAATCAGTATTCATCATTGTTTCCTGCTGTTTTTCTGCCACCACAATGCATGTGCAACTGCAGTGATGTAACTGTGACATCCCCTCCAAATTGGTCTATTGTATTTGAAATAACAGGGAGTGGACAAAATACCAGGAACGTGTGACACTATAATGCAATCCATAAAAATGGCCATACAATAAATACTGTTTTAGTTGAGTTAAAACACTCTTTTCTAAATGGAAAATATTGTAGCGTCTGCATTACAGTAGTAAAGGTAAGTACATTTATTTCAGTACCACACTAAAGTACACATTTGAGGTACTTGTACTTCACTTTATCATTTTTATGATACTTTGTACTTCTACTCCACTACAGGCATTGTTCTGCATACATACACACACACATATATATATATATATATATATATATATATATATATATATATATATATATATATATATATATACATATATATATATATAAGTATTTTTACTTTTGATACTTAGTGCATTGTTGACGTTCAAAGTATTGCATTTCACTAAAAACACACACACACACACACACACACACACACACACACACACACACACACACACACTTTAGTAACATTTTCAATACAGAACTTTTAACAGTGTGGCATTTCTACTTTTACTTTAGTAAATGAAGACTTTAACTGCATGGTGTTCCTGTTATTCTTTCCACCCCTCTATTTTGACTGTGGATATGTCCCAGTGTTTGTGATTTTTGTTTGGTTGTAAAAAGGTTATCTATCATGGTGAAAAAGGGAGAGGCTCGCCCTGAAAACCTGGTGGGGACTTAGTAGAAGAAACGTACTTGTCTGACACAATAGTTGCATGGCTTCCCATTGCAGATGCAGTACATATCTGAAGGTGAACAGGTTTGTTTCCTTGTGCCGTCTGACTGGCTGGCTGTCCTAAAGAAACAATGAGACCATCCACAATCTAATAGCAAGTTAGACACACCAGCAACGTGCTGACCCGAGGCTGGCTACGTCTGAGATGTTTTAGGCAAGTTCCAACTTCTTATTGTTTTGGGGCAATGGGGCGGTAGTGGAAGTGCGCATGCCCAGATGGCGACCCGCCTTGTCGTCAAATAGTGTCTACTCTGCGCATGAAAAGCTCAACAGAGTAAAAAGGACTTGCGTGATTAACAGCGAAGTTATAAGATTATCGTTGAAATACGTGCATTGGGCCAAGTGCTTCTTTTTTTCAATTTCCCCACACTGGTTTAGACCGGTTGATAGACCACCAGACTGTGTATCTGGATCGGTGCTGTTCTATCGGATGTGGAGTCACACACACGTGTAGTAGCTCCAATTAGCCTATTCGTTTAGTTTCATGCGAACAGTGGCAACAATATCACTATCACGCTAAACAACATGCAGCCACTTGTGGTGAATTACAACATTTACAGCGACGCCTGTCAAACCTACATACGTAGCTACATGTTTGAAGACTGCGTGTTAATGGGCTGCGGCAGTTGATTTAAGTACACAGACATGTCTATTTTACGTTGTGTTCACACTTACCAGGCCCGTTCTTCCTCGTTAAATGCAGCTCGCAGACTCTCACCAAAAAGAAATGCGCAAGGAAAGTGGCAAAAAAAAAGATAGAAACCCCGTCGAAAAGGAACACAAACAGCGGGGCAGCGGGGTTTTTGCCAAACAAAATTTACTTACCAACGAAATAGGACACCACAAGGGGAAATGTGCTGCTTCTCTCCGCCTCCACGCCTCTTTCTCTGCCTGTATTTTCCCGAAACCGTCCTCCGTGGGTTGCGTCGAAAATGTCACAGATTCCAGCAGTGGCTGTCGTCCCCACCGGAATGGTTGTCCCTTTTCATGCGACCATGTTGCCCTTAACGTTGCCTGCTGCTCTCATCCGGGCGTTTAGGGATTGAGCCGTTGTCTCAACACTGCTCAGGATCATACAGGATGACAGCTATGGGAAGGAGGGGGGATAGCGTGAGACAGGGAAGGGGAGGAAGAGGAGTAGTGGTCACTCTGTTGAGGGCATCGTGATATCATGTAGGGGGGAGAGAGGAAAATACAATTAACGCATTTAGAGATATCGTTTAGCCTAATTACCATTATCATATGGTTAAAAATTCATAAGAATTTCTTATGGCATGTATTTCATTATTTATTATTTTTCCTAACATTTTTGTAACAGTAGGGGTATTTAGGCTATCTCCAATGTCTGGACTTTGCTTTAAATTGCATTCTCATACATAACTGTGTTTTTTTGCTTGTTTATCTCAGAAAGCCTTTAGAAATAAAAGGGACCAAATGCATTTTGTCCCGAGCAAAGATGACACAACCAACCGTAACGGAGTGTACCTTCATATCGAGTTAAGAGCCGACGCAGTGTGACATTCTCTCCCACTAGTCTGCTTTCATTGTGGATTATTTGTATGGTCGTGCCAAACAGACGAATCCGTCTGGGCTAGTAAACTCATTTTGGTGGGGAAAAATGATTTGACCAGAATCTCCTTTGACCCTGCCAACATTATCAGAGGTAAAATGTGGTTTGCGATTGAACGTTTTGATTACTGGGTTAATGGTAACGTTTAATCCGTCAAAAATATTCCCAGCTATTATGGCTGTGGCCACGTGCGTAAGGCATTCATGTGTTACGCAACACCAGTCAGTCAACAATAGTGGGTGGAAAAGGGAAAGGAGGGGTTGTTGAGGGTAATTAAACCAGAAGTGTGTGACATAAATGTTAAAAAGAAGAGATTTGTTAGTTTCATTTAAATGTATTAAAAACAAAAAATAAACAACCCATAGTAACCTTAAGTGGCTTCAAAGTTTCAAAGAAGAAACCCTTTATGAAATGTAATGATTATGTAGGAATCCTGGTGTGTGTAATCTGAGAAATGCATTCCCTTTTGAGTCAATGCTTGTTGAGATATGACTGCTCCCTTCAGCCAGTGTTTGGATGGAACAACTCACTCTTAGTATAACTCTAAACAGAATTTCACCCCCACCTAGCTGGGCCTACCTTATTATTTCACATTGGGCCATGTAGGCCTACAGTAATACAGTGTAAAAGTACTCAGTTACAAATAAAAATCCTGAATCCTCACTATACAGAATGGTATTTTTTTTTCTTTTAGAACCATATAGCATATATTAGATTACTGGATTCAAATAAAATAAAATAGACTTTATAAATCCCACACTGTGGACATTTCTTTAATGTGTACATCCCTTTAAGGTTGCATCTGGTAAATGTGGCTATCATTTTAGTTCATAATTATTTTGTATTGATAATCTAAATCTGCAAAGTAACTAAAAGCTTTAAAATACATGTAGTGGAAAGCAGTATCAAATGGAGATAATCAGAACAAGTACCTCAAAAGTGTACTTAAATGTGCTCTAAGGGATGTTGTTACAAAATTTTTTGTCACATATATACAGCAAAAATCTCACTATCCGCGAGCTGCTGGTCCCCTGAACACAGTTGAAATGCGACCACTGTAGACAGCTCAGGGTCCACAAATGGCTACAAAAACAAATTGTGCCAACCTGCACCACAAAACATAACAATCAGTCTTCCAGCGTTCCAGCCAATAACCAACAAGAAGGATTTGAGGGTGGGGGTTTGGGGGTTAATGCGCGGAAGCACGAAAGGGAGGGGGAGGGGACGGGATGAGGAGGAGGGAGGAGCGAGCTAACCTCATTTTGTTTGAAAATACTTTGAACGTCAACAAGAACTGCTGTCACCCAACATTGCTAGTACTGAACTTGAGTAAATGTAGTTTCGTTCCACCACTATGTATAGGAAGAGGACTAGATTACCCATTGTATAGAATGACACTTCTTGCTAAAAGGTAGGAGGAGGCTACAGCACCAAAACTCCCCAACTTGATTTCTGGGTCTATTGTTATGCATGAAAAGGTTTTAAAAACCTTAAACCAAAATTGCTTAAAATTTGGACAAGACCTGGGGCTTGGTTACATATTTTAATTACATATTCAACTTAATCTTAACGTCACTTACTTACACTGCAATATTATTTTTTGTACTATGGCAACCGCACTTTACAATACCTTTATTTGATGCCACTTTACATTCAGCCTACCCTTTGCTCATTGTCTGTTGTTTGCCTTTTTGTTTGTGTTTCTTTGTTTATTTTGCTTTTATTGTAGAAAATGCTGCTGTAATAAGGGAATTTCCCCGTTGTGGGATGAATAAAGTATTATCTAATATAATATAATCTAAATAGTAATTTATTTTCTTAATTCAGGTGTAGCAGCCCAGTTCAGAAGATTGTAAATGTGACAGCAGCACTTGCCAAACACTGAATGGTCAACATCTTGTGCCTCAGATGTACTCTGTCTGCTCTGCAACAGTCACACAACAAATATCACACCTTCATTCCAGTTACAGGAAAGCGATCCCCTTTGTTCTCACTTTCCTTGAGTCTTCTTATACCACGTTGAGTCCCAGTTGGCAAATATACTATTTAGTATGTGTTATTACAATAAAACAATTGGACCAGAAAAAAAGGCTCATGTTTTTTAATGTTCTCAGTGACCATTAAATGTATTCTAAAGTAGAAAAAAGTCTTTGGAGTTACATAATTAACCCATGGATTGGCAAACAGGCTTATGTAAAAGCCATACATTAAGCAAACTTAGCTTTTGTCACACAGGATAATGAGTACATTCTGTATTAGTCTTGTTTCCGGGCAAGCCTGGTTGGGTGTGGTGTTTACCACATTTTTTTGAATACACTCCCATCCACTCACAAAACTTTATTTTAAATGTTGTAGGTACTATAATCTTTATGGCTTCATTAAATCTACAACTTTATCATGTCATAATTCAGAATGATGTGATAAGTGCATGTTTTTGAAAAGCTGCATACATCAATACTTGAATCTGTAGTTTAGATTTGATCAGTTGTTTACGATGCATTTCAGTTCTTTTCTTATGCCTTTCTTTTACAAATGTTCTTAACTCTTTTCTTTTTAACACTAATATGTGATTAATTCATATATTGTGTTAGCAATAGCACATGTGGTTTTCAGACATTTATGTAAAATGTTATTTCACATGTGAAATGTCCCAAAACCATGTAGGTAAATTTATTGTGAAGGTTTACATTGAAACATGACTTTCATTTGTGATTTTTTTGATGTTGAATCCATGCTGCAAAACCTCATGTTTCTACACGTTTTTTTTAAACCAATGACAAAAAGCTGACATTGAACACAGACCAAGTTTTTGGTTTTTAATTTATGTTTAAGTTTAGACAACTAACTCTTGTTTCAGGACAGGGAAATGGTCTTGAGTAGATATTGAAAAAGTAAACACTGATTTAAAACATAAGACTGGATATAAATTCCAGTCCCAAATGCCAATATCATGTGATTTGTGCACTACCCAAGCACCTTTCTCCTAGTTGCATTATATGAATGCAATTGATAGGAGACAGGATTGTGCAATGTTCCTGCATTGTTTACCCTATTTTCTTCATCAGTCTGGTTAAACCAGCAAGCTTTGGGACATAATCCTGGTCCTTTTTCCTTCGATCCTACAACCAAGATCCGGTCTGATATTAAACGGGATTTGTACAGTATATTATATTCTGAGGGAAATCCTTTTTCTGGAATTTCAAGCATTAAAACTGGACCGGCCACAATTCAGTTGACTCTGCACTAAATATTTGCTGCCATCTTGTGGCAAAACAGGACGTAGCTGTGACACTGACTGCATTTCAGTTTTGGTTATTATTACTTCATAGTGTAATTTTAATGTGCTCAACCTTAGCTTTATGCTTGAATCTGCGGCTATAAAATAAGAACCCAAATAAAAAAGAATTGATAGTATAAATATCACCTAAAATACTGCAATTGATGAAAGGTATACACTAGTAGTATAATAATGTAGTACACTAGTAGCGAGTATGCATTCAAATCCTTCAATTTAAGCCTTAGAATGTTATCCAATATGATGATCATAGCAAAATGTATCTTTTAAGTTTGTTGTATAAATGAAGTGTGTGTGTATATATATATATATATATATATATATATATATATATATATATATATATATATATATATATAGTGTACTGTACAAGTGACTAATGAACACACTATATCTTGATTATTTGATATGCTCAAAACTTTATGGTTTTATGTGCCAGACTATTTCTTGAATGGGTTCATTGACTCCCTGAGCTTTATTAGCAAGCTTTAAAGACACTGTTAGGTGGAATTTTTTACTTTAGACGGAGCCAAGTTAGCTCTCCCTTTCCCCTTAATTTCACTGTGTTCATGATTAGGTAACTAGCAACCATACAGACAGAAGAGTGGTATGGACTTCCTCTAACTCTCAGCAACACAGCATTTCTCCAAAAATGTCAAACTTCTCCTTTAACTTTAACATTTTTTTGTATAGGCTATTTACACTATGTCAAACTCTAATCTGTATGCTTTCAGTGGGATTATTCCACAATTGGATATTTGATCCAGAAAACCCTTTTCAAGTGTCATCCTTCTTTCTTTCCCACACAAAACGGTATATTTATCACCTGAATAATATGGACACAGCAGGGTTAACCAAGCAGTTCTAATTTACATGTTCGCGTATTAAATAAGTTTTCACTTTAATTGAGAGAAAAATTGTACTTTTCCAACACAATGTGGTCTATGTTTGCTGCAACTGCTGTGTACTCACTGCAGCTCTTTTTTCAGGAATCATTGAATTTTCATTTCATTTTGAATTTCATTTGCTAAATAAAGTATTAGCTACAAACACGTTCTTCCTCATAAGCATCAATACAGCCTATCATTTATAATGGCAACGTCAACCACCCCAACTCTGCTCCTGAAGCTACACACTGCCCTGTAGCCTACCCTGTCTCCCTCTCGCGCACGCACGACGTACACACGCTCTACGACACACACACACACACACACACACACACACAAACATGGCGGCCTCTATTGCACCGCTACGCTCCTCCTTCAGGATTTGTAGCCCGTTAAGGTTACAACATCACTGCTGCCGGGCCAAACTGCGGATGCACAGAAAATGCGAGAATCAAAGGAGACATCTTCACCAGTCGGCGACGAGGTAAACGGCACTCCGTTTAAAACAGCGCCGTTTTTTTTCTTTTATTGTACGGTATTACTTTGCGGCAGGATGAGCTGCTTCAGCACCGGTGAAGTCGTGTGTCGTCACGTGTCCGAATGGTGATTGACAGCAGGTTTCATCGTTTACGGTAGAGAGGGCAGGTTTAACGGATATAACGTTACCTTTAGCTGAGGGAGAAATTAGAGGTCTGATTTAATCGACTAATGCTCTCAATAAAGGTGTCGCTATTACATAACTCACCGTAGTTTCTTCGGTAGTCGTCTGCTTTACGTGTAAGATTCCACTGCACTCATACAATGAATGCTGGCTGCTGTTGCGGCTAGAGGACGGATAGCTTCAAGCCGTAGCTAAGCTAGCTAAATGTGACTCACAAGTGCTGATATTGACCGTGTATAACGCAGTGTTTTAGGCACACAGGTATCCCATTAGTTACCATTCACCGCCATTTAATATTATTAACGCTGACGTTTTACCACACGGTAGAAGAAAATAGCCACATTAACTTGTCTGTTGTTGCTTTACCGATAACGTTAAGTTATTCGTTTTCGTTAACACCTTAACATTAAAGTTAGGTTACAGCTCCAAAACCCAACGGTTACGAGTCTTCAAAAATTGGCTCGATCGTGTTTGACAAGGGGAACCACATAGCAATTGCGCCGTTTATTATTATTATTTTTTTAAACAAAGTTGTACTTAATATATCGTTAGCTAATCATAATCAAAGATCCTCTAGTGCATTTCTAGCGACACGGGGAATGGCCTCGTTTGAATTTGTAATGAACATTGTAGGTGTGGATTAAAAGTTATATTTAAATAATTTATTAATATGTTATTTTACTGACGTTAGATATTTACACAGCTGAAAGAAATATTTACCTAGCATCAAGGGGCCAGTTGTTCAAAACATTTAATCAGGATCAAAATTATCCGGATTTGGAAATCTCATTCTTTGCTATTCAGGATCAGGTAATCCGTTTTACTTTTATGCAGGTTTTTCAAAGCAACATTGGATTGCATCACCCTGATCCAGATACACAGTTTTCAACATTACCAAATCCGGATTACCTGTGCTCTAAATGGGACAACATATCACAATGTGGGCTACCAGCTATACAAGAACAGGCAGAAGAACCAACATGGGGTCACTGTAAGTGTTTCTTATTTTGAGACAAAACACAAAAATAACATAAACATCCACTTCCATTCATGACCCCTCATCTGAGTCACAACAAATAAAAAACACATATACATTAACAAATACATTGTGGATATTTTTAAACATCTTAAAAAAAGGATGAAAGTCCAGTAGTTAACAAAATAAAGAATGTTCAGGGTTCTTCATCTGAGGAGAAGAGACCAGAAATGATTTTTGACAGCACATCTCTGATGATTTTCTTTGAAATTAATTTACAGTGATGAATGACAGAAAAATGGAATATATTATTTTTGTTTGTTATTGAAATCTGTTTGGGGGATTGTTTCATGGGGACAAGATCATTTTCTTACTTTACTATCCTGAATTGGTAGCCTATGTCTACTTATCTACCATTGTTGCAACGGTTACACAAGTCAAGTGCAAAATCTAAATAAATGTATATACACTAAATTGTACAAATGTATTTTTTAAACAATTTTTAAGTTTTACTACAGTTTCTTCCTGGAATCCACCTTTAAATCCTACCCCCTGTTGGGATCAAGATAATCTGTTTTTTTTGGATCAAAGTTATCCAAATCCTACCGACAAGTTTTGAACAACACAAACAAAAAGGTTTGATCCAGTTTAAAACTAGGATTGGATTCCGTGATCTAATCTGATTCCTTCTTTCCCTTATGAACAACCCATTTTCAAGATTTGATTCAATCCGATAACCATAATCCGATCAGTTTACCTTTGAACAACTGGCCCCAGGAGATTCGTTTTGTTAGGGCGTTCACGAACATTAGGTGACGTTAGCTTCTCTGTTGCTAGGTCTTGCGAGGGTTTGATCCAGAGACAGAAGCAGGTCTCAAACAAAGTTAATTTTCTTTTGATGTGTCTGGCTGAAAAAAATGCAATTATAGTGTCAAAATGTTTTTTAGATATGTGGTGTGTGAAAAATGGGTCCAATATTTACTTTGGTGACTATAGGGTGAATAAATCGCTCATAATCTGTGTTCACATTCACATTCTCCCATTGGCAATACTCTCAGGACCTGCCGCTATTCTCCTAAAGAGGCGTGGCTGTGGTTGGGGCGTTTTGGTTCTAAACAGTCTCTGATATAAGGTAATCAATATTCTCTATAACTAAAGAATTCTCTATAACTAAAATGTAACGTTAGGTCGTATGAAACGTAAAATTCCTTTCTACTAAAGCGCGCGTCCTAGTAAGCGTATTTACAGATTCTCAAACCTACTAATGTTACTCACTTAAATCGCCAATGTCAGAAGGATTCAGTCTCTAAGGACCAGCATTCATTCATGTTTTTATGGATTACCTCTCCAGGCACACCGCTGTGGTGATTTCGGGAACAGAGTTGGCTCGTCAGCTCCACAGAGAAATCCAGCGTGATGTGGAAGAGCTGGTAGCTCAGGGCAACATGAGACCCCATCTTGGAGTGGTCTTGGTGGGGGACGATCCAGCCAGTCGTACTTATGTTAGGAACAAGACCCGGGCAGCTAGCATCCTAGGTATGAGCATTGCGTGCATTGTTGAACTCTGTAGGCATAATTTGCATCATGCAACAAACATAACATAGATCCACCTAATGCATCTCCAATTTTCAGGCATGCATGCACATATAGATAAACATGGATGAATACATTTTTCATAAGAAAAATAAATGTATTGTGTGAAATCACGCAACTGCAAACTAACATGCACATGGCTACATGAACATGGAGTGTGTTTGATGTGTATGTGCTCTCAGGTATTTCCAGTGACACAGTGGTGCGGCGTAGCTCCGTCTCCCAAGAGGAGTTGCTGGAGCTGATTGACAAGATGAACCGTGACTGGAGGGTCAGCGGATTGTTGGTGCAGCTGCCACTTCCCGGTACACACAGGCGCACACAGCTGCACATGAGTATTTCTCACTAACATCAAAGTTAAACAAAAGAGCCAGTCTGTACAGTTGAATTTGCAGTAATATGCAATTACTTAATTATATAGATGCACTATATAATTAACAAAAAATCATTGTGGAAGCTATATATGAAAATTGGACTAAGGTGGGCTTTAGTTAAATAAGTAAATTTCCTTTATAGTAACGTTTGGTTTATTAAACTTTATTTTTTATTTGAATGTATGAGTGGAGTTTCTTGCCTTTTGAATGGCCTGACCTTACCCTATTATATGTAATATCATTAAGTATCTGTCCTACTCCCTCTCTTCTTTAGAGCACATCAATGAGCGAGCAGTATGTAATGCCATTGCTCCAGAGAAGGATGTGGACGGCTTCCATATTGTGAATATTGGTAAGCTGTGTCTAGACCAGAGATCCATGGTGCCTGCCACACCTGCAGCTGTCTGGGAGATCATCAAAAGAGCAGGTAAACACGAAAAACTCAGCTCAGCTCTATTATTATAACTCAATTTTTAATGCTGTTGGGTTATGTTCTTTTCATTGTGTGTTTGTGTTCTTTTCTTATGCCATGGCTGGAGACATAACCAATATAACTTAAGAATTCATATGCCAATTTTGTCAACATTTCACACAAATGTCTAATAGGATAAAATGATGAAGTGATGACATTTTACACCCAATAGGTCAAAGGTCAACTTCAGCTTGACATCATAATGTTCCGGCCATCATTCAATGCCATAACTCTGAAACAGAATGGGAAATTGTGACCATGTTTCACATTTGGTCAGATACTGAACTGGTGACCTTGGGTGCCTACTGTATAGATCATCTGTGCTGCTGGGTTGAAAATGTGTTTTGCCAAAAACATTTGATACCTTTTCATTAAATTCCTTTAAAGTCTTCACTGTATATATTATATGAGTCTTAACTTCCCTGGTTGGCAGAGGAACACAGCCGCGAGGTGGTAATTCAATTTCTTTTTCTAACTGCTGCAAACAATCTATTTAATTGAAAGATGTTGAATATTAGTATTTCTGAAGGCAAGTCAATTTTATTTGTATAGCACTTTTCAGCGGCAGTGCTTTACATAAAACATCAAACACATTATTAAAACGTTTATATAAAGTGTATTTTTATATAAAGTATACATATTAATACAAAATTTAACAGTAAATAAAAGTAAAAACACTTAATCAAAAACAGGTTGAATACCAGAATAAAAGATGAAAATTGTCAGTACAGTGCAAATAATTAAACAAAGGCAATATTGAAAAGGATGGTCTTCAGCCTTGATTTAAAAGAGAAGAGCGTTGGTGCTGATCTAAAGTTTACTGGGAGTTTATTCCAGATATACGGAGCATAGAAACTAAACACAGCTTCCCCCTTTTTTGTTTTTGTGTCCCTGATGACCTTAGAGGCCTCTGCAGTTCATTATCATGAAGTCTCAAAATAAATAGGTGGTGTAGCCACACCATACTCCAGCGCTGACACAGACCTGTAGAGATAGGACTGGCAATGCGAGACTAATCTTGATAATAGAAGCACATTACATTTGTTACTTACTAATTACTGTGCTTGCTGCATTGGCATCCTTGTTGGGGGGGGTGATCATCCTGTCCTTTCATGTGTGCCTCACTAGATGGCGCCTAACAATCATTTTCCAACCTGCACTTCAAATCTGTCTATCTGTCAACAGGGCAAGTTTTAAAGTTGTTTTTTGCCTCTAAACATGTTCAAAATGTCATTAAAAGTGTCTACCCATGTGAAATGATTCCTTACACGTGAACAGTGAATCTAACTGCAGTAGATCTGAAAGAAATGCATGAAAGTTGTGCTAATTCAGCTGTGTAAAAGCGTATGCTTGTTTTTGATAATATGTTTGTATCTCTTTTCGGTGTTGTATTTTGTAGACGGTCCCGAAGCACTCTTTCAGTATCAACACAGGAACTAAACACAGCTAAATTAGTACAACTTTCATGCATTTCTTTCACATCTACAGTAGTGAGATTCTCTCGGAAGGAATCACTGCACATGGGTAAGCACTTTTAATGACATTTTGAACATGTTTAAAGGCTAAAAACGAGTTTAAAACTTGCCCTGTTTAAGCCTGTTGGGTGCTAACTCTAGCAGGAGGATAACACAGTGTAGGCAGCACCGATTGTTTTTTTTTCTTTTCTCTCTCTACTGACAGCACTCCAAATTTACAAACAACAAACCTACATGTTAAAAGTGACCGGAATTCTCCTTTAATGCACTGGAACACTATGTCAGCTTTTTGACCATGTAAGAATGTAAATATTCTACCAAATTAGGAATTTAGTTGCACCTTTTCACAAACTAGTCTCAATGCAGTGTCTTTCAGATTTACTTGTATAATGAGTTACAAAAATATTGTTCAAAGTTTCCAATTACTTAAAATAAGGCACATCACTCTTCAACGAACAGACTGGGTTAATTGAATTAATATTAAAAAGTCATACATTTCTCATGTTAAAACAAGGAAGTTAGTCATGCTGCATGTTAATTTTGATTCAAACTGAACTTAATGCACTTGGAGATGGCGTGCAAGAATTAAGAAATGTAACATGAAAAAAGTATTTTTTTTTTTCTCGCCAGAAAGCAGGGATAAAGATTCCGTAAGAGTGTGTGGTCCTTGACGTTGTTGGAGTTTTTTTTGGATGAAGTGTTTATAATGAAGATCATGATGCTATTAATGATAAGTTCCCTTTACTCTATAAAGAAGTGAGAGACCCTGTTTTCCCTATCAGCTACTATCTATTGGTGAATTTTTGCAATTCACATACCAGACTGTGTTGAAGCTGCTTAGGAGGCTTTCTGCTATCACTTTTAAGAATGTGTTGAGGATAAGAAGGGGTAGGTTTATTTCTCCTTCTATCTCTGCACTACATGGACACACTTCTGGGCTTTTAGGGCAGGGATGACTAGAGGTAGTGTTGACTGTCAGGTTGAGATTTATTTATGGAAACAAAAAATAAGAATCACAAAACTTGCATTTTAATTGTATCATCTATGGGGATTTTATCCATTAATTTCTTCTTTAGTCAGTTCTTTGTTTATAAATTATTCATTTCACAACCGTATTGCATCTAAGCTTCCCCAATCAATATATTTAAAAAAAAAAAAAGTTTAAAAAATCCAAGTAATCTGAAGGTGCTCTTGAAGATGAAAAAGCTGAAGTTCTTTGAAAAGGTTATTCAAACAATCTTAGGTAGAGCAAGGAGAAACAGCCTTTTTATATATACAGTGGATGTAAAACGTCTACACACACCTTCGCCAGGACAAAGATAAATCATGTCAGAACTTTTTCCAACTTTTAATGTGACCTATAATGTGAACAATTCAATTTAAAAACAAACTGAAATCTTTGAGGTTGAAAAATAACCTGGTTGCATAAATGTGCTTATAACTGGGGATGTGGCTGTTTTCAGAATTAACCTATCACATTCAAACTCATGTTAAATATGATTAATCACAAATAAAGTTCAGCTGGATTTTCCTGACATTTTCTTATTTGCATCTTAGAGCAAAAGCCATATTCCTAAGAGAGCTTCCAAACCATCAGAGGGATCTCATTGTTAAAAGATAACAGTCAGGAGAAGGGTACAAAAGAATTTCCAAAACATTAAATATACCATGGAACACAGTGAAGACAGTCATCATCAAGTGGAGAAAATATGGCACAACAGAGACATTACCAAGAACTAGATGTCCCTCCAAAATTGATGAAAAGACAAGAAGAAAATTGCTCAGGGAGGCTTCAAAGCAGCCTACAGCAACATTAAAGGAGATGCAGGAATTTCTGGCAAGTACTGGATGTGTGCTACATGTGACAACAATCTCTCATATTCTTCATATGAATGAGCTTTGGGGTAGGGTGGCAAGACGGAAGCCTTTTCTTATAAAGAAAAATATCCAAGCCAGGCTGAAGTTTGTAAAAACAAACATCAAATCTCCCAAAAGCATGTGGGAAAATGTATTATGGTCTGATGAAACCAAGGTTGAACTTTTTAAACAGAATTCCAAAAGATATGTTTGGTGCAAAAACAACACTGTACATCACCCAAAGAACACCACAGTGAAGCATGGTGGGCGCAGCATCATGCTTTTGGGCTGTTTTTCTTCAGCTGGAACCGGGGCCTTAGTCAGGGTGGAGGGAATTATGAACCGTTCCAAATACCAGGCAATTTTGGCACAAAACCTTCTGGCTTCTTTAAGAAAGTTGAAGATGAAGAGGAAGTTCACCTTTCAGCATGACAACGACCCAAACCACAGATCCAAATCCACAAAAGCATGGCTTCACCAAAACAAGATTAACGCTTTGTAATGCATGTATTTTAACAGGGGTGTTTAGGCTTTTTATATCCACTGTTTATACAGTGAGGGGAAAAAAGATTTTATCCCTTACTGATTTTGTGAGTTTGCCCACTGACAAAGAAATCCTCAGTCTATAATTTTAATGGTAGATTTATTTGAACAGTGAGAGACAAAATGACAACAAGAATATCCAGAAAAACGCATGTCAAAAATGTTATGAATTGATTTGCATTTTAATGAGGAAAATAAGTATTTGACCCAGGTGTCTTTTATACAGGTAATGAGCTGAGATTAAGAGCACACTCTTAAAGGGAGTGCTCCTAATCTCAGTTTGTTACCTGTATAATCAATCAATCATATTCCAAACTCTCCACCATGGCCAAGACCAAAGAGCTGTCAAGGAGAAGATTTTAGATCTACACAAGTCTGGAATGGGCTACAAGACCACTGCCAAGCAGCTTGGTGAGTTGGTGCAATTATTTGCAAATGGAAGAAACACAAAAGAACTGTCAGTCTCCCTCAACCTGGGGCTCCATGCAAGATCTCACCTCGTGGAGTTGCAATAATCATGAGAACAGTGAGGAATCAGTCCAAAACTACACGGGAGGATCTTGTCAATGATCTCAAGGCAGCTGGGACCATAGTCACCAAGAAAACAATTGGTAACGCACTACGCTGTGAAGGACTGAAATCTTACAGCGCACGCAAGGTTCCCCTGCTCAAGAAAAGAGTCATGGATGGTATTTCAGCATGACAATGACCCAAAACCAAGGCAACAAAGGAGTGGCTCAACAAGAAGCACATTAAGGTCCTGGAGTGGCCTAGCCAGTCTCCAGACCTTTAATTCTATAGAAGATCTGTGGAGGGAGCTGAAGGTTTGAGTTGCCAAATGTCAGCCTCAAAACCTTAATGACTAGAGAAGATCTGCAAAGAGGAGTGGGACAAAATCCCTCCTGAGATGGGTGCAAACCTGATGGCCAACTACAAGAAACGTCTGACCACTGTGATTGCCAACAAGGGTTTTGCCACCAAGTACTAAGTCATGTTTGGCAGAGGGGTCAAATACTTATTTCCCTCATTAAAATGCAAATCAATTTATAAAATTTTTGACATGCATTTTTCTGGATTTTCTTGTTGTTATTCTGTCTCTCACAGTTCAAATAAATCTACCATTACAATTATAGACTGATCATTTCTTTGTCAATGGGCAAATGTACAAAATCAGCAGGGGATCAAATTTCCTCACTGTTTGTGTGTGTGTATCCATGTGCCTGTGTGTGTGTGTGTGTGTGTGTGTGTGTCCCTCCACATGCCTGTTTGATCACTCAAAGGTGAAAACCTGCCCCGGTGTCTCTTTGGTGTTGTTTTTAAAGTTCAGTATTCTGTGTTTTTCAAACTATTCTGCTCCTTGCACACTGAAGTTCTCCTTCCCCTTAAAAATATGTTTGCAGGTATTGAGACGGTGGGGAAGAATGTGCTGGTCGCTGGTCGCTCCAAAAATGTTGGAATGCCCATCGCAATGTTGCTGCACACTGATCGCAAGCATGAACGCCCCGGGGGTAAGTGTGTTTGTATTGATGTGTGTGCACATGAACGCATGCTTATCTTTGTGCAGCTAAGTCAGCATTGTAATGACATGAAATTATATTGCGCCATCTTGACTTTCCCTGAAAGATACAGTGAGGAAATTAAGTATTTGAACACTCTGCTATTTTGCAAGTTCTCCCACTTAGAAATCATGGAGGGGTCTGAAATTGTCATCGTAGGTGCATGTTCACTGTGAGAAACATAATCTAAAAAACAATATCCAGAAATCACAATGTATGATTTTTTAACTATTTATTTGTATGATACTGCTGCAAATAAGTATTTGAACACCTGTCTATCAGCTAAAATTATTCTGACCCTCAAAGACCTGTTAGTCTGCCTTCAAAATGTATTATCCTAAATTAGATGCACCTGTTTGAGGTCGTTAGCTGCATAAAGACACCTGTCCACCCCATACAATCAGTAAGAATCCAACTACTAAAATGGCCAAGACCAAAGAGCTGTCCAAAGGCACTAGAGACAAAATTGTACACCTCCATAAGGCTGGAAAGGGCTACGGGGAAATTGCCATGCATCTTGGCGAAAAAAGGTCCACTGTTGGAGCAATCATTAGAAAATGGAAGAAGATAAACATGACTGTCAATCTCCCTCGGACTGGGGCTCCATGCAAGATCTCACCTCGTGGGGTCTCAATGATCCTAAGAAAGGTGAAAAATCAGCCCGGAACTACAAGAGAGGAGCTGGTCAATGACCTGAAAAGAGCTGGGACCACCGTTTCCAAGGTTACTGTTGGTAATACACTAAGATGTAATGATTTGAAATCATGCATGGCACAAAAGGTTCCCCTGCTTAAACCAGCACATGTCAAGGCCTGTCTTAAGTTTGCCATTGACCATTTGGATGATCCAGAGGAGTCATGGGAGAAAGTCATGTGGTCAGATGAGACCAAAATAGAACTTTTTGGTCATAATTCCACTAACCGTGTTTGGAGGAAGAAGAATGATGAGTACCATCCCAAGAACACCATCCCTACTGTGAAGCATGGGGATGGTAGCATCATGCTTTGGGGGTGTTTTTCTGCACATGGGACAGGGCGACTGCACTGTATTAAGAAGAGGATGACCGGGGGCCATGTATTGCGAGATTTTGGGGAACAACATCCTTCCCTCAGTTAGAGCATTGAAGATGGGTCGAGGCTGGGTCTTCCAACATGACAATGACCCGAAGCACACAGCCAGGATAACCAAGGAGTGGCTCTGGAAGAAGCATATCAAGGTTCTGGCGTGGCCTAGCCAGTCTCCAGACCTAAACCCAATAGAGAATCTTTGGAGGGAGCTCAAACTCCGTGTTTCTCAGCAACAGCCCAGAAACCTGACTGATCTAGAGAAGATCTGTGTGGAGGAGTGGGCCAAAATCCCTTCTGCAGTGTGTGCAAACCTGGTGAAAAACTACAGGAAATGTTTGACCTCTGTAATTGCAAAGAAAGGCTACTGTACCAAATATTAACATTGATTTTCTCAGATGTTCAAATACTTATTTGAAGCTGTATCAAACAAATAAATAGTTTAAAATATATATATTGTGATTTCTGTTTTTTTTTTTTAGATTATGTCTCTCACAGTGGACATGCACCTACGATGACAATTTCAGACCCCTCCATGATTTCTAAGTGGGAGAACTTGCAAAATAGGAGGGTGTTCAAATACTTATTTTCCTCACTGTACTTGATATTTTCGTCGTCAGGATGTGACCAAATCTTGAAGGGCTTAAGGACTCTCACCTTTTTAGTCAAACAATTAATACTGATGCACATCCTGCTGGAGGAGTCCCAAGAAGAAAAAAAAAACTGTTAAGGAAGAGTACAAACAGGGCGAGACTTTGGGCAGACGGATTAACTGCCCTTCTATGGGTGTAGGAAGAAGGGCGGGGACTTGTAAGGTATTGCATGGTATTTGCTGTTTAGATGAAGCAACATGATATGTTTGACCTGTTGAAGTATAGAAGAATTACAGGTCAAATCAACAGGTGTAAACAACTCAAGCAGCTGCATGGAAACAAAATGTGGAATATTCTGTGTAATAACTGCCGTTTTCAAGTTGTTGTAACGGGAATAACTGCAAAAAGGAATGCTTTGAAGCAAATGTCTGACAGTTTGTTAAATAAGGAGTGGGTAACCTAAAAAAAATGATCTTGCACATTGTACCTTTAGCACACATAAAGGTCATTAGACTGAAACACAGCTGCAGTCCCCACTGTCATCACTTTTATACCCCTTTCACACCAATGGCTCAATCAGGGATATACCAAGGTTGTCTGTGTGTTTGAATAGTAACCCTCTTCGCCAGGTGGGTTTGATCAGGGTAGACTAGGGTCGATTTCAATGTGAATTGCGCCCTACCTGAGTCACTAACAGCCGGAGTAGGTTAAATTATGCTACTTGTTGAAAATGACTGTGGGGAAGTCGTCACAGGTCTGTTCACCGCACACTTTGAAAAAGCAACAACAGACATTTTGTCTCACTGTGCTTTAGACTGAGTTTTCACTGTAGAATGTATAAAACTAGGATTATTACACACAGCTTTAACAACAGACGAGTGGAGCGGTTCAATTAATTTCCAAACAGTCCGCTGACAGTGAATGCCTGGATGTTCACTAGTCTGCCTTGTGCAGTGAGGTAGCGGAGGTTTACAGGCTAAACTGCCTGTAAAAACCCAGCATTAGAACCTAAACGTATGAAAATAAGTTGTTGAATTCTCTCTGTACTGCCGCTCTTATTTCTTCCCACTGTCACGAGACACCCGTCTGCAGCCTGCAGTTCAGTGCGGCTGCTGGGAAGCGTGAATCTCCCTCTTGAAGTCATGAAGCAACAGCAAATCCCAACTTTCCTTTTTTTGAAATCAAACAAAGAGAACTATTCTCCCCTTGTCTTAACTTAGTCAACAATGTATCCTAGAGTAACCTACTTCCTTGTCCAGCTACTGTAATAAATATGCAGAGCTGAGAAGTCATTCTGCACAAAATCATCTGAGAAGTGTTTGATGGTTATTTATTTGTGTTTAGTAGCTACAAAACATATTAGTTCTTGTGGTACACAGATGGACTAGAGTATGTGATGTTAGCTGTTCACTGAATATGACGTGAAAGCCCAGCCCATTTCTAGCACTTAAGGTAATTGTTATGCATTGCTCCTGGGTTGACCCAGGTGATGTCTGAATTGTTATGGCCAGGGATATACCCATGTAGACTGGCTTGGTTTGAATTTCCAAAAGGATGGTTGAACCCTGATCAGACAACCCTGGTAGGTGGAGTTAAAGATGTTTTAGAGAGTTGCCTCATAGTTTTGGGTTGCTTTGCTGGTGAAAGTGTAGGAATTAGACTAAGTCCAAACGACTTGGCTATGAAATGCTTCTGAAACATGCCATTCTAACTAGAACACTCTTTTTAAGCTATTGAGCATGTCTGGCAGAAAATAAAGAGGAAGAGATGAACACTGTAGTGCAACAGATCATACACATCATTTACATTTCTGGAACATTGCTTTGATAAGTCTAGTCTTTTGTTTATGTATTTTTTTTTTTAACATGGCATTTCTCCATTGTTTAATTCTCAACGGTAGAGACAGACAAAAGGAGAGAACAGGTTGAAATATCAATATGAATATTACTCCTTGGCTGGAATTGAACTGGAAATGTTGTGTTCTTTAGGTCTTATATGTGATGTATCATAGACTGGCCATCTATTAAAGGATTTAAAGGAACTTATCTGAACCTAAAATAAAATTCCATTCCGTTCCATTAAAAACCTTCGACTTACACTGTTTAATCTTATAAGCTTGTACACAATCCAGGGTCCCTTTTGAAGCTATTACATACCTTTTTTTAGAGTTTAATATTAATGGAAAGACAGTTGCCAACACACCAAGTTTACTTAGATAATATCTGAGAGCCATGTTTTTACTCAGACCTTTGTTAAATCCTGCTCCATTCTCAGGGTTCAGTCAATTAGTAGTCAAAATCCCCAACAATCAATTTTTCTTCCGACACATTTAGGAGAGCCTGGATTATCATGGAATGTACCAGAACATCTTATGTTATAGAATTGCGAAACAACTTAATGCATGACCAACATGTCTTCATTTATGTTGAAATAATGCTTTTGCCTTTTAGCTTAAATGTATAATGCAAATCACACACAATGTTTAAGCACATATAACATTTTAAATTCCAACACCTTCCATTATACCTTGTATTGAACTGGAATCCAACAAGTGAAAGCGTTTAAATGTATATAACCTAGATACTTCTTAAAAAATGTTGAACTTGCATTTTTCTGTATGGTTTCAATCCTTATTTGCATTTTAAATCTAATTCAGTGTCATTGAAATAAAATTTTGTGCATGTTGGAAACTTGGGCACTTTTGGAAGAAAAGGCTAAAGTGAACCAACACACAATGACAAGGTTTTAAAGCTGATGAAGATAGCACCTGGTATAACTGTGGCAAATACACTGCTAAATTTCAATATAAGGAGTTTAGTGTTAGGAGTTCATCCTGTGGTCAGCTCTTTTTCTCCTTCCCTCCCTCTCTCTCTCTCTCTCAAACACACACACACACCTCATAAGGAATGCATCCTGGATGTTTGATGTGCTGTGACTTGCCTCTTTCTGTCTCATTCTTATCTTCCTAGAAGCCCTGTGATCCTTTTTCCCGCCCCATACCTGACTTCCTTGTCACAGTTCAGATGTGACTATGCAGGATGTTTTTGACTATTTTAGATAAAGATTAGGATTACTATCGTCATGTTGATTTCCTTTATTGTGTAATGTACCACCTGTCATGTAGTTAACTGAAGAATGAGTCACTGCTTTAATGAGGTTAAAGGGAATTTCATGATCAAGATTAATATAATAAACAAGGTACCGTGGGGGCTCAAAAGTTTGGGCACCCCAGGTAAAAATTTGTATTAATGTGCATAAAGAAGCCAAAAAAGATGGAAAAATCTCCACAAGGCATCAAATGACAGATTAGACATTCGTATAATGTGTCACAAACAGTTCAGCACAGACAACAAAAAAATTAAATCTGCAAAAGTTTGGGCACCCTGCAGAGTTTCTAGCATGCACCGCCCCCTTTGGAAAGCTGAGACCTGACAACGTCATGGATTGTTTGGATGACCGTCTGGAAAGACCAGGTGATGTCAATCTTAAGGTTTTAAATGCCCAGACTCATCTGACTTTGCCCCAACAATCAGCACCATGGGTTCTTCTAAGCGGTTGTCTAGAAAACTGAAAATAGTTGACGCTCACAAAGTAGGAGAAGATAGCAAAGGGTTTTCAGATGCCAATATCCTATATTTTCTTGGCTTCTTTATGACCATTAATACAAATTTTTGCCTGGGGTGCCCAAACGTTTGTGACCCACTGTAGGTGACAGGCCTGACTCATTAAATAAGACTTTCCTTTTGTGTGATATGGTACCTCTGCTCTTTTCCCTTGAAGGTTAATGTTATATTTCATAAATGTGTAATGTGTTTTTCCTGACATTAGCAGGGGTGGTCTTTATTGTAGTGTTAATCTTTTTCTGTTGTATGTAATTAGCAGATGTGAAATGTAATCCTGGCAGAAATCTGTTTTCTCTCAGGTGATGCCACAGTGACCATTGCCCACAGATGTACACCCAAGGAACAGTTGAAGGAGCTAACCAACCTGGCTGACATAATCATTGCAGCGGCAGGTAATTACACCCCAGACACCATAAAGAAGCATGCCTGTCTATTCATTTTCAGTTTAAAAAATAATTACCAAAGTGACATATCTGATACAGAGCAAAGTCTTTCAAGTTGATTAATCCTACTAAATCTTGCAGAGGTGTTTACAACATATCAGTAAGCTTTAGGGCAGCAACTAACTTCTTTTTTTTTTATATCGATGAATATGCGACTAATTCCTCAATTTCCTTTACGTAAAAGGTCAATAATAGGTTATATGTGTTCAAATGTGGCAATTTCAAGCATTTAATGAAGTGAACATATATTCCTACATGTTATTAGCAAATAAAAGTCCTAACTGCTTACTGATTTATAGGAAAGGTAGTCACTAAGGCCATCCACAGATTAGTTAATCTTAAGGATTCAATATGCCACATGTATGTTTAATACTAAAACATGATTTATAATATCATGCCAACTATTGTTATGCTATTAAAATAGCTAAGTGTTCTATGCAAAAAATGTATGTATAAAGGCTTTAGGACTCCTTACATGTTAGTGTAGGCCCGGTTTACTATGCAACTTAATTTTATACAATTTATGTAGTAGGGGGTCCCTACTCCATCTCTCTTTTAGTTAAGAGGTCCTTGGCTTAAAAAAGGTTGAAGACCCCTGCTGTGAGCACAGCTACAATAAAGATATTAGGTCAAAGATGAACCACATAATGCAAAATCAAGTGGATATTTGTCTGATTAATAACTTTATTGTTCATCTTTGTTTTTACCTTCAAATAACTGGATTAGCTAATAATGTGTAATGTTGTTTTCCCTTAAAGGGCCATACTTTTCTATTACAAGTACAATTTTGCATTACAAATTACCACATTTTTACTCTATTCTGTTTTTTAATTATTATTGAAGCGGTTCTAGCTTCATATGTACACTCCTTAAATCAGTGTCAGATGCTGTTTCATTATGTTGGAGAGCCACAGAGGGAATTATGTGGTATGGTAATGCAACGAGAAGGACACATTGTGAAAGTGCTTACTAGCCCTTACTTGAAGTGATCACATCAAAATCAAAAAATTCAACACTGAAGTTTCAGCATCAAGTTTCTCCAACTGTGGTTACAGATTACAGTTTTCCTGAGAACAATAGTGATGTGTGGCAGATGGAATGTGAGAAAGTTCATTAATGCAGGGCAGGAGTAATCTGACGAAAGACTTTGAAGTAACTGCGTATCGGGGGTGCCATGCTGTCCTTCCTTTCTAATACATAGGAGAATGTTTCCTGATGACTAAAAGCAGCTCTCTGGGAGTGGCACCTTACCTTCTTTTCATCTAGCCTAACTTTGAGTTTTGACCTTTGGAAATAAGAAACTGCATTCACGCTGCACTGTATGATTAAGTGAATTCTAGCCATCCCCTGTACAACTGTCAAAAATGGTTTTCTTCTCTCTTCACATCTGGGTTTAATGGTTGGAATTGATGTTAGTAGGAAATTATCCAGGTGTAGTTTAGGGTTAGCGTGTCAATGATTTTCTCAGATGTCTGTGTGCTTTTTTTTTTTGTGTTTTCTTAAGTTGGTACTTAATTGTTATTTGACTTGGTTGAGTAGCTGTAATTGTAGTATGAGGAGTTCAAATTGACAGCTTTCTGGCAGCCATCATCAAAGTAGAGTGGTTGTCAAAATAAATACACAATGCCTAATTATTTCCTTCCTCCGAGACAGTCGGCTAAGGTATTATCTTATTCTGCAATGCTGACTTTTAAGTCTAGGTAAAGTAATAATTTGTCCTTAAGAACCTGTGGTTAAAAGGAGATGGCAAGCAGAAAGGACTTGCTGTTAAGTCTACTGGAGCCTGCACATTTTTTGGACTCTTGGATTTTTTGGAAAATTGGTGGTTGGAATAGGAATCTAAATAATATATATTCACACAGCAGGTTACTTTGGCTGCCGATATTGTAATTGATTATGCGATTATTTTTTAAGCTCTTTGTCTTCTGTATTATTCAACAAATACAACCAATAAATCATTATATGAACAACACAAGATTACATAGATTAAACAAACTGTTCTTTCCTGGAGGTCAAGCCTGTATGTGATGATGAAATTAGGTGATGCATGAATTTAACTACTTTTATTTAACTACTTCAATCACAGTAGTATAATGAGCACTGACCAAGCCTGGTGTAAACATTCATATGAAAGTCAGAAACAAATCACACAAACTAAAGGGTAAATTGCAGAAATATAAAAACAAATATTGGCTTTACCACACTTAGTAGTACATTATTAGTTACTGTAATAAACATATGTAAACGTGTGCACTTTTTAAACACTGATTTTGAACTTTACTAGACAGTTAAATTAGTAAAAATATAGCTATATACGGTGTAATTGTTTTACAGCGCACACAGAGGAGCTGCCTCCAGCCCCTCCCCCTTATGAAGTTGTGTGCTGCGTGCATGACAGCGTCAACATTGCACTTGCTCAGAGTGACTATCAATCCACATCAAACGTAGTTGGTTTGGTGTGGTAGGAGGGGCCCGTTGTGACTAAATTGCACTGAAGTGCACACACAGCTTATCCAATGATGTCATTATTTTTAAGGAGAAACAACATTTTTTTAAGGGAACACCTGGTATTGTCATTGCTATTTAATGTGTATTTGTCTTATTTTTTGTAGCATTTGAGCAGTGTGGGATTAATAAAGCCAAGAGGCATGATGTGTGGGCTGCAGTGCTGTAGCTGACGTTCTCACTCCCATGTTATGGTGTAATTGAAATAGTTTTCTTAGAGCAACTAAGGAAGCCATGTCATCTTCTAAACCCCTTCTTGGTTCCTGTGTATAGGTGTTCCTGGGCTGATCACAGCAGATATGGTGAAAGAGGGGGCAACCGTCATCGACGTGGGCATAAACCGCATCCAGGACCCAAAAACAGGGAAACTCCGGCTCATCGGGGATGTGGACTTTGAGGGTAAATAATCAAAATAAATCAATTCGATTTTAATTAGAAATGGACAGTTCTGTGTTGTACATGCTGAATAAAGCTGCAATTTTTAAATAATTTCTAGTACAGCTGTAAAATGCTTTTTGTTCATAACGGGCACAACAAAACCAAATTGAAAAGAAATCCTGAGAAACAGGAACTTAAAGCTTTAGTGCATATCCTTTTCATATTAATGAACATCCGTACAGTCAATCTATTGCCAAATGAGTTGCCACAAAACTAATTAAGACAATCAGCTCCACACAACTCTCTCTGTATTTCTCAGTATGGCTTAGAGGGTGAAAATGTTTTGGGACTCCCGCGGCACAGGTGTCAATTGCACTGTTGATAATGTGATGGGGACGGAATAGGGCGTAGAAATCAATGGAAGCGAAGCGTAAGCATGACAGAGAAATGTGTTTTGTGTGTTTAAAGATCTTTGTTAGGAATTACGTAATGAAATCGCCTAGGCCTGCAGGTAATGCATGTATAGTATAGCCTAAATTTCCAAAGCAGCCTCAGTGATTTGACCGTGATTGACCAAATGCACACCAAATGCTCTCTTTTCCGATATAGATAGAGTCTAGAATAGAGTCTAACTAATATCAGACAACATACAGTAGGTAACGAAACCGGAGTGGGATGGGATTCGGGAGTCTGTCTCTCGGGGTTTTGCAGGACAGGATTTTTTTTTTTGGGGGGGGTCACGTGATCGGGATATGACGGGAGTATTTTTGTGGGCTCGGGATGGGATGAGAGCGACAATTGATTCCCATGTCACCCTCTATGGCTGTGTTCAGAAGATTGTGGTGTCTGGTGACTTTCCCGCGCAGAAGCTCAAGTGAAGATAATTACCTCTTCTGAAGAGTCAATGTTTTTTTTAATCCTCTATGTCCTCCTTGGCTACTAGCAACTGTGTGGAGGAGGGTTGGGGGCGCGTGTGCCATCACGTAAGGCTTGTATCATGTGGACGCGCAGACTGTTTTGTTTTTATTACTTAGAATTCCTCATGGGGGCAACAGAAACCACACACTATAACTTTAACTCTTTGTCAATTTGTTTGACTTTTTGTAGGTGTGAAGGAGAAGGCAGGTTTCATCACACCTGTTCCCGGAGGCGTGGGTCCAATGACAGTTGCAATGCTGATGAAGAACACTGTGACCGCTGCCAGAAATGCACTGATGCATTAAACACACACACCTTGAATGATATACAGTACTATACAGTACAAACAGTGTATGCATACATACACTGTTTGTACAGATATATACATTAATTCATTTAGGTTTACACACACTTTCCAAACATCAAAGATACTTTGATTTAAAAATCCATGCTCTCAAGGCTCCTGCTGGGAAACTTACTTGATATGATACTTTGTCTATATTTTTTAATTTTGTTGATGTATTTATTCAAGTTATTTATTTCAGAGGTAACTTTTTTTAAATTTAGATTCATATTTTTTCTACTGAAGTTGTTTTGGTTCATTTTTGAACATTCCAGATTCACTGGAAAAGGATTATTAAATACAAATCAATGCTGTGCCAATATTTCAATTTCTCAGTCTTTTTTTCAGATTTACAGATGCCTTTTTTGTGGCATTTTTCCATCAACATTGTGGAGAGAGAAGTATGGCATGCAACAAAGGTCCTCAGCTGGAATTGAACCATGTGACATTTTGGACATGAGGACATTATTGCATCACATAGTTCTTAGCCTCATCGACATCGGATGTTAAGCTTTTGGGTTGCAGGTTGTGGATAGTCCTTCTCCAGCATGACACTTGCATTGTCTTTGAGCTAGCTTTGTATTTGGTCTGCCATAATAAGTTAGCCTGTAGTTAGTTTTTAGTTCAGTGGAATATTGTTCTGAACTATTGTGCATTACTTGGAGAACTGTACAATAAAGGCAGCTAAAGAAAAGTGTCAAAGCAAACCAAAAGTTATATTAATGGTGTATGACTGATCTATAACACATTAGATGATTTATTAACCGTTAATAAAGGTGGTAATTACAGCTCATAAAACCATTCTAAAGGGCACCTTAGCAACAATGAAAGCTGCAAGCAGCTATGATTGCCCAGCATGTTGTGGGTACTGGCGGGAAGGCCGTTGACATGATAATCGGACAGTACGCAGAGTGCAGGGAGCTGTATTGCAACAACTTCCTGTTTCACGGAATGCAATTTCAAAATGGCTGACTTCCTGTTGCACTTTAGGATATGTCTCCAATAGTTTCTTTTGTAATTTTGGCCATGATACATGTGCCTAACAAATTTCACTGCTATTTCTTTTTTTAAATATTGTAGGGGGTGCTATCGGCCAAGCCCAAGATCCCCATCAGATGTACATTTTCACCACGTCTGATAAGTGTGAAAAGTTTCATAACTTTCAGAGCCTGTTTAGGCCCTCAAAATTGATATTAGGCTATGAAAAAGAATAAACAGAAAAATTTCAATAGGGCCTTTACTGACCGACAATGTCGATGCTCGGGCCCTAATAAGAGATTGCCAGAAAACAACTGGAGGCTAATTCCTAGAGGCAGCCACAGAACAAAATCTTGTAAAAACCTTCCTTCTGTAATCACCCCTCAGAAGGCTTTCACAACACCTATAATCGTCAATGAAGCAACCACTCAAAACTGCAAAGAAGGCATTTGAGTAAAACTATCAATCTCCTGAGGCATTGCGTAGGTTCAGAAAAATCCAAAGAAAGAAAAATGTTTTAAATGCTTCTGGGCAAACACGTGCCCCCACCACCATCATCAGACTTTGCCTCTGCATGCAGAGAGTGCACATTAAATAAAAGCTTTTTTTTCTTTCTTTTTTTTTAAATGATCGGTTCATTGATGATTGGCATTTTCAGTGGTTGGGAGCTCAGTATATAAACTCTGTAAAAGCCTGTTGATCACTCACAAGAAGTTGAGCTGAGAGCATCAGACATCACACCGACAGAAGAAAAGATGGTTACACAAAGCCAGAAATACCTGGAGAACGGTAAGTTTCTGGTTTGGTCTGTGATGGCGAATTTAAAATGAGTCATATTAGGGAAGATTGTAGTTTGACTAAATTAGCTGAAAGGTACTTTGATAATCCTTGAATATATCACTACTATTGAAATGTGGTGTTTTGGTGAATCTGGATGAATATTTTACTGTAATGTCCCCTCAATCATGTATTCCAGCCCTCCTCACAGCAGTGGCAGCGCTGCTTCTTCTGACTGCCGCAGGACAGTCTGCTATACTGCCGAACGAGCTCCAGACCACAGCAACTCCTGCTCTGTTAAACTCGTCTCTGCACACACAGCTCAACAGTAGGTGTCTTCAATGGAGGCTGATTTTTTTTTTTTTGTATCCGGTGTGTTTTTCACTGATTTAGCTGATGTTTAGGGTTATACATTTTTTCATTATCAACACAATTTTTTTACTTGTGCACTTCAGATTAAAAATTCATCTCTTGCAAAAATGGAGAAAAAAAATCTTTGTGGGGAACGCTATTCTCACTGGGGGCTCAGTTGTGCCACTCAATAATCAATTAATTGATTAATAACAGTATAGTTGCTCCCACAAGGAAAATTACAAGTCTAATGCAGTAATTACTTACTATAAAAATGTTTTATTTTTATTGAACAAATCTATTAGTCAATAAAGTAAAGTTTTTATTTTTTTGTTGATTCCGTTTTATTTTAAAAATGTTTTATTGATTACTCTTGTTAATTGATTCATTAATTCATTCCCTCATCAATGAGTCATTTGATTAAAAAAAAATGTTAAAAAGTTGATAATTGATTATTAAGCCTTTCTCTCTGCAGGCAGTATGGGGAAACCTCGGGTTCTGGGCTTACACAGACCATGTACAAGTGAACATGAAACATACTGCAACAACGGTGGAGAGTGCATGTACCCTCAAGACAGCGACAAACCTTCATGCATGTAAGACGTGTTCTCACACACACACACACACACACACACACACACACACACAGCCTAGCCTAGCCCTTTTAATCCTGATGATTTTTGAGTTAAAAAACACTGCTTTTTTTATCCACATGCACATGTTGGTTCGTGTTCAGCTTTGAAATGCACTCACATATTTGTCGGTTTGTTCTGCAGCTGCACGTCTTCTTACAGCGGGCCTCGCTGCCTGTTCTTCAATGATCGCACTCACACTCTGCCTGAGTTAGAGCAACTGATTGCCATCATCTTTGGAGTAACCATACTAATTATTGTCCTGGCCATCATTATTTTCTGCTTGGCCTGTAATAGGTGAGTATCTGCAGGCTTTCTCTTAACAATGCTGTACTTGTAGGAATGGGAGAATGTAGGAGCGAGGGAAATATTGCTATAAAGCCTCAAAATATTTTAGATAAAAACATTTAAAATCCTCTCACTGAGGACATATTTTATTGGTCTCTCTCTGGTAAGTGGGACCTGGTAAGAGATCACTCATCAAGTCCTGCCATTAATGTCTTCATACCAAACAAAATCATGAATTATCAGTGGGTTTTTTCAGTCTTGTGGTTGTTTACACTTTGATCAAAGTATTTACAAAAAATAATAATTAAAAACTTTTAAAATTGCTAGCAATTTTAAAAGTATTTTAGTAGTTTAGATTTGGGGCATTTCGCTGTGTGGAAAGGGTTTTGTTTAAACATGAATTGAATTGTTACAGAGAATATGTTTTTATTTAGATGTTTTCTTTTCTTCAGATGTAAAAAATCGGCACCACTAATCAAAGCTGCACCGTCTGTGTGACCCCTACAACTCATCTCTTCGTCATCATCTTTTTCAGCTGTACCACCGTTTTTAATATTTATTTATAAGCCACAACATTTGATCATACTGTATGATCAGCAGCGTTGGAAAAGGATTTAAAAAGAAATTAAGAGACAATATGGACTTTTTTTTTCTTTATTGGACGTTTGATTTGCATAAAGATGACCACTATTCAGTTTCAGTTTGTCATTCAAACAAGCAAGGAAAGACTAAACTGTGTTTATGTTAAACAGAGTAAGATATTAATCACTTCATTGCCTGTTAAAGAATGAGGGAGAATAAATATGACTATTTATTGTAATATTGCAATTAACTTATTTCAGTTTATTTAAAATGTAATAAATGTATGTGTTGCTGACATTACTGTGGTAAATGATGAATAGACATACAGTGAGGAAAATAAGTATTTGAACACACTGCTATTTTGCAAGTTCTCCCACTTAGAAATCATGGAGGGGTCTGAAATTGTAATCTTAGGTGCATGTCCACTGTGAGAGACATAATATTAAAAAAAATCCAGAAATCACAATGTATGATTTTTTTAACCATTTATTTGTATGATACAGCTGCAAATAAGTATTTGAACACCTGTCTATCAGCTACAATTCTGACCCTCAAAGACCTGTTAGTCTGCCTTCAAAATGTCCACCTCCACTCCATTTATTATCCTAAATTAGATCCACCCCATACATCAGTAAGAATCCAACTACTAACATGACCAAGACCAAAGAGCTGTCCAACAACACTAGAGACAAAATTGTACACCTCCACAAGGCTGGAAAGGACTACGGGGAAATTGCCAGGCAGTTTGGTGAAAAAAGGTCCACTGTTGGAGCAATCATTAGAAAATGGAAGAAGATAAACATGACTGTCAATCTCCCTTGGACTGGGGCTCCATGCAAGATCTCACCTCGTGGAATTATGACCTCGTTTTGGTCATAATTCCACTAACTGTGTTTGGAGGAAGAAGAATGATGAGTACCATCCCAAGAACACCATCCCTACTGTGAAGCATGGGGGTGGTAGCATCATGCTTTGGGGGTGTTTTTCTGCACATGGGACAGGGCGACTGCACTGTATTAAGGAGAGTATGACCGGGGGCCATGTATTGCAAGATTTTGGGGAACAACCTCCTTCCCTCAGTTAGAGCATTGAAGATGGGTCGAGGCTGGGTCTTCCAACATGACAATGACCCGAAGCACACAGCCAGGATAACCAAGGATTGGCTCTGTAAGAAGCATATCAAGGTTCTGGCGTGGCCTAGCCAGTCTCCAGACCTAAACCCAATAGAGAATCTTTGGAGGGAGCTCAAACTCTGTGTTTCTCAGCAACAGCCCAGAAATCTGACTGATCTAGAGAAGATCTGTGTGGAGGAGTGGGCAAAAATCCCTTCTGCAGTGTGTGCAAACCTGGTGAAAAACTACAGGAAACGTTTGACCTCTGTAATTGCAAACAAAGGCTACTGTACCAAATATTAACATTGATTTTCTCAGGTGTTCAAATACTTATTTGCAGCTGTATCATACAAATAAATAGTATTAAAGTAATAAATAAGATTTTATTTTTTAGATTATGTCTCTCACAGTGGACATGCACCTACGATGACAATTTCAGACCCCTCCATGATTTCTAAGTGGGAGAACTTGCAAAATAGCAGGGTGTTCAAATACTTATTTTCCTCACTGTACAAACACACATCATTATTAACTTATTTCTTAAGGAGATGGATAGTATTTTGTTAGTTATTCATTGATTATCTAATTGACCAGCTCAACAAGCAATATAAAACTTAAGAATAAATATACAAATTGAATAGTAACGTGACTGTAGACCATAGAGATAACCAACTAATATGACGATTGATGTATGTCTGTTTGATTTTTATGTTTTACTCCCTTTAAAGAGTTAAAGATCCACAAACAAACTCGAAAGACGCCTCCCATAAATCCAAATAGCATTTTATTAAGTGAAGATGTGAAAAATATCAAACAGTACCTGGAATCTTTTTCTTTTTTTTAATCTTGTGGAATGTATTTTTCCATGGGCAATTCGCTTTAAAAAAATTTCACATGGGTCATTTCCTTTCAAATTATTTTAGCATATGGATTATTTTAATTGCTGTTCTTTTTACAACCTGTAATTATTTTATAACAGGGCACATGCAATCTCCTTACCACCAAGTGTACAATGTCTATTTTATTTTTCCTGTCCCGAAGTACATTGTTGTCATGTCATGCAGGCTATTGTCATGTATTGTATTGTCTACTGTTAACTGATAGATTGATATTTAATAAATGTGTTTGGATGCAGCTGTTGTCAGCACTTGTTGCCCAACACAAATTTCCTTCGGAACCATAAAGTAAATTTTCTCTTATAAAATGACATAAAGCGGGTGTTCTGAAGAGGGGGATAAAACAATTATGTAATTTTGGCTAGGTCTCCCTTGCAAAAGAGATTTTTAATCTCAATGGGTATTACCTGGTTAAATAAAGGATAAATAAAATAAAATAAAATTTTGATCTGATAATTTGTTAAAGTTAATGATGAAAATGCATCTTAAAATAGAATAAAATATAGACAACCCTGACCAGATACAACAGTAAAATGCTCCTTACATGTCTTTTGCATCAGTAATATTAACCCTTTAATATAATAATACATCTCAAACAGGAGACAATCTGTTCTATAATAACTCATAATAATAGCTCCATATTAAGTATATTTCTGCTGATAATTACCTTTTAGGCTGCTTAATTTGGATTTTGAATCAAGGACTTGTACCTACTTGTAGCCTAATGGAGTACGTTTTACAATGCAGTAGGCCTACACTACTTTTTCTTTTAGGAATCTGAATGCATAGTAGGCTGTTAAAGTACAAAGAGTAAACTTCCATCTGAATATAAAGCAGTCCATCAGTGATAGAAAGATGACAGGAGCAGCTCCTCCTGGTTTTTGGTGAAGACGGTGCCTTCAGGATCTGTCTTTTGATTTGGACATTTAATGTGTTAAATTACAGGAGTCTGTCACCACACCCAGACCGCAGGATTGAGCCCATTGGTTTTCAGTTTGTCTGCGCCAGGAAAGGCATCTCCTGCTCCCTTCGTTTTATAGTTATTTTGACAGATCGGAAGCGTCTCTAATCCAGACTGGTTCCTACCTGCGCGCCCACCGAGCCTCCTGTCAGCGACCTGTCTGCTCTGAAATGGGGAACACCAAACCTTCAGCGCTCCTCTCACTTCTCGGTAAATAGGGCTTTTTTACGTTTGATAGGAAGAAGTCAAGTTCACACATTTATTTAACGTGTGGAGTAGGGCAGGTGTGGACTGAGTTTAAGTGATCATGTAAAAGCAGGTTAAACACATGAGCTGTAGCCTAAACCACACAAAGCGAAATGTAACAATGGGAACAATAAGGAAACAGATGTTGAATAAAAATGCACTAACTAACGTTACATTTAGGCAAGTAGGTGTTATACCGTGCAGTTCTGAGGCCTTTGAATAGCCTATTTACATTGTAGCTTGGTTTTAGAATTTAAATTTGCATTTTTCAGCATTTGAATTAGAAGTAGCTCAATTTTGCCAACAAATATTCGTAAAATCCTACTTACATAGATTAAAGGGATAGTTTGGATCGTTTTTTAAGTAGGGTTGTATGAGCTAACAGTAGATGGCGGTCACGCCTCCAGTTTAGAGAAGCAAGCAGGATTCTGGACTCAAGAGTATGGAAGTTAAGCAGTGTTCTGTAGGCCACTGTTAAATATAACTGGAGATAACAGCAGTTTGAGCAGCAGTTTAAGATACACATTAATCCACATCCAATCAATTGAAATACAATTTTACTGTTAGTTTACTGTTAAAAAACATTTTGCTTCAGGACTACTTTACAAGAGATTTACCTTAGTAAAAGATCTGATTTCCTCTGATACTACTAGCCTACTTGTTAAGTTAGTCAAGTCAAATGATCCGTTATCACTAAATAACACTGAATAGGCTAATTTCAGAAAGCTGTTGGAGTCCAGTGAAGGACACATACCTGTGCTGACGCACATGCTGAGCTCAGAGCCTGAGGGATGCTGAAGGATGTTGGCAATTAAACCATGAATGGAAGATTTATTATTTGAAAGCACATGCGGTCTGATTAAATCTGTCATTTGCTTGTTGTTTAGGGTAAATCTTATCTACAAAAAGACATATAACATTTGAGCTTGTGTAAACTGATGAGTAGTGGAGGAAGTACTTAGGTCCTTTGCGTAAATAAATGTACCAATAAACCAAATTTCACATTATTGGTAATACGGATTCATTAAAGCCTAAACAGCTGTACTGTTTTAGCTGGTGGAGCTGGAGCTAATTTGGTTGTTTAGCCCAGAGGTTCCTGACCTGAGGTTCTCTCTGCTTTTTGTGAAATATAGACGAATTCTACACCACTGGGCATGGAGCAGATATATAAAAGGAACCACTGAGAAGTTAAGAGGGGAAATCAACAGCTGATAACTCACAGACATCTGAAATGTGACGAGGGGCCCTAATTAGACACTACTTCATAAGGGCTCACAAGATGAAAATATTGTGAATTGCAAACTAACCAGTAATTGTAACACATTGTAACAAGTAAAAGTACAATATTTCTAAGTGTAGTGGAGTAGAATCAAAATAGGTAAAGTAAATGTACCTAACAATTGTGCTTACATTCAGTACTTGAGTAAAAACTCATTCTCCAATGCTGTAGGTACTGATAGGAATACTGTGATAACTTGTTTTGCCTCCTAAAATAAACAATTTCAAAGTTTTGCAGCTACTCCATGCAAATGCAATTTGTATTCCTCTCTTTGTTAATTTTCACTGTGTAGCCACACATGAATGTTTGCTATCAACCAGTTATCATCATGATAGGAGTATATAACATTCTCTCCTTTAGCTGCTCTCGATTATGTGGGTGATATAAAGCAATGTAGTTGTCGCCCTGCTCACCTTTGCCCTAGATTTATACACATTTGTGTTAACCAGTTCAGTGCTGCATATTCAACTTTTAAAAAAAGAATAAATCCTTGTTCTCCTGTTGGTAAAACAAAGATGCAATTATCATCCAAATGAATGTGAATAGGTGGATATCAGAATCCCACCTCTGCCAGATTAGTGTCAGTGACTGACGATATGGGCTGATTGGACAGTGATTAAATACTAATACAGAAAAGTTGCTTCGTCAGTACTTATTCAAGTGCACTATGTACTTTACACCAATCAGCCACGTCAGAAACACCCAACAACCAAGCTGAGTCTTCTCACAGAAAACACAGAGAAAATTATCTCTGCAGCCATAACAACAGACAGGAACAGAAACACAGAGAGGGCGCAATGGCGAGGCTTTTACAGCGGGTATAACCAGATTTATAACCAGTCAAAACCAGACACATCTTGCATCTAGGATCACGTTTTTTTCCCTCTCCTGCCTCCAAGAATGTGGGCGTCTTCAAATGCAGTGCATTATAAAGTTGTGCAGGCTGGAACAGGCAGGGCTATAGGCAACAGAAGCCACACTACATAACGTCCTAATTGGCAAAAATTACACACAAAAAAATGCAGAAAATCTGACTTTTCTCACCAAAGTGTTTTATTTTAAGATATGATTTCTGATTTTGGTCTAAGTACAAGGTATTTTGGTCTAAGTGCCTTATCTAAAGATAGTCAACAAACATACATAATTATCAGAATCAGGTTTATTGACAAAGTAAGTTACGCTTACAAGGAATTTGGGGTGTTGTGGACTAAATGATCAAGATAATAATCCCTTCTCTCACTTACAGTATGTCATGTTACACATGCAAATTCAAAGCACATACATTTTTTAAATTTGTTATTGTAAATCGTTAAAAAAAAGGACATTTTCATCTGTAACATTCTCTGTTTACATGTCAAATAAAGGTTTTACAAACAACAAATAAAGTCAAGTGAAATTACATCAAAGTGTTCAGGAAACACTTTAAAGTTATGAATTCAAGGTTTTTCCTCATCAAATAAAAACACGTCAAAAAATTCATCGAGATGTCTAAAAAGCGTTTAATTGATTGGTCTGGACTGTAAAAGACTGTCTAGAAATAAAACTCAATGTTCACATAGAACTGACCTATTGACCTTATTTTTAGTGAAATTAATGAGACAAATTTTCTCTGTTCAACAGGCGTTGTGCTGCTCTGGCCGAATGTTCTCACCAAGAGCGTCTCATCCAGACTGCAGACTGCAGACAGCACCTCTCTATCTGCAGGTATTCACCCAGACAGCCGCAACAAATCACTGGAATTTTCAAGTATAAGAAATGTGCATGTGCATTTAAAATGTCTTTTAAACATTAGTGCAATCACGCAATTCAAAGTATTATTATTCTTGTCTTGTCTATATAACTGTAATTTTGACTGTTGGTCAGAAGAAACAAGAAGTATACTTACAGCAGCTTAGCTTTGCAACGAGGAAAACGATGAAACACTTCAACTCTACAATTAGGCTACATAAACCAGGCAAATAGACCTACAAAAAATGAAATGTAATAAAATACACGTCAATAAAATAAGACATGAGAGTAACTATTTTTTCCCCCTACAATTACATTTTTTTAACTACGAAACATAAAAAAAACAGTGGAAAATGGCCATCATGATATCATTGGGCACACAGCGACTTCATCACATGTCTTGCTTTGTCTGAGTGACCAGCAGTCCAAAACCCCAAAATATTTAATTAACTATAATGTAAAGTAAAACTTAAAAAAAGGAGCACATTAATACATTTGATAACCTCAAACCATCTAATGTTTGATCATCAAACGATTAATTGATTATCAAAGTAGCTGGAGATTAATTCTTCTTTCGATTGTCAAATCGACTGATCATTCCAGCTACAATACAAATGAAACTTAAAAAATGGACAGACATAATTTGAGATTTTTAAAATTTTTATTTTAAAAGATGTAGCTGATTCTGCAAGCCTCCCATCCCAACAATTACACTATTCTGCAAAAAATAAAATTTAACATTTCAAGTTGAAGTAATTAATAACTATCACAGCGGTGGCTTTATACTATAAACAAAGGTCTGTATGTTGTGTCTGAATGTTTATTGCCACTCAGTGAAAATGACGCAGACTTTACTGTGAAAAGGTTTCCATCAGCTGTCTTGTTGGTGTTTCAGGGCACGGGGAAGAGCGCCCTCATGTGGTGAAGCGGTCAATACAGAACTGCGACAGCACTTTTGACAGCTATTGCCTGAACAACGGCCAGTGTATGCTGCTGGTGGACATCAACGAACACCACTGCAAGTACGATCCTGTGTGTGTGTGTGTGTGTGTGTGTGTGTGCGCGCGCGCTGGCGTGTTGCTTTTAATCATCTGTGTGATCATGTAGGTTATGACTCGTCTCTTTGTGTTGCAGGTGTGGGAGGGGCTTCTACGGCCCCAGGTGTAGCAACCCGGAGCTCCTTGTTAAGCCAATGGGAGAAGAGCAGATAATTGTCACCATTTTTTGTGTGACTCTGCTGATTATAGGTCTGGCTGGAGCTCTGTACTTCTTCTGCAAATGGTAATGCTTTAGCCTGTGAATGAATGTACTTGTGTTTGCAATAGTATACTTTTGATATGAATGTACTATTTATGAGAGTTTAATATACAAAGGGTAATAACTACTGTTATTGCTTACGTTGATAATAATGGAACTTGTTGCTATCAATACCTGTATTTTGGGATATCTGGCCAGGGCCACTGGCTTTGTTGTCACCTTTGACTACCTGTGCTGTTTCTCCACAATTTACTTGGATGTCAGAAATGATCCAACACATGGAAAAAAAAAACATTACATGCCGCAGTGTCCCAGTTTCTACTGGAGTACTCCAGTAAGCAAATTCAGATTTCTCAAAACAGGATGTGTTGTGTACATAGGCAACACATAACTGGGATAGGCCTACACCAAGAACCCACTCATAACCAGTGGTGGAAAGTACCATCTATACAAGTACTGTACGTAATGTGATGCACTTGAGAGAATAATTACCTGAATCTGCAGCTCACCTCGACTTTTCTGAGCTTTTTGGTGATCTTCAGCTCATTAAGTTCATTTTCCGGCTGCAATGTTGTGTTTTACTCTCACAGCTAGGGCTCGGTATTGTTCAAAAATGTTCAAAACCGATACCAATAACGTGACTTCGATACCGATATTTAGCTGGTGAACATATCGTGGAGCATTAAGCAGCTGAAGAGACAGAAATTTCCTTCAGGAGTTGGCAGAGACCAAAACCAGATTTGAATTGGCATTTAAACTTAAAAGGTGAGGATGACATGCAAACGTTGCGTTGCAAACAGCTTGTTTCCGCTACCCCCAAATGGCCAAAAAAAATCAGTGATTGCATGTTTGAGGAACTTATAACTTTATAACTTTGAGGTATTTGTACTTAGTATTTTCATTTTATGCCACTTTATACATACATAATGTACTTCTTACTTTATTTAAAAACATTATTTTGTACATTACACTTGCTGCACACACTGAAAAAATAATTATATTTTCTAAAAATAAGTGAAAAATTTGCCATCAAGATGAGAGAAATTCAACCTGCTATTAATGTGTTAGAACTCATCTGGTTTCATGAATGTTATAGAATAAGGTGCCATTTTCTTCCAAAAACATGTTGCTTTCTGTAGGAAACAGGTTAATCTAAAAAGACTGGGGGCTTCTTCACATTTAAAGAAAAAATAGACTTTAAGGACTCCATAAATAACTTTGATTTTTGATCAGATTATATATACAGATAAAATTGAAAACTCAAACTCTTCTTTTTTTGGCTAATGTAGTTAATGATTGCATTCAAATTCAGCTAAATAAAGTGTGATCATAAACTTTGAGGGTGACTCAGACACCTACCGTGTCACCATGTAAAACCTGCAGATGTAGCCTACCTTTTGCTTCAAATCAAGCCCCTCATGATGGAACGTCTTCCCCAACATCCTGTTTCCTGTGAGAGACATGTCAAACCACAGACGGTGATTGCGATCTCAAAGTTGTTTCTTTGGACATTTAAACCTGGTCACCCTGCACTTTTCTGTTTATCCCAATGCTTTGTATTTAATGATGGTAGAATACAAAGTTAATGATTTGGTTAGCACCTTTTTAGATTGAATAAATGTTCTTTTTATTTTCTTTTTCTTACAGGTATAAGAAAAATAGATTCCCACGTCAGCAGAAGCATCAAGGTTACACAGGAGTCCAGACAGCTTAGACGCACACCCACTGCATCCGTCGCTGGAAAAGTCAAACCGGAATTCCGAAAAGCTAATTTCAACATACCATGACGTTACCTGATGAGCTTACACTCAGTGGCTGGTTTACTAGATGTCACACGGCTTAGGATCACTTTATCAAGCACTCAAATTGGCACAAAGAGATTAAAAAAAACACAGCTTTGTGTGCAGTGCAATTGTTGTTTCTAGCTGCACAGGTTCTAATGTTACAGCACCTGCTGCCCTCATGTTTGAAAAGATGAATGGTGAGACGCACAAAGACAGTTTCTATGGGTGACGATGATGGTGGGTCATGGAAAATTAATGGAGAATTGTGAAAGTCTAAACAAATATTAGGGTAGGGGTAAGCAACTGTCAAATGTTTCTGACCCCTTGTGATCCAGGGGCTGTAAAACAAAGTCAACCAAATCACATGCTTTTTAAAAAGGCAATAAGCCACAGCTAAGTCCACAGTGATGTACATTATTACGATCATTACCAAAGCAATTCAGCTGTGTGTTACACCTTCTTTGTTGCCAGTATATGTGAGATTCATTTCAAATTTTTGGAGAGCACATTTTTCAGGTTTAGCAAGGTTGCAGATCTTGTCACATCTTTTAAATAAGTTTCATAGATCGTAGCATAAAACCTTTTGATCATAAAGTGTTAACCATTTAGCTGCTTTCTGACTTCCTACAGTACAGTTCTGCACTTTTTAAAATAGTTTTGAATTTATCTCAAACATGTTTGCCTGGTTTAGCTTGTATTTATTGTTGGGTTTTTGTCTTTTGTAGCTATTATTGATAGTAAAAATAGCCATTATTGTCATTAAACTGGCCACTGAGTGTAATAGTGTTGTGTTTTATTTGAAACTTTGTTAAGTCAGAAAGTATTTTTATAATTTATTATAAAGTATTAATGTATACCTTGGAACCTTGTCTTGTTTTGGAAGTCCTGTTATTGCTACAAACATCAACTTTTGATTTTTTCTTTTTTTTTTTGAAAATGAACTTTTGAATGACTTCTGACTGAATTTTGAACTCCTGTATAATTTAATTGACTGCAGATGCCTTATTTAGAGCTCTATTTAGAAACTCAAGATGTAGCTCCATGTATCCTAAAAGCCTACATTTGATTCAATAACTAACCTGTTACCTTTTGAATAAGACTGACACATGATGGTAGCAGTGGCAAAGTGTAGCACCTATCATTCCTCAACATAGGTACATCTTATAATCTTTGTAATATCATAACAGAGATCAAGAGTTTATTTGGAAGTCACTATAAAATCAGCGGAACATTGAAAACACATTTTGCCTTAAAAGTTGGTCCAAATTTTTTGCAAACACATACGCATTCCTGTACCCACTCAAAAATAGCAAGACTCACACT
This sequence comes from Etheostoma perlongum, assembly GCA_026937815.1. NCBI lineage: Eukaryota > Metazoa > Chordata > Actinopteri > Perciformes > Percidae > Etheostoma > Etheostoma perlongum. The sequence goes on along the minus strand of CM049375.1, from coordinate 12,182,154 downwards.
TGATAAGACATAAGAATGGATGGATGAATTAGAAAATTATGACTTCAATGTGCTACAGTGGATACTTAGCAGCGTCACCTTTACTGATCCTTACATGCAATTACATTACAAGTAGTATTTTATGGGTGTACTTTTATTTGTGTTGTTGCACTTTCACATTTCACAGTGGTGTACAGAAACTTTCTGCAAAACAAAAAACCATAGCAGGTCCTAGAAGCATAACTTGTTCAGTGTTAAACCAGTTTTTTTTTTTTTTTTTTAAATCTGATTAGTGAAAAGCATTTACTGCAAATGATTTCTACGAATTCTGTTACTATAATTAAAACATGGCCAAGATAATGCTGTGCAGTATCCGGTGTCGAGTTAAGTCCATTTCACTCTCTGCACCCTCATTAGTACTTCAACCAGAGTCAATGAGCCATTTTTACACCCGACTGCAGCCTCTTTATATGTTCTTTATGCTAACGAACTGCAATGATTACACATAAACATTAACTTACTTAACTTGAGACATACTTAAAAACACATAAGCATACACTTATACACACAAAGACCCACAAACACACCCACTCTGTGGCATCTGTTTTGTTCTAAATATAGAACCTGTGGATAAACATATCAGAAATTCAGGAAATGCTGCACTAATCTCCACACTGGGTTCATTCTGTTTAACTGTTATCACTTAATTATTGCATAAGGAATAATAGATTGCTCATGCAGTGAGTAATGTGGTTGGTCGAAGCCCTGTTAAGCTGCATCCTTGCGTGTCCTTTAATAAGAACACAAACACTTCCACGTGTACTGTACACATTTGTTTTGCAGCTCAAGGCTCATTCACTTTATATTGTTACTGTTATTTTGTTCATGTTGGTCTGTCGATCCACCAAACTTAAATATCTCGACAGCTATTGGATTGCCATGAAATGAAAGTCATGATCCCCAGAGGATGAATACTAATGACTTTGGTGATCCCTTTGCCTCTAGTACTATCAAAAGGTCAAAGTTTCCACTTATCCAGTGAAATATCTCAACATTTACTACATGAATTGGCACAGGAGAAATCCTAATGATCCCCTGACTTTTCCTCCAGTACCATCATGTCCACATTTTACTTTGTCTAATACTTGTGGTGGTTTGACAGTCCCATCAGCCTGTTTAATTGCTAGTTAGCAAATGTTAGCATGCTTACACACTAAGATGGTGAACATGCTAAATGTCAGCATGTTAGCATGTTGATATTAGCATTTAGCAATACAAAAAAAAGAATAGCAACACAACAGAAACTGCCTTCTTAGGATTAAATACAGCTGTCACCTGAAAGGCATTTTTACCAACAAAGGTTTGAAGGTGCTACAAATCAGGGTAATCAACTTAAGAGGCAAATAAGGGACACCTGAGAACACATATAGTGAAATGGAGGTTTAATGACAATGTATGATTCACATTTTTATCCAAATACATACTGTTGTAATTGTGTGTCAGAAAGTTTTCTTCCTTCCTGCCGTTAGCTATGTAGCAGTGTGTTCACAGTGGGCGGCTGTTATGAGGTGCTTCTCTCCAGGCTTGTGTCAGACTTTCCAGACGTTCATATCACGTATCCCCAATGCCATTACACATAATCTAAACAATTTGATTCCACAGCCGTTATAAACACACGAGTCAAGAGATTGTTGAGGCCGAGGAATGAAGTTCTCAACATTCCCAGAAGGTTTCTATTGGATTCCACAAATGAGCACAAATGATGGGACTGCCTCTTTGTGCAGACACAACAACATTACAACAACACACGCCGTCTGTGCAGCATCCCCACCCAAGCCTTAAGGTCTCCTGTTGGTAACAATGTACTGAAATAGTAACATCATTTAATCAAACCACACACACACATTCATTCAGCCACAGAAAGACACCGTGTTGAACAAACAGAGCATACATGGAATATTTGACAATAAGATAACAAATTTGGGGTGTTTTTAACCAGTGACTAAATACAATTAAAATGTAAGTTATTTACTGTTAAAAACAGGATTCATAAACTCCCCCATGACACTTGGGTGAAATCCCAAAATGAAGTTTAAAAATGGTGCATGTGTGTCAAAAATATAATGACACTGTATTTATGGCCTAATCTGTGACCATAGAGGGGAACACAAGGAAGCAATAACAGTTTAAGAAGCAGGAAAGAACGTTTCTGTGTTTCTCAGTGTGTTTTAATAATCTCGAGAAACCAGTCAGAATACATCAAACTGTTTTGTCTCGAACTCGTTAGCTTATTTATTCTCTGACTTATTTATGCCTTGTCTTATGTGAGAACATGCGGTGCAATATGTGTTGCTTGAGTCTGATTAATCATTAGACACACACACACACACACACACACACACACACACCCTTTCTCCTTGGAGTTTAGAGGCAGGCGTTGGTCTACTGTAGGTCTATAAAAGCTGCACCCAGTGGAGGTAAAGAGAGCCATCTCTATCAGCAGGGGAGAAACACACAAAACTTGCCCACAAAGATTAGCACAGGACTGTCATACACACAACACTCTTCCTGGGATATGAACCCTTTCATCCTCACCTGTCTCCTGTGCTTCGGTAAGTCTGAACTTGTACTTGTATTCTGTGTGTGTGTGTGTGTGTGTGTGTGTGTGTGTGTGTGACCAGAAATTGTGAATCAATGAAAAGGAGAGAAGAGAAATGTAGAATGGAGTGAGGACAGGAGGAGGGGGTGAATGTAGGAAGAAATGTCTCTGCAAGTTAAAACTTGTAGAGCAGGAGGGAGCTATTTAGGTGTTTTAGAAAAAAAAAAAGCTTGGTTGAGTCTTATTCGTTATTGTTCTTGAGTGGTTGTACTGGTTTCAGTGAGGATACGGTGTCTAATTTGCAAGCTGTCAATATTTTAAAGATGAATAGATGAGTCAGATGTAAATGTGCCAAGACTATAAAGTACAAGGCCAATAGGAAGTAACTACGCAACCTTAAGTTCCTGGTCACCGTAAGAAGAAGAATAAATGCCATTATGTCTAGGAGAAAAGGAAACCTCCTAGATAATTATAACTAATTTAATATCTTCATGGCAACATATTCTAGTTTAGTTTAGCTTCTAGCTTTGAAATAACCTTCTTCATGTTCTCAAATACTGTAGAAATAGTGTAGACATGAAACATTAAACTGATGTAAACTTTGACCCTAATTGCTGCTTATCATTTTCATATTATTTGTGTAATTATTATTACATGTAATTTAGCTGACACTTTATCCAAAGTGACTTAGAATTGCTATGTATGTCAGAGGTCGCACGCCACTTGAGCAACTAGGGGTTAAGTGTCTTGCTCTGGCACACATTGGTTGATGTAACGCTTTATTCTCGCCATCTTTGTGTCCTGTTGGTTCTACAGTAGTCTCTGGTGCTCAGGGATCTGAGGCCACGTTCTCCAGTGAACTAGCTGGAGTGACCGGGGGTCCGGCCTCGGGGGAGGGCCTCCAGAGTTCGCTGAGCGACGATGAACATCTGGTAGTAGATGAGGAAGTTTCAGGAGCAAACAACGGAAATTTCAGCCTTATTGGTACGACCACCAAAACAAACTCTTTTCTTGTTGGCCTTTATTAATTTCTTCTTTCTTTTTTACTTCAAATGCTAGTTAATTAGGGTTGAACCTAATGATACTGTTAATAGAATAACTAAATATGGGCTTGGGAAATCTTGGGAAATGTTAACAGTTTAAAGAAGATAATTTCAAATAGCTCTGTTTTTCAAAAGCATACCTAGCTATGGTACCCTGTACGGAATAGTTTCAGTTTAGAGAGTACATGTAAGACTCGTCCAAATTGTTTCAAGAAATCAAGAAGTCCAGAAGAAAAGACACATTTTCTTCTAAATAGACTATAAGTAGCCTAGTCCAAACAAATGGGTGCCTAGATAGCTCAGTTGGTGGAGCGGGTGTCCATATTTAGAGGTTTAATCCTTGACGCAGCAGGCCCAGGTTCTACATGACATTCCCACCTCTTTCTCCCAGGGGCATCGGACTGGGGAAAAAAGGGGGCTGTGTACCAAGGGCACTCATGTGAGGAGGGCCCAAAAAGATGCTAGAATTAATAACTGTGGATGTCGGGAGGGGCCCATAGAAAATGCCTTTTTACAGGGTTCACAATTTTGTGCTACGCCTCTGCTCTTTCCACTTTCATGTCTTCAGCTGTCTTGTCAAATAAAGGCCTAAAAATTCCCAAAAGATAATCTTGAAATTTAAAAAACATAAGTAGTACAAACAGTCAATGACAGCTACAGTTATAAGGATGGCTTTGATGACCATATAATCCTTTTCTTCCATTATGACTCTTTTGTTTAAAAATGTTTGTCATGTCAAAATGTTAACAAAAGTAAACACTGATTACGTGAAAGTACACTGAAGACTGTGAGTCTGTATGCCTGTAATCTCATCTTTTATCAGAATCTTCAGTCAAGAAACTCCTCAAAGTTGAAACTAAGATATGCCTGATACCTCAGCTAGTGTTTCACCTGCGGTTTCTTCTGCTACAGAATTACATCCCAGCCAAGATGATAAGAAGAAAAGTAAAGGCAAAGGCAAGAAAAGGAACAAGCACAAGAGCAAAAGCACAACTCCTCTCAACCCCGAGCACATGTTCTTCACCAACGGATATGCATCGACTCTCAGCACCACAGAGGATCCCTGCACCTCCACCCACCTAGGCTACTGCATTCATGGTTACTGCAAGCACATGGAGGGGCTACAGGAGCCAGTGTGTATGTGAGTAGGCTGACAGCATCAGTTTACTTTATATGTTTGTGTGTGTGTGTGTGTGTGTGTGTGAATATGACCTCCATGGTTAGCGCAAGGCAAGTCAAGAAAAGGAAATCATCAGAATAAATGATTCATATTCATTTTGTACAACTTTCCGAAAATGTCACATATCCTCACTAGCTCATTAATTTGTTCTGTTAACTCTTCCCTGTGCAGATGTATGAAGGGTTATGACGGAGAGCGCTGTGGGATCCAGTCTCTGGGGACAATTAAAACCCAGATCAACAATACTGAGCTGGTGCAGACGGTCTTAGTGATTATCGCTGTGGTCCTGTCGGTCATCAGCTGCACCGCCATACTGCTCATGACCTGTGCTCAGTGAGTATGCAAGTGGCATAGCCATGTACACACACAGTGACACATTTTTTTTGATTGAACTGAACAAAAGGCTAAGGTAACGCATGGCTTTCTGGAAAATTTGTGTTTGTAGGTGGGAAACCAATGAGGGATCTTGTGGTAATCATAATACAAGCCCCTTAATGACAGGTTCAAAGACGCTGTGTACCCTAATGGCAGTCTAAACACTGCTTAAGCTAACAAAGGTGGCAGTGATACGCATGTAGAGTTCATATGTAGTGTACACATGTAGTTTTGCCAATTTCAAAGAATTGAGAGATAAAGAAATAAAGATCATCACAAACACTTGAGGGCAAACTCCCCAGCAAATCTCAACATTACACACATTACAATCCACACATCCTGCCCAGAAACACTTCTTGGCATTTGAACACACTGACACATCAAAAAACACATTAACACACCCATACACGCCCACACTATACAGGTATTGCTCACCACCTTCACAAGATAGAATCAGTGAGTTCTACAGCTTTCATGTCTTATACTTACCTTTATTGTAGACTTTTAATTTCATTGTAAACTGTGTGTTACAGATTTTTTATATTAAACTGCCATCTATATCTCACTGTAATTGTGCAACAAGTCATTTACTGATGACCTATAATCAGAGTTCCTTATTAATATGTAACTGAATCACAGCTTTTGTCGTAATGTGGGACAAAGTCAGTAGTTCACTGTCAATAGCCCATTGTCGAAAGTTAAGTGGGGAGGTGAAGAGAAAGTAAAATGTATTACTACAAGAGTGAAACTACCTCCAATTTAATTTCTGCTCAAAACAGCTGGAAACTCAGTAGTTATGTATTTTTTAAACAAACACATACATCAAAATCCCAACAACACGCCTTGAATTTAATTCTTTCAGATCAAAGCCATGTGATTGACGCCCTACCTCTACTGTGATCATCTGATAATCACGAGAACTATAAACAGCTCTTGTACTCAGCTCTTATACTCATACTGAATGTCCTTTGTAGTTACAGGTCACATAAAAACTTCTTGGCATCCTATCTGGGATCTGGGACGGAGCAGGAGAAGCTACAGAAATCCATGGGCGAGGTTGTGGTGTGAAAGCGTCAAGTTACGAGGTAGGTTTCACTGATGTTTTGACCTGTCACTCTCACAGTACTTCTTTACAGCTCAATAATTCATACGGCGTCATTTAAACTCTGACTCCATGCCATTCATGAATATTTTAATACCCCCAAACTTTAAAACTTCAATAACTATGGGGCAGTCAATGTAGCTGGGACTCCAAATGGAAACTCAAACCAATTCACCAAGCTGATGCTGTGTTAATGCCATTTGTGCAAGCAATATGGTAACACTGTAAGAAGGACATGCAATCAGACAGTCCTGAATTTCTGGTGGTGAATAATTCAGAGATTCTTCCAAACACCTTGCTTAAATCCTCAGAGGGCGGTGTCTGGCCTCTGCTCACGTGAGCCTTAAGCCAAACAGGAAAGAGTGGGCTCAGAGAGTGACATAGGAGCCTGTGTGCCTGTTGTTGTTATTGAACCCAGCACGTTGCATCACACAAAGAGGAATCCCCACTAGAGGAATTAGTCTAGATTAGCCTGGGGGATGTCTCAGCCTGTCCTATCACTGCACTGCGTACCAGCGTAAAGTAAAACCACACTTATACACATTCACCCGTGTGTCCAAACATTAACAGTACTGACACACTCACTCTACATGTGATGATCAGGACGTAACAGTTTAATTACTCCACTTACATGTGGTCATATCTCACAGAGTAACACACGCATGTACGCACAAACACAGAAGTTTTAGCCTTGAGACCAACAATGCAGCTGTGCAGCATTCTCCTCATAGCCTGTGTGTCACAGTGTCCACCCTGAGATATGCAGTCAGACAATTAGACAGGTTGTAAACGAGCCAACAGTTTTACTGGGTTATTTCATTTTTAAAACCTAAAGTGCACACACCCAAAATGTGCAGTAGGTCAAAGTTGAACCAGGAAGTTATTTGATAAAAATGTTAATTTTTCTACAAACACAACATAATTCCATTAGAATCATTTGTAAGATAAAAACGGTATCTGAGTAAATGACTTTATTTTTTTCTTTAATTTTTGAGAAAGCAACCAAAAAGTGCACAAACAATCTACAGATAAAAATGATCAGCAACACAACTATATACTTTATGCCTTGTCTGTGTACTTCTTTTAAGCAGTTTTGACAGTTTTGATTTCTTAGAAAACAGTTGCGCTTTCTCACAAAATGCTTGTTGTTTCTACGTTCACATGCTTATTGACTTTTGTTTCTCTCCATCTATCCTCAGCCAGCTGCATGACTGAAAGACGAAGCGACGAAGCGTCTGAGGACAGAAAGCAGTTAAGTTAATAGACGGCTTCATTAGTTGCTGTGTAAAAAAAACACTGTCTAGAACTTGTTAGAATGTATTTATTTAGTATGATTATTTATTGTTAAAGTCTGTATGAGTGTTTGTACCGGTATGTTAAGCTATTGTTATGATATCTATTATGTTCAAATATGTGCGGTTCGGTTTTATTTATTGCACTGCTGTTGTTATAGGTCAGTAAAACACTTTTCATCTCACTCTGGAAAAGGGATGGAATTTGATCACCAATAAAGTGTCTCAGTGTTATTTGAAAGAGTTATTTATGTATGCCTCTGCCTGAGTTTTTGTGCTTACATTCCCATCTGTGGATGCATCCCATACCTCTAGTGCCTGCTCACACAAACACCTCGGCCTTTTAGCCAAACACAGATTGAGCAGACGAGAATAACCCTGAGAGAAGCTCTCTCTGACATCAGCGAGGAATTCTGAGAATCATGAAAGCATCACAAAAGCATGTGTGTGTGTGTGTGTGTGTGTGCGTGTGTATGACAAGCATAATTCATATTGTTTCAGGCTTTGATTCTTGGAAGATTAATTATCTTATTCTTATAAGAAAATATTTACACTCTACGTTGTCATTACACCAACTCCCCAACGGCACTCACCAACAACAAACACCAAAAAGTGGGGGCTCTGCTATTTTGGGAATACTTGGAAGTTATCTCCTAACACATACAAACAAATACTTGAACATAATTAGATGGTTCAGTACAAAGGAGCCTAGAACAGATAGGTGCACAAAAAGTGCAATACATTCACATAAACACAGGGAGACACAGGTTTGTTAAAGTGCTCATATAATGGTTATTATTTTCAGGTTCGTAATTGTATTTAAAGGTTGTACCAGAATAGGTTTACATGGTTTAATTTTGAAAAAACAACATATTTTTGTAGTACTGCACATTACTGCAGCTCTTGACCCTGTGTGTTGAGCTCTGTGTTTTAGCTAACAAGTGAAAATCACACTTCTGTTCCATCTTTGTTTCTCTCACTATAAGAACTACCAGCCAGTCATAGTGAGCATGAGACGTGCCATTTAACCGTGGTCAGAAAACATACTCATTTTTTCTCTCACTATGACTCTAGAGTTATAGTGAGCTACTCACTACAAAGCTAATTACTGTCATTTTCTCACTTCTCCCTCGCTCTATCACCACACACACACACACACACACACACACTCACACACATGCACGCTGGCTCAACGCACACACCAGCGCAAAAGTATAAACACCAGGCCACTTACATTATTTGCACTACAACGAGTGTATATATTTGTTATTTATTTTTGCTACAATGCTTAACAAGCATTATTTAATGTTGTCCTGTTGTGGCCTGTTGAGGGGCAATAAACATCAAAAGTTCCAAAACATCTATGCTGTTATTTGTATGGATCCACTAGACATAATATCTATAGTACGTACATGGCATTTGATTGGACGCTAGTCTCACTTTGTCCCACAGCAACATTAAAATAGTATGGATGTGTGTGTACATTGTTTCTGTTAATAATGTATTGTATTAAGTGTCCATTTCATTATAATATTTAGATTTATCATAAATAATAGAACATGCACATAATATCTGCAACATAAGTTGCATTAAAGAGAGGTGGAGGTGGGGTCACATTTGAGCATTTAAAAATGTACTTCAATTTATGCATTAGTTACTTTATGAAGTAACTACATACTTTTATAATTTGTAACTTAGTATCTAATTTAGTTACTTTTTGGAAGAAATAACTAGTAACTGTAACTTATTACTTTTTTAAAGTAACTTGCCCAACACTGATTATAATGTGTGTTACAAAGTGACGCATGTTTTTCACGGAAGTAACAACTGGACTACAATAGAGCTGTTTGGAGCAGTTTGCAAATAGTGTTTTCTCTGAAAGATGGCTAGTCCCTTTGATGTGGATGTTGGGTGTACCTATAACATGCATATATGAGCACATACGAGCACTTTAAAGAGCAGCACAAAGGGAAATCAGGAGCAAGAAAAAAGGCCATAACAACAAGAAGTGGATAACCTTCTAAGAACAGTTTTATTAACATTACAAATGGCACTGCAGTTTGAAAGTACATCACTCTACTTCTGGAACTGCATGGGAAGGATTAACAGAGAAATATTTAGCTCCAAAGATAGCTGGCAGTTGTCAAAAAATAAACTATGGTTGAAAAGATCTCACTTCCGTTTTTCTTTAAACGCACTAATTTGCTTAAGCTGAACAGCCAGTCAGAGTGAATACTCACCGACAGCTCTGACACCGATTCAACATGTCAAAATTGGACGACAAACGCTGACAAGGGTCGACTAGGGGTGACATCGTCTGATCAACTTTGACCGAGCTTTAGAGGTGCCAACAAGCAAAGTGTATTTTTCAAAATGTCAGAATCTGAACCTTTCCTCTAAGTCTTTACCCCCCAAAAAAGTTATTTCTTACATATAGGTCTAATACCAAATATATATATATATATATATATATATATATATATATATATATATATATATATATATATATATATACACGTACAAGCTTTTTTACAGTACAAGGCAGATATTATGTGACTCAACAGGATATAACCATGTCCAGTCACCTTAATAAAACAAGGATTCACTGTTTGTGTGGTTTTGCGTCACTATGGAGAGAAAAGGTGATGCAAGCCAGGTAACATTTAGCCTACACTGTGTGTGTGTGTGTGTGTGTGTGTGTGTGTGTGTGTGTGTATGTGTGTGTGCGTGCACGCGTGTGTGTTAATGTATGAGAGAGAAACATGATCACCATGGCTAAAATGGCTTTTTAAACACATCGAAAACATTCATAAACTCCTATTCATCCATTCCACAAAATAAATTTATATGGGTGTGGTGAGTTTGATAGTTTCGATGACACTTAGGTGGGCCTGTGAGCTTTTGTGGGTGGCCATGGAAACAGAGTAAACAAACGGGGAAATGGTTGGTCAGTGATACTTCACTTACAGTTTAAATAGAGGACATGCTGGAATTTCCTGGGTGTGGTACAATTTTTTCCCCTTCACCTTTATAAAAGAACAGGTAAGTTTACAAGGCAAGTACTTTATCTTTTCTTTGTTTTTAATTTTAACTTCCTACACATACTTTCTATTTCAGCAAAATGACACAGGTTGTCATGCTACTTTGATCCAGACTGTAATATGTCAACAACTCTTGGATGGATTGTGACTTTTTTTTTTTATAGACATTGCTGGTCCACAATGGATAAATCCTACTAAATTCGGTGACCCCTTACTTTTCCTTTAGCGCCACTATGAGTTTAACGTTTGTGGTAAAATTTGGAATAAACTGTCATGTTCTCCACAGGTGGTGGGAACTCTACTAACGTTTCCCTTTGGAGGCAGCATTAATTAAAAATTTCCTAATTGGTTTATAACCAAATAGCAGCCAAACTAATGATACTCTGATCAGCCTCAGCTGTACATTGTGCTTAGTGCCAATTAGCACGTGTCAGCATGCTTACACACTACATTAAGAAGTGTTAGCATCTCACAGCACCCCTGTGCATAGTTATAGACTCTTAGGCCTTTTTTTCTATTAAAATAATGTGTAATTGGGAATAATAAGCATCACACCCAATTCTGGTTTCTATGCATTTTTCTTCGACATTAAGTCAGACATTAGGCAGAAAGTAACTAAACACATTTGTAAACACACAAGTAATAGAGTAATAAAATAGAACTGGTTTTGATCTTAAAAGATGTGATGGAATGAGTTTTTATTTGTGATAGACAAATTACATTATTAAAACAAAACATAAGCAACTAATAAATGATGATGTCAGATGACAGACCTTATTTTTTTAGTTTTAGCTGAGTGAAATGTAAATGACTGCACCACTAACAACAAAGAGCACCACCTAGTGATGTAGCATAAAAACTGAGCATCAGGGCCCCATTTACAATAAGTCCCAGGTCTAAAGACTGGCTGGGTGTATACAGATGTTATCAGTAGGCCAAGCTTACTTTTGTGATAAACCCACAAGAATTTAAAATGTGGAGCAAATATTGCAGGGAGACTAATGGACGCTTTAAGCTCACAGGAATGAAAGACAACAGTATTTAAGATTAGACAGACAAAGGAGCTGATGATTAATCCTTCAAAAAATGTTACTGCGCCAACGTTGATTACAAAGGCAAACATTTCCTCATCCTGGATGTGGACATGCTGAATGTGTGTTTTATTGCCTCCTTTAGTATTTAATAAAGGCACTTATGCAACACTCATGCAACCTTTTGCACATTTCCTGTAGGGGTCTTAAGATACATGTGAATTTGTCTCTTGTGGTCTGGTCTGAGTAAGTCCACAATCACCAAGCTTTTTTTTTTTTCTATGGTTAAGAACTTCATGTTCTGAGTTGACATTACAGTCTCTGTCTCATGCGGGAAGTGTTTATACAACATCTATATGACCTAAAGAGTATGAAGAAAGAAAAACCATAACAAAACGTGCTGTCATGTTTACTGAGACATCAAAGGTTTTTAATTTGAACACTGATCTCACACAACCTGAAACCAGAGAACTGAAATACAAATCCGTGATGCCATGACGGTGTGAAAATAGGAGCTATTGTGAGGATGCCTTGTGAGATACCCAATAGTACAAATAAAACTAATGTCTCTGCCCTTAAGCCAGTAGAAAATGTTTTTTTCAAGCAGTAATATTATGGATTAATATGAGCAAATACTGAGGCCTGCCCGAGAATAAACAATCACAAAATCTTTCCTGAAGACTTTAGCTGAAGCTTACATTTCAATTTAAGCTTCTGATGGCTAGTTGGCAGGTTGAATAATGTCACTTTGGTGTTTTTTTCATCTTAAAAGAGGTAACTCTTTGGTGTACGGCTGTACAATGTAAATGTCTTTCATATACTGATATCAAAAGAGGATAAAATAAATGGAGCATAAAGTATAAAGTGAGATGTGGTTTAAATGGTTAACATGGTCAGGAATACAGAATAATTAACAGGGAAGTCTTATTATATTTCAGACTTTTTCATTGTTGTGTTTATCCATTTGAGTTGTTTTTCTGAGAGAAAAGAGTACACTCCAGGCTTTTTAATATCGCCACAATTCTTTCCAAACGAAGTGACACCAACGAGCGCTCCATTGCACAGCAGTGGTCCTCCTGAGTCACCCTGAAGAATCAATACATGACATGTCATTTTTAAGTACATACATCACAGTGAGGATTGTGACAGGCTGTTTACTTCCTGCACAAAAAATGAAAAGAAAATGTACAGTACATACCTGACAAGTATCAGCCTTCTTTTTACCATCTGATCCAGCACATATCATGCTGCTAGTGATAACAGGTTTAAGGCCGTAATATTCAGGAGAGTTACACTTCACTCTGTCAATCACAGTCACATTGACAGACATCAGGACATCTGACATTGTCCTGTCGTCTGTTTTTCCCCATCCAGCCACAAGACAGCTGGTGCCGGCTGCTGGTTCTTTGACTGTCTTACCCAACGGGAGAAATTTCACTGTCTTGGTTTCCTTCACCGGTTTGTCCAGCTGAAATTTAAAAAAGGACTTATTGATGCTGACTTTCTGTACATTACCTTCAACACTAGTCCTAGAAAGTATGTTTCCATGAATGCTTGTCACAGTGACTGCCTCAGGTGTTTTCATGTTACTCAGTCTCAAGCCACTTTTCACTTCCCCCAGGGCCTTGCATTTCCAAAGATCTCTCTGGACTTACCATCCTCCATCTATCCAACAAAGCCCTCAGACTTTTCCACCAGTCACTCTTTTATTCACCTGCTCAGCTGTTTCCACTTTCCTTCATCAGACCTGCCATTTATAGCCAGCCCTTTTCCACTCATATGTCTGATCGGTCCCATAATCCCTTGATTATGACCTGTTGCCTTTACCTGTCCCTGACCAGCTCACCTGTCGAGCCCATCCTGGATTTGTTTGACTGTCTCAAAATAGGACAGACTGAAAGCTTGTATCCTTTTCCCTATGTATTTTCTTTTGTATATCTGTGCTCTTTTTGTTTAAATCTTTTATATTTTTTTCTATGTACTTGAAATTCATATACTGTACTTACAGCAGCTTATTAAAGCTTGTCAAAATCTTTCCCCTTTCACTAAATGTACTGTATCGAATGTAATGCTTCGATTGGATACTCATGTTAAAACATTTGCATTATAACGGGTAAAAAGACCTCATAGCTATACAGACATTAAAGGGCAGATTGTCAAGTCACTTTGATTTGATTTTGGAGGTAACTGATAAGCTGTCTGACTTTGCATTGGCAATAACAATATTTAAAAACCAAATATTAATTTCAAACAAAATGCTCCAAATATGTTTCTCAATCATCTTAAACCACTTTCCTAGATTGCAGATTGTTGCATCTTTGCTTCTTGTAATTCACTACTGGTTACTTTAATGTCAACGTACCTTGAGCAGCATGAGGTCATTGACCTTCTCTGTTGCATCAAAGCAGGGATGAGGAACAAGGCGCTTAACCTTGCGGACCTGAATCGAATCTTTGTTCTTTTCTTTGATGGAGTGCACCCCCAGAAGCACCTTGTTAATGCTGCAAGAGCAAGAAACACAAGTTATTAGTTCACATGGACTAAAGTTTTAACAGACAAGAGTGCATAAGTGAATGATAAAATGATCACTTTATCAGGATTGCGTTGTGTGCAACATCACATATTAATGTCAGGATAGTGCTTTTTTCCCACCGTCAGTGTTGGGATTTCAGTAGTAGTTAATACATGGTAAATGGAGGATTTGTCTTCAAACAGAGCAGATAGTTGCTAGTTGTTGAAAGTGTCAAATTCACTTTCATGGGTGCTGATTGATGTAAAACTGTTAAGCTTCACACTTTATTTTTCGGTGTATGCTTCCTTTAGTTTGTTCTTTTTTTTGGGAGTGCAACAAACAAGAGTAAGCTAATTCAAAATGATTAGTATCATACTGTATATTGTATATCTTTCTATCTAAAAAAAAAAGTTACAAGGCTGGTTTCTTGATCTGAGTGACATTTTTGATCAAACATCGGATTTTGTGCATATTCTGAAATGTGACAATTTTAGAAATGTTTGTATGTTCTTACTTAGCACAGTGGGCAGCAGTCAGGATCCAGTTTGGATTGATCAGGATCCCACCACATTTTGGACTCTCCATCAGAACCATGAACGGCAGCGAGTGGCGCTTCACTTCTTTCCCACCAATAATCTCAGAACCATGACCTAAAACAGAATACACTCAGTTAATCAACTTAACAAAAAAAGTAATTGAAAACACATCATTCTGCACATAGGTATGTAGCATTTCTTTTAGCATTACTCTGCATGTTTACATGAATTAGCAAGATATAACAAAGTAAATTACTGCAATATAAAAACATGTTACTCACTTGACTGGACAATGAGGAGGACCACACAAACAATCAAAACGGTGGACTTCCTTCGAAAGAACATTTCTTCTTATCTCTCTGTTTGATGTGATGCTCTGAAACCCACCTCGATGCACACACACGTTTTTATGTGTTAAGCTCAAAGGATGTGGTCTTACCATGGAAAAATACAAGTCAGCAGAATGAATGCAAGCGGACATAAGACATTACGTGTCCTATCTTCATTTAGGGTAGAAGTCTCGTGGTAACAGGTTTTGCCATTTCTCAGTCATCATACCATTGTTTTTTTTGTTTTTTTACCTATGTGAAGCAGGTCACATCATCAGCGTGCAGACAGTTCAGTCCTCAAGCCTTTCAGCTACACTTATGAGTCTATGTTAATAATATCATGTAATGATTTAGAGGAAATCATGAGAAAGTGGAACATATGGGTTGATTTGGCAGCAAGCTGGTGGAGGTGAGATAAAAAAAATAAATCAAAGGAATGGTTTACTGCTGGGAGAATTGGATGCTACTGTAGCTCATCCCCAAAATCTATTTTAAGAGCTTGTAGTCTGGGTGCTAGTTTTAGTGTACTGTGTAATTTTGACATTTGAATCTGATAATTAGAACAAGTACTAGAACAATCCACAGCTTCTAGAAATACATGAAAAGTTTATAAAGAAGAGGAAACTTGTAAGGGCAATTAAGTTTAGGTAACCTCAGCCTCTGGTGTATGTTACCTAAGATGACTACTTGAAAACTGGTTTGAACGTGAAAGATACGTGTTTATCAGAAGAAAAAGTATCTTATCAGAATGATGATTTGTGCACCTCTCATCACAGGTATTTCAGTGGGTAAGGGTCTGAAAAGTAAACTTATTGCAAACACCCCCTGTAAATGACATCTAGACTCTAAACAGTAACAGTAAGGACACTCACTTATTTACAGTAGATTTGTAGATTGTTTTGCCCATTTATTTAAATATAGATATTTAGCAGAAATAATACCATGTTCACTACCTTAGTTCAGCTGATGTTAATGAGAATGTTATTTTCCAGTATTTAATTATAAACCTAAACATTGAACAAATTTACATTTTGGCTTGACGGTGTTTTCTATTCTATCAATTTAATCTTTCATCTCATCATTAGTCTATAGCTTGCTGTACTGCGTTCTTGTGTAGTCTTTGAGAATCAGATGTTTGTGGTGTCAAACCTCACGTATCGCACGATCTCTTCTACACCCAAGGTGTCTGTTTTAAGCAGAAGTTTCGTATTTGACGGGGGTCTTTTTGTTTCTTTTTTTAAAGGAAGTCCTGACCGCAAGTCCTTTTGCAATACTTCTCTGAAGTCTAGTCTTGTCACTTGCAAGTGAGACATCTTTCAACACACAGGTCTTTGCCAGGACTTTAGTCCACATCTAGTCATGGTTAACTTAAGATGAGTGCTGTCACTACCTAATAGTTCAATAACTTCCAAAACAAACCTAACACATGCAATTTATTTATCTGTTAGGTCACTGTGGGAGATGACACATATCATTAACAAATACCAAGTAAAAACACATAAGCCTGATAAATAGAGAGAATAAAACCCCAAGACTTAATTTAATTTTTCCACATATAAAAAAGGTTTACTCTGTACAGTGTTTCCCCTAGAGTTTTTATACTGTACATATCCCATTATGTTAGCCTTAACACAAGAAAGAAATAACATAACATAGCCTACATGTAACAAAACATTAACATCATTTTTACATGTTACATAAATAAATAAATACATGAATGTAAATTAGTTCCACATGCACAGTAAGTGATTTCAAAGTGAGTTTCTTTCAAAATGATAACTTCAACAACAATGAGAAATTGCATTAACCATTCTCCTGAGCCTGAACACAAAGTCTAGCTTCTTTGCACTGGCAATATACAATTTTTGAAATCCTTTTCATTATATACAAGGCTTTACAGGGCCATGCGCCAGAGTACATTAGTGAATTTGTGAAAGCTCACTGTCCACAAAGGCTGCTTAAATTCAGATTAAAGTCATAATTGAGGCAATGATTGCTGTACTGGCTTTAGAACAGCCCTGCAGTTAGTATTCGGTCACTGTCTCAGCTTAAATCATGCATTAAAATTCATTTTTTTAGACTTGCCTCCTTGTCGGACCACTAGGCATATTGGTTTACATACCAACCTCTGCTAAGAAGGTTATGTTTTCCATTTGGTTTGTTGCTTTGTTTGTCTTAGTGGATTACAGAAAAATGTTGTGTTTCATTTATTTGTTTGTGTGATTGATTATCACAATATATTTATTGTATTATCGTTACACAGCGTAACCCTCAAATCGTGCATTATGCAACATAAGTTTAGTGATGATCCTATCTGCTGGTTCCAATATTTCCAATTTAGAAGTACATAATACATGCACAGCTGAGAACATAATTCTAAAAGTTTTGAAAATATATTCAGACATATACTGTATAGTGGTGGCGCTTGCAGAATTGCATGTCATATACTAGACTGGACTATTGGCCTTGGCCAAGGTCTGCTCTCTCTGGGTGCCCTTCTAGTTTTAGGATGGACAGTATGTCTTCTTAAGCTGTTCGTTTTATAGGTGTGATTGTCTTTTTCTCTGTTTGTCTGTATTGGAAAGCAATCTTTGCTTCTTGTTTGAAAAGTGCCATTCAAATCATATTACTATTTCCACACACAACCTCCGTGATGACAGTCTTTTAACGTTAATCCTAGTGAGTGAGCTACTCTATCTGCCTGAGCTGTATGACCAGAGAATTACTTTCCTGTTTGTTATTTGAGGTATATCCCGTACAATTGTCATTTAAATGACCTGTTATCCAAAAAGTAATCTTATCTGTAGTAGAAATTATAATAATATTTTATGAGTAAGCAACAACATTCACCGCCCATGTTGATGATTACATGTCCCAGATGTGAAACTGCTGGTCCGCTCCAGCAGAGAAAATGTGAGTGCTGTCAGGGTTTATGGCCAAGTGCAGGACTCGATGAGAGTGACCTGAAAAAGAACAACATGATTCAACTTTTACCTTTAAATAACCTCCATTACCATATAACACACAGGTGTCTCAATGTTTAATTTTAGCACTATGATAGAGAGCAATAAAAAACTTCTAACTTTGACAAAGAATTCATTTTGAGAAGAGATAAACACCCGGACCGTGATGATTTCTGTCATTGTCGTTTAAGGGTTTAGTTTCACTTGCATGTCATAATTTGTGTCATATCAAAATACAAAGTTTTTGCAACCTGCTAATTTCAAGGCAGCACAACAGTAAATAACAGATAAATATAAGAAGTTTAGGACATTACAAATATAAAAGGAGTCTCAAACAGTGTTGTATTTGTTCAATTGATGTGAAACATGTTAAGTCAACTTCTCAGAGCGGCCACAACCGCACACCAGATACACCATCCACTACTGATGACTTTCCAAACAGTAAACAGCCAAGATGAACACTTCAGACTG
This sequence comes from Etheostoma perlongum, assembly GCA_026937815.1. Classification (NCBI taxonomy): domain Eukaryota; kingdom Metazoa; phylum Chordata; class Actinopteri; order Perciformes; family Percidae; genus Etheostoma; species Etheostoma perlongum. The sequence continues at coordinate 12,163,701 of CM049375.1, read as the reverse complement.
AATAATTAAGTTAAACAGAATAGCAACTCATCCTCCTTTTCAAGCTAACCACCAGAGTAACCACCAGACCAACTGCAATTTATGAGTAAATAAATATTACTGAACATTTAGAAAGTATTAAACATATTTGAAATGATCTTTATAGGAATTTTAAAGGCTGATTTTTACATGTAAATCTTTCTTTGCCCCAGACAATTCACAATAACTCAGGAAACTGTGACATGTCATATCAAATGTAGCGACTTGAAGCCCAGGGCATGAATGAGTCAGCACAAAATAGCCATTAAATATCTTAGTGATAAATGACAGAGCTGCAGTTCCAACTGTCACACTGATGTTGCTCTAGTATTACTCAGCATGTATACTGATGCAATACATTTAATCATATGAGGCAGTTATGGGTGTGTTGAGGGATGTAGTTGCACATTAATCATATTTCTGGTTTTCTAACCTGCGAGCTGGTAGATAGGGGTGAAGGAGGGAAATTCCCAGGACCAGCAGTTAACTTGGTGATGAGGAAGGCCGTGACCTGTGACCAGATATTTGTTCTTTTCAGCCCATCGTAGAGAACAGATCTGCAATTGGAGTCAGTAAGAATAGTCTGTCCAATATTTATACACAGTAAAAATACGTCTGCTACACTTTGATAGATAGATACTTTATTCATCCCGAAAACAATTTTTTTAAGCACCTGAGAATTTGTGTTGGTGGAAGTCACACAAGTCCCCGAATCTGTGTCCCAGATTCTCAACTCTCCATCTTTCCACCCACCTCCTGTGGCGATCATCTTTCTCTGCCATGGACACCATCCCATTGCCTAAACACACAATGAATACAAGAGTTCACACACAATAGTCATCAGTTGTCTGGTTGTTTAAGCAGACCGCCCAGTGAATAGTCGCAGGATCAACTAACAGTATTTCTAAAACCTTTGTATAACAACAGCTAAACATTTTAAGCGTACCAACCAGTAGCGTGCCACTCAAGTTTGCACTAGATGAGCCTGGTCATCATAAGTCGTACAGCAGAACAGACAGTTGCTTGCCATTAATGATTGCATTTTTATAATAATAAATAATAATTTCTTGCCCCTGTGAATGGTTGAATAACACTATACAATACAACATATTACAGGGATGGCTCTTCCCTCCCTATTTCATTATAGTCCGAACAGTGGCATTCAAAATACAGTGCCTATAAAGAGTATTCATGTATAATTGCTTTACAACATTGAATCAAAGTAGATTTAATGTGGCTTTTTTGACAGTGGACAACAGGAAAATGCCACTTTAATGTCAGTGTATCACATTTCACAGACAAAATCTAAATGAAACTCACACAAGCTGTGTTTTGATTTGAAGTCCCTATCACGAAGCATACACTGACCTTAACAGCGCTGGGCTGTTCCATCGTACAGATTGGCTGACGTGACCTTGTGACCCCTGCGATGTCACTATCCCATATACATAGGTGGCCATCAGTGGTGCCACTGGCCAGCCTGTCGTCTCCCGGTGACCACTGGAGACTGCAGATCCCCTCCTTCTGGACAACTGCGCCCACCAGATGTGTAGGAGCCCGAGGGTCAAGGTGATGGATATGTCCGAGAACAGAGCCGCTGTAAGATCATGGAAACTGTCATGAATACTGCACGCTTCATATTGATACTGACTACATTTAGTTTTTCTGAAACATGAAACCAGTATAGATTTGGATGTGGATGTTTCTCCTGCTTAAATGAAATTGATGCAGTTAAGAATGAGACTGGAACTTTTTATCTTCCCATTGCATATACTATATATTCTTTGCAATATTGCACTCAACCCATTCAGCCTCTTTTTTCCTATGGAACAGTTATTTTGTGTGTATAAATTTGTTTTTCCGTATGTATTGTTCATTTCATATAGGTTGTTTGTTTGTTTGTTTATGTATGCACCTTCACCAAGGCAAATTCCACAGAAGTGTACTTATTGTGGCAATAAAACCTTTGCTCATTTCTGATTTCTGATTCCTGATTCTGAATTCTTTATAACTTTCATTTTGTTTACTGACAACACATACCTGCTGAGTAATTGCTGTTTCCAGGAAAGAGCTCTGACCAGAGACAGGTGTGATGGCAGACACATCATATTCTGCTTGTGTTCAACATCCCACAACTAAAAAGTCAAGTCAAGAAATACACCACAAACCGTCAACTAGGTTACACTTCCCCTCACACAGGCCCCCTCATACCACAGTTTGTATGAATCAGTTTCCAGCTTCTTTGTACTTATTTAGTATAGGCTCCAGAGAATTTACCTGTATCTCCCCTCGCCTGGTACCAAAGCACAGAGCTCTGCCATCTCTGCTCCAGCTCAGACACGAGATGGACTGCACCTGATGGTTTGGTGTCCCTGGTCGGGGTCTCAGGTCCAAATATCCTTCCAGACCACGAGTTTCTGAATTCCAAAGGTAAACACAAGGGCCCAGGGCTAATGCAATCATACCATTACAACTGCAGTCAAGAAGATTAGTGTCTGAAAGGGAAGAGATGGAAAAGAGAGAAGGACTACAGAGGCTATACTGAGTCAAGTACTACAAACAAAATCAGTCTTTTCAGATCAGATTTTTTCATTACAGAATTACACTAGATATACTTAAAAATACTTTTAATATATGAATCAGAAGCTGTATTTTGCTGCTGGCCTACTCTGATACATATGATGTTAGATTTTCTTTCTTTTACAGGGGTCGTGTGACCATTAGGGTTGGAAAAACACATTGTAGGAGCCTTCTTAATAGTGCCACAAATTAACTTGTGGGGAATAAAGGCTGGTGGCTTCATTCTTTTTTTGGCCTAAAAGTAGTCAAATTTAAACAAAAAGCAAATGGGCTTTGTGCCAGTTGTCATTAATATTCAATGAGCTAAGCTGCTTGACTCTGGCTATCAGCATCCTTAACCCAGCTCATGAATAGTAATGAGCTCAGGCAACATGACATCAGACTGACCAGCTTTTGTAATTGACCTGATTTCTCCGCTTGTTTCTTTTTAGTGGCTAGAGCTGACAGAGGAGGTAGCAGTTCGTTTTCACATTCACGACATAACACAGACACCTAATATATTTTTAAAAAATGCAAGTAAAAACGGTTTTGTGTGGCAGAGCACCTTTAAGAGATGGTCTCACTTTGGTCTTTTCCTGGGATTTGTTGACCAAAAAAAAAAACAGAATAACACCACCCTTATCCTTTAAACACAGACAGAAAAAGAATATAGGCTCAATTTCATTTTGCAGGATTAGCATCTTCTCTTACAGTAGTCATTCAGCAGTGACGGTGCCGCCAACTTTATCACAGATTTTCCCTGCTGACTGACAGAAGGTTTGTCCAGAATAGCAAACGGCTGCAAAATATGTCTTTTCTCATCAGAACCTGCAATGAGAAAATATTACGTGAAAACACAGTTACATAAAACACATCAAAGGCAAGACATTTTGTTTTTTCAAAAAAGAAAAAAACTACACAAAACATCAAACACACTCCATAAGCTTTAAAAGTTGGACTGGAGCTAATCGAATCATATAATCATATCAACAAACATAAACTACCCCAATAAATTCCCACAGGCCTAAAGCGTCAAGCTAAGGCTTTTTTCTGCAGATTGTTTAGGAATTCATTCTCATTTCCTCCTGGTCCTGAAGCGCTGTAAAAAAAATGTACTGAAAGAAAAACATTCATGCTGTACCAGCCTGTTGAGCATTTTCCTGTTCTTGAACTGCAGCTCTCCACACCCATCCCTGCCAAAAATAAATTATTTTCAGATATACTGTAGTCTCTTACATAATGGTTGTATTCATTTTTCAAACACATATTTTCTTATTCTTATTCACCAACCTTCCTTAATAACTGCCGTTATCCCTGTACTAGCTATATATGGGTACAACTGGATTATGGCTTTTTATTTTATTTTTTTTACCTTAAGTGATCTCACATCTTTTCTTATTTAATCTTAAGTAATCTTGCATAAAGAAACCACAGATAAAAAACAAATAAAGTGTTTTTCTCTGCCATTTTTGCTTCCAAAGAAACCAGCTCGTTTGTTGTATTTTTTTGTCTTTACTGTCATGAACTTCTCACTATTATGATTAATACGATCATGTAAGAAAAAAATGAAGCCTGCAGAGTCTAAAACCTGCTGAAACAGCTTTTGTTTTGTTTTCTTGTGGGTAAATGAAAAATAATATATAACTACAGTGACACAGGTACAGGTTCCTTAAACAAACCTGTTCTGGGTGGTTTTCTGTGGCAAGCCGTCCCCTGACAGTGAAGGTGCCTGGTATGACAGCGCCATGGTCGGACATGCCTCCCACCAACGCTTTCTCTGATTAGGAGAGATGATAACACAGAAAATATTACATCACAAAACAATGCTGCAATAAAGGGTTTGTGGCTATGGCTCTAATATTACCTACAGTTGGTTAGTAATAGAGTATGTTTCTGTGTATTCAAACTAAAATGAATCACGCTTAAATTTGGACTGACCTTGGATTTTGGGGCAAAATGTTAAAACCATTTTAGGTAACAAAATTAATTCTGGCAGTGATTTATCAGCCTATGTTCATTTATTGCAATAAAAAAAGTACATTTTACATTTTTTTTAAATTATCCCTTAAGTATGATGGTATAACAGTTATGAACAATACTTATATATATTTCTCTCACATATTGTTCACAAATCTGTCTAAATCTGCGTTAGTGAGCACTTCTCCTTTGCTGAGATAATCCATCTACCTCACAGTCAGTCCACAAACATACAAAAGTATGTTTTCTGACACTTTTATTGAAAAAATGAACATTGGATTGAACATAAAAGGCACCACTTACAAAAGAAAGTTACTTTTTAATCTGCAGTCTCATACTATTTTCTTTCAACTAACACCAACTAGTGTCTATCGCGATATGTTGCAGCCTTTCGCAATATATATTGCGCTACTTTGATATTGCGATGATGATAAAAAAAAACAGCCCTAATGCATTTCTTTCCACATGAATCAGAAAAATTAAATATAATGCAGTACCGTGTAATAAACCATATTAGCCCTCTTACATGTAGCTTTAGTTTTTCTGTCTTCACAGTATGGATAAAACAGCAAAGTCATTTAAAGAAAGTTTGGGTAATTCCTTCCTGGTCACAGTTTTGATGAGGTAGGCCTAGGGCTAGGCCTTCTACTGTTTTGGATGTTGTGTGTGGGTGTTTGGATGGGAGGGTGGCTGTGGGATAATACCTTGAAGGTTTCCATGTAGGACTCTCTGTGCTTGTTCGTGGTGTCTCGGTGGAGAATCCAGCTCCAGTCTCTGACAGACTGTGTCAAACTCAAAGCTGGGCTCACATTGCCGCCCAGTGGCCAGCGGTGTACTCTCTGCAGGACCCTCACTGCTGCTCCTCTGAATGATCCGCCTCCTAAACTCCGTGTACGAGACATGGTGGGTGTCGTTTTGTCCCTTGAAGACAAAACACAAAAACTAATTTAAATACGATTAGTCTCAATAGACAAAAAATAGTAAAAACGGAGATAAACTTTTATACCTCTACAACACTAAACTTCTCTCGTGCTAAGCATAGACAGTGAAAGAAAGAAGTGCCAAGCACGCAACATAAAGAGCCACACTTCCGGTTAAAACTTTCAAAGCAAAAGCAGTGTAAATGCCTTTATACATTTTGTATTCCCTCTTTAAGGTACTAGTCTAAATGACTGATATTAAACTATAATATAGGCTACTATAAATTTTATTTTAATGCCAGTATACTCTTACAACAATTACACAAAGCAAATGTGTTATGGACATTGTTTAAATGTGCTTTCTATAAGCAAAACTCAAATATTGTTAATAACTTGCTAGGTGGATAGTTATATTTTTATAGGAGCTAAGATGTTGCTATAGCTACTAAAAGTGGTTGCTAAAGAAGTTACAAGGTCATTTGTGTTTGTTCATTGGCTGCAGGGGTGTTTAGAATTGTTGCTATGGTGGTGCCTAGTGTTGCTATGGGTTTCCTATGTTGTTGGTGGTGGTTGCTATAATGCTGTTTCCTGGTTTGCTAAGTGGTTGATATGGTTGCTGTAATGTTAAGGTTTTAATTTCTCTGTCTTTTAATTTAAGAATACTGTTTGACTACATGATATTAGGGAAGCCTGGTTGGTTTATGTTCACTATTGCTAACTTGCTAAAAATATAAGCAATTATAATGACGGCTATCAAACAGAACATTTTTGCATTTAAAGTTTTAAATGCTAATGAAACATGGCTTTTTAATTCATATTTAGGGTAAACTGCACACAGCAACACTGTAGGCAAATTTTTTATTTTACCAAAACTAATTTGAGAAATTATATTAGATAAAAAGAGTTTAATATCACCATGGAAATACTTCAAAAAAGATAAGATCATTCCGTTATTGAGTGTGGGCAAAACAGCATTGGCACTCAGTGGGCTACACAACAGGAAGGGTTACAAGGCCAGTGCTTTTTTCAGTTCAAAACTTTTAATCATCTTCTTATTTTGAGAGAAGTAGCGCTTAGCTTCCGGTATTGCCGTGGTCTGCTTAGCTCGTTTTCCAGAAACTGCCCCAAGACTTTTTATGCAGGAGCCCCCATTCTGACCAGGGCTTGTTCTTCCCTCTCCAAGATGGAGACCTTAGGGGGCTACCCTACCAAGTCCTCCAACCCGAAAGCGAAAACGTTAACGGTCCTTTTGGGCATGACAGTCGGTGTCGGGTGTTTGTTCCTCCTGCAGACTCAGCTGGCGAAGCTGAGAAAACAAACGGATTTTTATTCGTTCGAGGTCATAGACGCGAAGGGGAGGACAGTTTCTCTGGAGAAGTACCGAGGAAAAGTAAGTCCACATCATCACCAGTCATGTCAGTCTGAGAAGAAATCTATGCAAACGTTTCCATAATTATCCAGTGTCAGATAACGTTGAGTTTTAATACATAAGACGTAGCATTTCACAGGCTATTACACCCTGTTTTTCCTCCTCCTGTACAGGCGTCTTTGGTTGTAAACGTGGCGAGTCACTGCGAGCACACTGAGGCGAACTACATATCTCTGCAGGAGCTTCACCGGGAGCTGGGCACCTCTCACTTCAACGTCCTGGCCTTCCCCTGCGGTCAGTACGGCAACACTGAGACCGGGACAAGCCGGGACAGCGAGGCTTTCGCCAAGTCCATCTACGGTGTCACCTTTCCCTTCTTCAACAGGATCAAAATAATGGGCTCAGAGGCTGACCCTGCCTTCAAATTCCTCACAGGTTGGCATCTTAACATGTGTCTGCTGTGCCCCATATTGTACAACAAGACAGGACTGCACGAATATTTGCAGGGGCAGTACACCCATGGATGTCTTAAGAGTACACCATCACTATGCTTATTGTCTATATTTGCATTTCCTTTAAGTTAAAATGACTACTGGATGATTTATGGCTAAACTTGGGCAGCTGTCTGGCAGGAAGTGCAGTCTGGAACAAACTATAACTGCACCACATTTTCCCATTGGGCTAGAGCTAAATGTTATTTTTTATCATCTATCAAATCTCGGGTCATAGTAGTCTTATAGTGTAGTATTTAGTTTATAATGAAAAAGGTATTTGCATTTGTAAAGTTGTAACCAGTATATTATATTTTATTTGATTAAAAAAAAGGTTTGACTAACACCTGCCTCCCAGAAATAACATACCCCAAACAACACACAAAATACATAATTATGCTTCCTCAGACCAAAAAAAGACTTAGTTGTGCAGGTGAATGTAGAATGGAGTAGCAAACACTATAACAGTCCAATTTATTCATGTGTTCCATATTAAATTAATATTTAAGTACATGAATCCTAAAGAAAATCTGGAGAACTAGCCTGTCAACTGTGGAAATGTGGTACATTGTACACACTGAATGGACTTTGTTGACTCCAGATTCTGTGTGTAGTTCTTGCACCAAAATAGGGTTTGAATTAAGGTTAAATACCTGTTAGCAAGTACCTACTTTTGGTGTGACATCTCAATTTAGTTGGCTCACAGCTCTGCCAAAATAACAATTCATTTTATGTTATCAGTTATATCCCCGTTATGACGATGCATACCATCATGTGTCATACCGTATATCTTGTGGTAGCTGTCACAATTATATTTTGATTTTAGTATAAATTTAAACCCTTTTTTTTTTTTACTCTCAACTCGTAATATACTGACGCTTGGTCAGTGGCTCTGAGCGTCTTCCCCCTTTAGCGTCTGAATGGGACACAACGACAGAGCAGCAGCTCGACCACGGCGCTGTAAGATGAGATAGTATTAAGAGCGACAACAGTAGCAAGTAGAATGACAGACTGAAAATCCGCATAAGGAGGTTAGTTGGGGTGGTGGATGTACAACAACACAGGACTTTCACCCAAGGGAGTTTGCATCTTGTTCTTGTCACTGAACCATACATTTTGTAACCCCACACTCGATCATTTTACTTAACCTACCAGTCCCGTTCTTGTACCACATGTCGGTTAAACGTACATCCCGACCCAGAGTGATGCCAAGAGTCCCGACCTAGCTAAATATGATGCCAAATATGACACTAATCGATTAGTCGAGAAAATAATCGAGATTATTCAACAATGAAAATAATCGTTAGTTGCAGCCCTACATGCTAATGTGTTGTGTTTCAGATTCTGTGCAGAAAATTCCCAAGTGGAACTTCTGGAAGTTTCTGGTGAATCCAGAGGGGAAAGTGGTCCGGTTTTGGCGAAAGGACGAGCCCATGGAGAGCGTTCGACAAGAGGTCACGGCGTTGGTGCGAGAAATAATCCTGAAGAAACGGGTGGAGCTATGATGGAGTCTACTCATAGATACTGGACACATCTGCGTGTGTGACATTGGTGTTTCCTGTGCTTTGACAGCAAGGAATGACAACTCTGAACTGTTAGAGTGAGTGTGGTTGCCGGGTGGTGTCTCGCTCCACAAACATGCAGGATGAAAAGCTCCACTTCAAGTCATTCAAGGCTAGTCAGAGTGTGTGTGTGTTTGTCTGCGTGTGTGGGGACCATCCTGTGGTTAATAATGATAATCATATTGAACATTCCTTATAATGACCACTGTTGCAGCTGATGGATTGTTAAGTCATCATTGAAGTGTTGGATTTTTACAAGTGTTCAGTTTGGCTTAGTCTGTACTTTGTACCATCTCTTTCTAATGTTTACATTAAAGTCCATTTCTTATGGTGAAGCTTAATTTTTTTTAGCCAATATTGACAGATTTGAACCCAGCAAATTTTGAAACATCCATCTCACATGACAAATTTTTTCATAATTATTTGATTAACCTAATGACCTCAGGGTCTTTTGTTCAGTTTGTTTTTTTATGCAAGAAAAATGCTGATAACAGATAAATTAATCCACATTTTAAATTCAGAATATTGATGCCAGCTTACAAGTAATGCAACACAAAGGCATATTGGTGCTGACGTTCTGTAGCTTATTTTGATATTTGTTATTTCAGTGACAGTGTCTTTGGTACAGGTCACTTCTAAAACTGATAAATGAAGAAAAAGAAAGGCTCCTTTTAACCTGAGCGCTTAAACCCAACCTGCAGTTTTTAATTGAAAGAAGTGCATTACATGTCCATTGTAGAAGTCTCCTGGCTTGCTGGTGTAGCTTTGAATGGACAGTTGGAGGGCAGGAGCAGGTAAGCTGGCACACAGAAAATCAACCAGCTAACAAGACACTGCCTACCAGCCACCCACAATAAGAGAACTGGAATAACAATTATTAATGCATCTTTTTAAATTGTTACATTAAAAACAGTGAAAATCTGCACCTCTAGACCAGCTGCCAAAATTGGACCACCTTTACATAAAAAAAGCTCTCCACCTAAACATCTCGAGATCTGGATGCTTGATACAGGGATGCTTGCATCTCCTTATCCGCCAACATAAAGTGCACAAAGTCTAAGTGTTTGGGGAATAAATAGTCAAATGTAACTGTTAGGGTAGCAGAGCAGTGTGAGCTGGCAAAAGAGAAACGTCAGCTAACATTGCACTGCCTCCCAACCAGCCACAACTCAGGCCTGCAAAATGCAAATGCATGGATTTGACTATTTTGAACTGATGTTGAGCTGAATGTTTTTCAATTGCACTAAATGTACAACTTTTTTTTTGCTCATCATTACTGACTTTATTCGATTGTTGACTTTTTGTTTTACAGGTGAATGAAGTGTGATAATTGGCGGCATGTTTGAGGTCAGTTGGTTGCAGCAGTGAGGAGTGCAGCTGACAGCTGTCGATCAGATACACAACCAGCAGCAGTACACTGCCACACTGTCACCACCAGCTCAGAGGCATGCAACCATTCACTTTTTGATGCTGATTTTCCCTTTATTTCCCCACCTTACCTTGGAGGGGCAATATCTTCTCTTTCCTACGAAAGCTCGCAGTCTCCTCATATTGTCCTAGTTATGAATACAAAACAAATTTAGTCAAGGTGATACTCAATATCTTTAAAAACAACTTTCTTACAGGATAAAGGAAAACTGGAATCTATTATCAAATTATTATATTATATATATTATATTATTCAGAAAGTTGGGGGTCCATAATGAATCACAGTAAATGGCTGTTATTTTATCAACATTTACCAGTAAAATAAGCTCGATTTTGCCACAGTTTGCAGTTAGTGTTGTACCAAAGAGACACAGCCATGGTTAAAGTGGTTGCCAGGTAGCAACAACAACACGTCATAATAGTGCTAAGGACACACTTATTAGGCTATTTTAACATTAGGCTACTTTATAAATTACTCACACAGTCATTTGATTCTCCACTTGTAAGTTGCATCTCCAGTTTTCGTTACTTTAGTAAAACACCATTGCCTTCCCTCCGCACCTGTTCATGCCCGGTGCACCTGTTGTCTGCTCTCCTGGACGGACTCCGCTTCTAAATACTCTCCCCGGGCGGACGACGGAGCGGGAAGCACCGTCCTCTACTCTGCTATTGGCTGTTGAGTTTTTTGTTTGTTTTAATTAAGTAGTCAAGGGAGTAAAGGGATTCCCTCCGCGTACTGGCAACAAACAGACAGTAAAAAAGAGCAACGCGGTAATGTTTTACATAGAGGCGGCAACATGATATCAGTCAATGACCCAGACAAGGACCGACGTTCATGTCTTGTGGAGGTGTAACACAGTTTAGCATTTAACTGCCAGACTGAGCCTATTGAAGAAAATATCAGCTATTCTTAAGATTATTGATGATAAGCCTATTAATAGCCTATTATTAAAAGGAAAGTGTCCTGTGTTATAACAAAGCTATTAAAACAACAACAGCGTTAAACATTTAGAAGGAAACAGCCTTATTAGTAGGCTAAATAAATAGTTAGGTTATTTTTTTCCTCAGTAATGGGCGAAAATGTTGGATAATAATAAATTGTGTATCCTAGTATTTTCTTTTTGCCAGATTAAAGCCTACATGATATAGCCTAAACAAAATATCAGCAGTTACTTGTTCAACAGTTGCAAAAAGGCTATAGGCCTTTTAACAGAAATGAACCAAATCGGATTAAAATGAAAGATTCTTTAAAATATTTTAATGGACAACTAATCAGAAATTTAAAATTTAATACAAATAAGTAAAATATTACTTAACTAAATTGAGCCTTATGCAAATATAGGCTTTATAGCATACACTTTTCACAATAAAAATCAACAAAACACCAACCCCAACAACATAAAAGACATTTAGACCTAATTTAATACGTATTTTGGATAAAGTTGTAACTGCTGTTTAACAATCGTCTCCCTGTGCGGGAAGAGGCCGGGTGTCCGCGGGCCACGCCGTTTTAATGATGAGCTCCTCTGGCGCTAGGTGGGCTGAAGGGCGCGAGCAGCTCGCGTTCCTGCCACCTGCCACTTCCATATGCGCTCACACCCCGAGCTCGAGCCTGCCACTGGGCGACAGCTGCGTGCTCTCAACGACACGCACGCAGCAGCAGACACATGCTAGACCATAGTGCTAGACTGCAGCTCCATCAGAGCCCGAGCTCCTTCAGCAGGCAGCCATGTAGGCTAGCCCCAGCAGACACCAAAACAATCACTTTCAACACTTTTAGTTTATCAACACACGTCTAACGGACTTTTGATCCTCGCTGTGGTCATTTTTAATCGATTAAGTGATAAGGTCTTCTCCAACTCACATTCACAAAATAACACTAGTTTAACCACATTCTTTTTCATAATTGCTGTAGGCCAATTAGCCGGGTAATCTTGTGTGCTATTCATTATAAGCAGGTGATTAAACTTGAAGGCTGCTTTATTATTGTGTGTGTGTGTGCGTGTTGTTAATAGGCCCTTTTTTGTTGCAGCTTTCGTCTGTCCCTCATGTTTTCCTCATTTTATTTCTGTAGGCCTACCTATAAGTGTCCAATTTGCCCTTATAACGCTTCACTTGAATACGAAAAAAAAGCCTAGCCCAAATATAAACTGTGTGTAGGCTAAGTTACATTTGCCCACTATCAGCATCCCTTTACAGGAAAAATCTGTTTTTTTCTTTTTCCCGGGGGACTCTGTCTGGTTTGCAGCCTCCCTCCAGGTTTGGCTTTAGTCACCTTAGAAACTCATTGTGTCTGTATTTTCCTTTCCCCTCCCGCATTGTCCCCCGCAGTTTGGCGGTAGCTTAACCGGTCAAATGTGTCACAACCAGCTTAAACAAAGCTTCGCCCTCTGTGCTCGCTCTCCATGGCGCTGCTGCAGTGACAAACGGATTTGGTTTGCAGTGAAAATGGCTCAAGGCGCGTCTGGTTGTGAAGGTTTGTGCGGTTACATGAGATGTGACAACAAGCGTCCTGTTTGATTTACGTTGGCAGCAGGAAGTTATATTGCTAACGGTGATTAAGTATGTGGGCCTAGTCAACCAGTGGGGTCAGGGTGAGTCAGGTGTAGCCTATGTCAGTGGTGGAAAGTAACTGTTACTCAAGTAGCCTACTGTACTTATTTTGAGGTATCCCACTTGTAATAAGTCAGTACTTTTTTACTACACTACATATAGGCTACTTTAATACCTTTCACATAGCCAACTGTTACTGTACTGCTTTGCAAACTCAGATTAATAATACCAAATATAATGCTACTAATACATTGTATTATTATAAGTTAAGATAAGACTGTACTGATACTGGGGGAAACAAGCTTCCTAGCAGTATATAAAATAAAATAGCCCCACTTTTATCAGCTGCAACACTAACATGATGTAGCCAGACATAAATGCATCACTAATTATAATGTGATCCATAGTCATGTCATGCATCCAGTGATATATGAATTGAGACATTCTGTATAATGAGTGCTTTAACTTTTGAGTATTTTTTTAAGCCAATACTTTTGTAGGCTACTTTTTTTTAATACAGGACTTAAACAGTACCTCTACATTATATTACTACTTTTTCTTACGTACAAGATCTGAGCACTGAGTACCACCACTGCTCTGTATTGTTGGAGGTGCCTGAGGCCTAAGATCACCAATCACTACTTTTGTTATTGTTGTGCACATGACAAATAAAGAACCATTAACTATGGTACACGTGACAGATGTTTCAATTCTGCAGAGACATTACATTTAATTTGCCTTGTTTATTTTAAAAAACACCATCTGATAGGATCATTTGATATGATTAATAGGCTATCAGTAATAAGCCAACTAACAGGTTGCAAGCCTAAAATCAGTCAATCAACTTTTTCTTCTCATAATTCTATAGCTGAATGTTGAATCAGATGAATACCTACATAGGTTCCCTCTGTGATGTAGCCTTCCATGATCTTAAAATAAAAAGGCCTGTGTTTACCAGACCTCCATCTCTTTATCAGGTTCTTCTTATCTTGGTTCTTCTAGTGTTCATGACAGCAGCAGTACTGTAAATTGTGCCGGCCCACGGGGGTGCAGTTCTGCCTGCACTGCTATAAAGTAAACAGGCCAAGGTTTGGAGAGTTTAAACTGTTGTCCAACCTGAGGTTCAACATTGTCTAAACCTCTCAACAGTGAGGTTGAAGGAAGATTATATGACAAATACCAAAAGGCCAGAAGGTCACATCCTCTTCTTCTTCTTCTTGTTTTGATTTCCTCTTCCTTTCTTATCCAAGTTTAAAAATAAGTTTTTGGGAAAGATCTGACTTTTCTTCACTGAGGAATACTGTTTATACAGCTGAAGTCTTACCAACCTGGTTTAGGGGAGCAGCAAGTCATGCAATCTGAAAAATACAAATCTATTTTAATTTCCAAAAGGAAGGCTATAAACAAGGATATTGACAGCAATGCATCATGACTCAGTGGCCTTTTTGAAACAACACAGTCACTCAGACAGAGACAAAAAGGGGGGCTGCTTCTTCAACAAGGTCACAGGGTTGTTTCACTGCTTAAACAAGAAAAGTTCGCATTTTGAATACAGTTTCTTTCCATCTGTTTGAATATCACCTGAATCCTCTTTCCGCGATAAAAAGATCTCTCCAAGTCAGATTTATAAATAATCTTTTTATTTGTAAAATCATTTCTATTTTCCAAGACAAAACATGTGAAAATAAACATGATGTATGATCATTACATTTCGAGGCATGTAAACAGAAACACAATGAAAACAAAAGCAGTGGCAGTGTCATTTCCTTTGTCAGTCAGACACCACCTCCGACTGATTAGCTCACAAGCCACCCGAGGAAGACATAATTTAATCATTTACAGATCTCACTATAGATTATTAGTTAGGTATTATCAGTCACTGCCCACCCATGCATCCTTCAAGTCTTGACTAGTACAAGAAGTATTAATGGATCCAAGTTTGCATTTGTTAACTCTGGTTCAGTTGTGGTTAGGAACCCAGCGGAAGCGGTATCCTCCCTGCTGAGTCCTCGAGGTGAAGGCATGTCCGTGAGGAAACACCTGAGTCCTTATGGTGCAGTGTTCTCTTATAGAAGTTCTGAAAGATGAGACACTCTCTTCAGGCTCTGCTCCGTCCACCGTCATGCTGCTGTCTTTGGATATAGAAGTCTGTAGGCCTGAGAATGCACCATACATGCGTATAGTCTCTGATTCCTGCGGTAGTCTTGTTCCAGGAGCAGCACTGTGCAGGACGGCATTGCAGCGTGTGCTGACGTCCCTCAGCATGTCCTCCACTGAATCAGAAGTCTCGGTTTCATAGCCTTCATCCAGTCGCTGCCGCTTGCAGGGACTCAGGGAAGTTTTATTACCACATGGCATCACCGGCTCATTTGGGTCTCTGACTGTCATCAGTTTCTGAAGACCAACATAAATAAAGATTAATTTATGATAATTCATGCATAAGAGGTTATATTTTGATGAAACAGTGTATACCGTTTAGCTGTGCTTGTCTCAGCCATGTACTTACTTCAAGCACTGAGGCCAGGTGCTTTGCACGGCTGGCCAGCTGCCTAAGGTGAAGATTTCTCTCCTGAAGGGAGTCAATCTCTTCCTGTTTTCGGTGTAGAGTCTCATGGAGCTGCAGACACACAAAGACAAATATGTTCAGTCATGCTAACAGAAGACACATAACTTAAGCTACCTTGGCGTATCATATTCCTGTACATCTTTGTGCTGAGATGTTTGAATATGCAAAGTTATTTTAAATGCATCCCTACTGCACCAGTCACATTACAACCACAAACTCCACTTTGAGCGATTTTTACTATTGTAAATTGTATTGCACTGGTTTACACAAACTCTCCAGTATGAAAAAAGCATAATTTTGGAGATTTAATGTCTTGTCACAACAGAAGGACCATGACTGAGTCCAAACGTGTCAATTAATTAGTCAAAGGGCTTCTTGTATAACTCCAACGGACAAACTAAAATAAAAACTGTACATTCGTCAAAAATCTCACAGTAAGGATTTACCTGATTATTGACTTCCATTGAATCTCCCAACACCCTGCCTTGGCACTGGGCAAAGCCCTGCCAGTGATCACCATCTTTGGCAGATGGGTTGCCTGCTTCTGTGGAAGAGTGAACCAGACTGTCCTCCGATGAGAAGTATCGCTGAGGGGTGAGGAGAGGTATGACACATCCCTGAAATGGTAACAGTTCAGTTGGAGACAGGCTGCTCTCCAACGTGGCAGGAGAATCTGACAGAGGAGACAAACGCCCATGGCTTCAGTCAACAAGTCTTAGTTTTGAGGATTCCCTCAATCTTGAAAAGACAATGTAGAAAGGGAGGCAAGACATTCCACAGCCTAGGTGCCACTGCTTGGAATGATTGATCCCCTCTAGTTTTAAAATGAGTGCGGGCAACCACTAATAGCCTTTGACCTAATGACCTCAGACTACAGGTGGGAGTATGAAGCTGTGTCAGGTCTGAGATGTAAGGAGGAACTTGACCATGCAGGGCACTAAAAGTAAGGACCAGGATTTTAAATTGAATTGATGATGATGATAATGATGAAATTATTATTATTATTATTATTATGTTATTACATTATTTTTATATTATTATATATATTATTATTATATCCACAGTAGAAGATTAGGTTAGCTTAACTCACCTGCCATGAAATCCAGTGCATAATCTCCAAAGTCTTGGTCATCTACATCAGATTCATTCACCTGTGGACGATTAGATTAAAATTGACTATTAAAAGACATATATATGGCTATGTATTTAAAACTTTACTGACAAAGTAAGCATAACTGGCCCAGACCTCGAAGTCCCACCCCGACCAATCAGGGTGATGTGGCTGTATGGTAGGACATGTGTTGCTGCCAGTCATGTCAGTAAGCGTGCTGGCGCGTAATGTGTTTTGGACGCACGGTGAGCTGGTGCCAAAGAGGCTGCCTTGTGGACTAAACTTGGGAGGTCTAGCAGATTAACGGTAGTTTGCGTGTCATGAGTAAACTACAATCTCTTTGGTGCCGAATTCCAGCACATCGTGTCAAACATTAACAACCAACCTTGGATGCAGATCTGCCACCATATTATCTTTCTCTGATAGATATGCATTGTTAAAATGCGTGGATTTACTTGACAATTTAGATGTCACCGAAAATATCAAATGTCTTAATTAGAAAAATACATTTTCCTCACCTGAGAGCCGATGGAGTCGCTCTCTCTTCTCACCAGGGACGCACAGTCTTCCAAATCATCCCATGCAATTGTTGAAAAAGCTGTAACACAGTCAAAGTGTGCCTGTGTGATTAAAGTAGAATTGTATTTACTATATTTATACAAGCTTAAGGTGGTGCATGAAGTTCAAACAGAACAACGGAGATGCGCATACTTTGTTCAATGATGCAGGGAAGCTCAACGTACACATTGACTGGACTGCTGCTTCTTGGCACCAGTTTATCCTAAAGATAGAAAGTCTGTCAACACCACTATACAAATCTGCGTTGTGTGCATCATTGTAAAGAGAAACATTTCAAATACCTTTTTGTTTCCCGCAGGTCTCCTCCCCTGTTGGCGCATTTGGTTTGGGCAAATAGCACCAAAGACCTTTCTGTTCCTTTGCATCTCCATCAGCACAGTTCTGGCTACAGCACTGAAGGATCATGGTTTGATTTAGAGCTGATATAGAGGAAATTCTCCCGGTTTGTGTCTCTCCGTGCCGCGGCCTCATAGTTTTGGCCCAATCAAATGCACTTGTGTGGTCTCCAGGGAGTGACAGCGTCCTCGGAGATTAAATTGGTGCAGACTAACGGTTTTCTCTGAAGTGTAAAGTGGTACCGCGTATAACGGCGCCATTACTGCAGGTGCTCTCTGCGTCAGACCTGCCCTCCCTCCGCCTGCAGCCAAATATTCCCTGCACCCTGCCAGAGGCGCATGTAGAGCCTGGCATGGATTCTTCCAATCATGTCTGTTTTATACAATCAAACACCTTAGCCTTTTTCTTCATAGTCTTCATAAGGCTGACCAACTCGTTGGCACAGTCCAGACTAATGCTTTGTTCAAAACGGCCAGATCATTCTGTGCGTAATTTGTATTGTGCGTAAAAATATTTAGGTCAAGACCTGTTGCCACATTTAAAGCGAAGGAAAAAAAAAGGGAAAAGCGCAATTACAGCAGACAGCTCAGTAAACATCCGTGACAAATGCATGTGTTACAAAAAAAAACATAAAAAACAAGAGTAAGCCTAGCCGATCCTTAGCACTGAATGCACCTATGTGGTCGACACTGTGTCAGCAGGTCAAGATGCCACGCGTAATGGATTATCGGAGAAAGCCCCTCAATTGACCAGGCTGTGTTAGCAGCACAGATCAGTTTCAAATAGTGATACAACGGTAATTAAAGATGTGGGTAAACTGATCTCCTGGTAAACAGCTACACCAGCCTTTAAGCCTCAAAAGCACTTCAACTGGGAGAAAAGTATGTCTGCTTTTATCCATAGCATGCCAATAACCTCACATTTAGACATTTGTCTGAAATGAAGGGCTCTTGTACTGTTAAGCAATCTAACGAGAGTAGATAGAGCAGTACTGTATACCATTGTGAGTTTAATGCCATAGTGCTATGCACATCCAAACCAGATACATTTGCCAACATTAACAACATTGAACTGTAGATGGTGCATTTTGTTAAATTTCATGATTTTTTAGTCATATCATCCAGTCTCCGACAGATTTACTTCAAATAAATGGCTTTGTGTTTTTTTTTATCAAACTGTAGTTGAGTTAGAATTATGGCTTTTACTTTTTTTATCCATTGAAAGACCAACACAAATTCGTTTACTGAACATTTATTTCATAATAAAAACAATCAATTAATTACAGTACATTTTCCCAGCTCTTTCATTAAAGAGGTTGCAACAATAACATATCTCGTAAACTTTCAGCAAGTCAGTGCATAAACAGTAAATAATGAATTTAATTTAGAATAAATTAAAATAAGCAAAATATATTAATGTTAAACTTCATTGATAAACAATAGCTATCAGTAAAATAAATAAAATATGCTAAGTTGTAAAACATTCACTCAGTTCAATCAACTGATTGTCTCTGAGGTATAACCCTCATGTTGTCCTTGGGTCAAATTGACCCGTTTTTCCCATATCAACTACCCAATTGTAATTACCCAAAATAACATAACTGATTCCACACAACGCTCTTTTGGGTAATTTTGTGTTGTCTTATTCAATTTTATAGCATTTGAAAAAAATGTAAGTGGTTCCGAAATAGTATTGAGTAAAAGTTGACATATTCTAGTCTGTGTTTATCCATCAGCATCCATTCCTTTAATTTTAGTCTAAATAATTCCTAATTTCTGCTTTTCTAACTGAAATGTTAGGTATAATTTCCTTATTTATTGACCATGAATTCCAAAAATTAAAACTAAAGTTAACAAGTTATTGTTACTTATAGTTGAAAACTTCAAAAAAGTGACAAAAGGGAGTGGGTGTTGAAAAAGGGACAAAAATGTAAGAAAATGTTAAAAACACTGATAAAAAGCATCAACAAAATAGTTGATTTTCAATTTTGACGGGAAGACAAGACAAGGGTTAAATAAGGTCTAGATGGGTTTGCACCAGACATAACTTCTGAACATCACCTTTAAATAACCCCAAGAATAAAATCCCCAGTGGACAGAAATTTGGCATTTTGCTAACATCTGAATAGTGGCATAGTTGTAGTCACATATACATCACTTCCAATGTCTCCTGGTTTAATGACACCAACAGACTCAGGTTGTCTTTGCATTCCTGGGCCAGATTGTGGTTGAAGCTCCCCTGACTCACAGACAGGAAGTGGGCCCTTTACTGCCAGAGGGTTGGTCTCAGAAATCTTAGGGCTCTCAGATGGCTGTGTACATTGTTCATCCACAATTCTGCCCCACTGGTCTTCCGGTGACTGAGTGGTTGCATGCTCAACAAGCGCTTGTTCAGTTTTCAGTAACTCACTGGCTATTCTCAGTGCACAGCTAGCAGTCAGAGATGGTGGGTATTTGTTGAAAGCATAGTCTGCTAGACTCAACTCGCACACCTTTTGTGCAAGGTGGCTGCGCTGCTGTGGTCTTTTTGTGTCTGGATTCATTATTGTAAACCTGTCACCACTTGTGTTTTCCGTCTCAAAGTGGGCAGCCTCAATGCAGTTGGTATAATAGTCCAGGAAAAAGGCCAGGGTGGGTGCAGCGAGGCGGAAGTTTAGACGGAGGAGGATGAGACACTCCAGGTTGCAGAGCTGCTCCTTAGTGAAGGCATCACAGCACAATGACAAGAGATTGCTGATCCGCGGTGAGCACACCTCCACCTGGGTGACATAGAAAGGGAGTGAGTTATAATGAATGATATCCAAACATGCAAACTATCTGTTTATCAAGCTTCTACCACATCTTAAGACACACCTGTTTGCAGGCTAGCAGGAGTGCAGTTACACCCAGTAACTGGAAGCAGTCAGCAGCCACCGGTGTGGATGCCATGAATCTGTCCATGATGTTTACCGCCAAGCAACAGCACTCAAAGGACAGACGGAAATGTTTGTGTACAGGGATGAGCCAGCTGACGAGCCTACACCGGGCCTCTGCAGTCAGCTGCAATGTAAAACACAGACTCAATTAGTATAAGCTCCAGCTTGAAAGTTCATGATAATGATGAAAAAATTAGTATTTTGGTGACAGTCAGGGGCATCAGACTTGGGGGGAAAGGGGACTGAGTAATGGGCCTTGTGCCCTCAAAGATACTAGAATGAAAAGCTGTGGATGCAGGGAGGGGCCCATATAGAGAATGCCTCCAGGGGCCAGAATATTGTGCTATGCCACTGTAACAATAACTTAAAGATGGAATGAGTTTATTCTCTTTTATAATTAAAAATATTAAACATTTTCTATAGCCTATTGGATTTTTATAGCAGTTTAACAAATATTTTCATGTCATTGATCCCAAAGGTATAGTGATATGATTATTTATGAATAGGTCATTCCACTTGTTAATATTAATTTAATGCCACAATAAATTATGAAACTATCCAATGTACTGGGGAATCTAACTATCTGCCTTAAAACACTAAAAGTCAATGTTACCAATAAAATACAAATGAGCCATGTTAGATGACAAAATAATATTTTTGGATTGCAGATGTTGTTTTCTTAATAACTGGTACGTGTTTAAAGTAGGCCTATAGGCTAAATAATAGTCATAAAGTATCTAAAAAAGGCAGACAAGTGACCTAAAATACAAATACAAATTCTTAAATAAATTAACCTAAACATGTTTTCATGTAGGATAGCCTACTGTGTTTTCCACAACATTTCATTGCAATAGACCTGACCTAACACTGTATAAAGTGTCTTAGCCTACTTGTGGCTGGCGTGCCAAGCTTTTGCAGGAATGAAATTGCGCCTCTTTCTCCCTCTGGATCTTGAAACCGATGTCCCCGTACTGGAGATACCAGTTGGACAGCTGTCTTGCAGGAGGCTCGTCTGAACGGAGAGGGGACACATCTATCCGCTCCCCGGATAAAATCGGGGAGGACCCCAAGTCTTCCTCAAAACCGGAGTCACTCAACTTGGACATGAGTGTCTGCTTTCTGTGCCGGGCAGTGTGCCGCTGCTGGACCATTGTGTCCGCTTCTGTTGGAGGTGAAGTGCCGGTTGTCCGTCTCCGTTTGTTAACAGTCTCGGAGCCACATTCACCGTTAACAAATGAAACCATCTCCGGTAGGTTATTATTTCTCACCGCAGCCTCCACCGGCTGTGTATTAAGTCTTCTGGATGTTGGTTGTGGGTGAGGGGAGTTCCGTTTGGTTACGTCAGCTTTCCCGGGGTTATCCCCGCTCCTGCACCGCACCTTTCTCCCGTCACCCAGGCAACCGAGGGTAAACACTAATTGTCCCATGTAGGACTTAATTAACCTAACCCTTGAACCATATGTTACTTTTTTCTGTCTGCTGGCCTATTTCATGAAGACAAAATAACATATCCTTCCTTCAAAGTGTGTGTGAATGAATAGATTCATCAAATGTAAATTGCTGTTTGAACATGTGAAATTGCTGTAGTTTACATAGGCTATTATGTTGCATTTGACAAGAGATAAATGAACATGTGCCACGTGTGATGTTGTAAAATGTATAGCCTATTGTTTGTAAGGGTATAAAAGGTTATTTCCTATTTCTTTTTCAAAACAAAACATGGCACGTAACAATTATTTTTATATTTATTATGCAAATTTAAGGAATGTCTGAAAATAGTAAATTAAAAGGTGAAGATGGGTGGAGAAGGAGGCAAAGATCCTCTACCGTCTCTGACTGAGGTTATGTCATTGTTTATCCATACTAATAACATATATATACTGTACATCTACAATTTTAAAAGATATTTAGTAACTAATTATTGTAGGCTACTGTTAAACCGATTTTGAATACAGTAGGCCATATATATTTTTTTGATACATTTTCAATTATCAATTACAATAAAAGCCAGATAGGTTATACAATACACAATAACGTCCGGGAGCAAAAAAAAACTTAAACACATCAACATCACTTAAAATATACATCCACATAAAGAATATATACCAAAATACACAAAACGTTTTGTCTAATATTAAAAATCATGAGGACCTGTCGTGACGTTGCGGTGGGCGGAACTTTAAAGCTGACGATTACAAAACAGACGTCATCTTTCAAACTCCAGTGCAAGACGAGCGATCATGCCAAGTCAGACCTGAGAAAGGCTTCAAGTATGCTCTGTGCACACGTTAAAAAGGTATTTTATTGAATATAACACTCGGTATTGATACATTTTGCTGACATTTTACCGATGACTGCATTTGAGAAGGCTGAGCAGCTTGAAAAAACCTGATATAAACAATAACGCTAGCTGTTGCTAGCTGGGTAGCTAACGTTCGTTTTAAGTGTAGTAGTTAGCTAGTAAGCTAAATAGAAATAGCGTTAGCTAACAGTAACGTTAGCTGGTTGGGCTACATGTGGCAAATTAGCTAACGTTACATTTGTTGACTTACACTCATTTGTTGACGGTGTGTTGGCTACATGCTTGATAAAGTTATAAACCGTTAACTCGAGGAAGAGGAAGAAGTAGCGTTAGAGGCACATCAGACCGCATAAGATAGTAAGCTAGCTTATGCTAATACCATGCAATAACAAGCTCCTAAAGTTGGCCAACGTTAAAGTTAACGTTATTCTGGTAACTTGAGTCTCTGACTAACGTTACATTTGTGCATACAGTTACCTCAATTAACCCTACGATGATGTTATATTAACGAAAGTTGGTGATAACATTAGAAGCACCAATGCTAACGTTAGTTTGTCCACGGTTCAGAGCCACAGTTTAGACCAGTCAACGTTCACAGCCAATAACAGTTTATGCACACAGGCATCTGAAAACGCATGCTGCTGCTCCAAAGAAAGGGCATCTTCCCAAGTCAAAAGAATTATAGCATACGATTCTGTTGGCATACAGTTTGGATCTAGGATGTTTTGATTGCATGAGCTGCATGAGGAAAATATGCTATATGCGATAACTTTGTTGAATATCACGAAAACTATATTACTTGCGATAAACAAACCAATATTAAATTGTAGCCTACTTAGTTCTGCCTTCTGTTTCTTTTCGTTTTCTTCTAAAATACAACAAATTGCTTGCTGAATTTAAAACAAATTGAAGTAAATCATTTCTAATATTCGATTATCAAACACATTGGACATAAAAGGCAATACTTAAAAAAGTGAGTTATATTTTAATTTCTACTGATATTTTCTTTGAACTAACACAAAAACATGTGTCAATAAATAAATATATATTTATATATTATAATATATAATTAGTGCCCTAATGAGGACCATTTCATACTAACAGAGCATTTCATTCTGCATGAAATTTTTAGCATAAGTGAACCATGGAAAACTCAGGCAGGCCTTACCGGGCTAGGCAAGGTGGCTGGGACAGGGGAGCAGGAGCAGAGAGGGCGGAAAGCTGGAGGACACCGGACCAGGGTCGAGGACAGAACTACAGATCAGAGGGTGGTCAGCAGGGCAAGAATCCAGGTGGGCCTTACCGGGCCAGTCCCAAGAAGGGAGGCCTGGGGCCCCTCAGTTACTCCCCTGGTGGATTTAGAGGTGGTCACAGCCCCTCGCAGAAGGATGACCTTCGGTGGTTCTCCGGTCCTGAGAACAGTGGTGGGAGTCGAGAAGATAACTGGAGAGAGAGCTCACAGCAGCACTGGAGGAGAAGTAACCAGGGAGAAGGTCCAAAGGAGGGCAGGGAACAGGGGGGGAGAGAGGACACTGATGGAAATGCTCATAAATCAGGTGAGGATTTGGAAATTTGACGCTTGGAAAAGAGTAGAACGCTTAATGGACACCTTAGAAATGGGTTGCACCATGATTCGTTATTCCCCTACAACGTTGATCCTGTGTGTGTGTGTACGCGTGTGTGTGTACGCGTGTGTGTGTACGCGTGTGTGTGTACGCGTGTGTGTGTACGCGTGTGTGTGTACGCGCGTGTGTGTGGATAGAGCTTAAGTCTGACTGTAAGAACTGGTACTTGTACTCCATCATCTGTGACATATTACAGATTAAATCGATCACCATAAAAAGCATATTCAACACAAGTATTTCTTACTTCCAAAAGGGAGAAGACGGAGAAACAGAAACAAGAATAAAGCTTATGCTGAAGAGAACAGGGGCCCAGTGGTTGAAGAGTCCACACTCTCCCCCAAAGAGCTGCACAGTCTACAGCAGGCAGAGAGGCGGCTTAACCGAGATGAGATCTACAGCCTGAAGAAGGTACAGGCTGTCTGTGTGGTAGCCCAATACACGGCCTTATATAGAAGTTACTTTTGCTCTAATAATTTTTCAGTTTATGCATTGTTTCAGTCATTTTTTCAGTCATAGTATTGAGTCTTTCACTGTTTTCTGAAGTTTTATATTCCAGTTGTTGCTGTTTATGAAGTATATTGGACTTAAGATGATCTGTAACAGTATAATTATTGCAGCTGTTGTCTGATGTCTGTACTTTCCTCCTTTTTTTTTTCCCAATTGGTTCAGAGGTCCCATAGCAACCCCGGGGCACTTTACACCTGTGCTCTGTGTGATGTTCTGCTGGAGTCTGTGTCTGACGCTTACAGACATATTAGAGACAAACGGCACAAGAAAAGGGCCATGGTAAGGAATAGTCTTATTATACAAAACACCATTTAGATGATTACAGTAAACCGATGTAGACCGATGATACTAACATACTGCCATTGTGCAGTTATAGTTTTTATGCATTAAAAACAGTGTTGAAACCCTATTTGCTTGTTTGTGTTTACAGGAGAAGCAAGAGCAAGTGATGCTGACTGAGATTCTGCCTCCTGGTCCAGAGCAGGTCAGTGCAGTAAGTGCTGCACTAGAGGCTGTTGTCCAGGAACACGGGATGAATGACCAGGATGTTAAGACAAGACAATGCATTGTCTCCATGATGCAAGACCTCCTTCTGTCCGTCCTGCCTGGTAAGTCACCCATGGGTGAAATATTCGTTTGGGCTTAGAGACAAGATCTGAATTAATCCTGATCATTATATTGCTTTGTAGCAAACATGATGTTGTCTCTTAGACTTTACTTCAGTTCATTATTATGTATCTTATGTTAATAATTCCATATCTCTTTCTCTCATATGTAGAGATCAGGCTCAGGCTGTATGGATCATCTTGCACAAAGTTTGGATTTAAAGATTCGGATGTCAACATTGACATTCAGTATCCACCTCACGTGAGTAGCCCAGTGTGAGTTTGATAGTGTGAACAGTTTTTTATGTTTTTTTTTTAACTGTTTTCTAACAATTTTACAATAACATTCCCACACCTCAGTAAAAAAAAAAAAAGGTTCCAACATAAACAGCTTTTATTTACAGGTTGCAGTTCAGACTGTTGTTCATATTGTAAGATATTCTTCACACCAGTATTTACTTTGCATTTATGTTTAAAAGTGACTGTTTTGTGGATGTTGTGTTATGTAAGACACGCCACATTTATGTCCTTTTTTATATTGTATTTATGTCATATAAAGACTTTGAAATGGAATGCATTCACAGATGCATCAGCCAGACGTCTTGTTGTTGGTCAAGGAGAGCCTCTCTGTGAGCTGTGAGTCACCTCTTATTCATGTAACCGTGATTGTTAAAACAAAACAATTCAACCATAGGAAAATCAGTCGTGTGCTACGCTGACATGGAAGTTTTAAATTTTAGTCTTGTTTTGTCCTCAGCTATTTTTGTTGACATGGAAGCTGATTTTCATGCCCGGGTGCCTGTGGTCATCTGCAAAGAAAAAGAGAGGTGGGTATCTCCAAGGGTTGTTAACTTGCTGGATTATTTGCATGTCTAATTTAGGAATTATGATTTACTTTAAAGAAATAATCTTTTGAGATGTTCAGGTTGATTATTAATCAAGACATTATGAAACTACCAGAATGGGTCAGGGTTAGATTAGGATTGCATGCATAGAGAAGAAAGACAATTACTCATATCAGGGTTACATTATTACATGCACAAGTACACTAAAACTGTTATTTTTCTCAACAGTGGCCTGATGTGCAAAGTGAGCGCAGGGAATGAAAACGCGTTCCAAACAACCTCTTATCTTTCTGCTCTATCCAGTCAGGAGGCTCTCCTCCTCCCACTGGTTTTGGGTCTTAGACGCTGGGCCCAGGTATGTGTCCAGTTGAGACCCTGACTTGTTCCTCACATTAGTCAGGCAACTGGTAAAACCTGCTCAGTACATCATTATTACTAATTTTTTTAAACTTGTTACTGCTTCTGGCTTAGATCTGTAAGATTGACCGTGCAGAGGAAGGTGGGCTGCCACCGTATGTCTTCGCCCTCATGGTTATCTACTTCTTACAGCAGCGCAAAGAGCCCATCTTGCCTACCTACCTGAAACAAGAGGTGTGTTGTGTTGAAACCTGTAAGAAAATATACAGTATACATTTCAGGATTGGCCATAGCTAACTAACTGCTTTTGGATTAAGGTGTTTTTGAATAGCAGGCTGTCGGACTACAATCTCACGCATATAGAGGATGGACATTTACACTGGGCTTCTTCCTCCAAAGAACAGCCAGCAGATGGCTCGTGTAT
Organism: Etheostoma perlongum; assembly: GCA_026937815.1. Taxonomy (NCBI): domain Eukaryota; kingdom Metazoa; phylum Chordata; class Actinopteri; order Perciformes; family Percidae; genus Etheostoma; species Etheostoma perlongum. The sequence goes on along the minus strand of CM049375.1, from coordinate 12,136,653 downwards.
AAAGGGAAAGGTAATCATGAAGACACTAATGTAGTGTTTTTTTTTTATTTATTTTTTTTTTATAGAAAAGCCTGTTGGTTCCTTTTATTTGACAGTTTGATATATTGATTTTATAGTTTTCTATGATTAAAGTGATGATCGTGTAGTTTAATTACTGTCTGTGTGCTCTTGCAGGTTCCGCTGGTGTTTCAGAGCCCTCACCCGCCTGTGGAAGTCGGGCTTCTCTGGGTGGAAATGCTTCGCTTCTACTCGCTGGAGTTCAACCTGGCTGACAATGTAATCAGTGTACGGACCAGTCCGGTCCTTCTCCCGAGAGATAAAAGACTGGCCAAAGAAACGCATCGCTGTGGAGGGTTCGAAACTTTCTCATTTTGTAAACTGAATTTTAAGGTTGCTTATTTACAACTTGAAATAAACAATCAGCAATGAAATGAAATGCCACATTTGCTATTTCTCGGTTCATGAGTGTAATTCTATCCCAGCCATTAATGAAATACTGTTGATTTTACAAGTGGAATTTGGAGGTTGTGATGATATGCTGACTCCAAATGCTACCCAACCTCGTCTTTCAGATTTTTAAATAAAGAACATATCTACATTTCTGTTGAATTCATAGAGATGAATTTCTCTTAAATGGTTTTAACTGTAAGTAATGTCTTTTTGTCTGTTTCTGTGTTTAGACCCGTTTGCTGTTAAGAGAAATGTGGCTCGCACAGTGAACAGCCAGCAAATGTACGAGTACATCATCCACTGCCTCAAAAACACATACAAGTACTTTGCACTGCCACTCAACATGCCAGCTCCTAATCCTAAGACAAAGGCAAAGCGTGGAACCATTCAAGGGGCAAAGGACGAGGCTCTGACTGAAGAGACTGCATGCCTGTCAGGTTTCAGTCAGCTCAGTCTTCAGCCACAACATGCAAATCAACCTAAAGCTGTAGAAAACGGTCCTCAAGACTCTGATTGCATTATTGAGGAAGAGGAGGAAGTTGAAGAATATAGTGACTCAGATGAAGAAGGAGAGAAGGAGAAAGAGGACCGGGGCAAAAGCAGTGTGTCTGAGGATGAGGATATTGATGTGGACACCCATAACAGACATCACTTGGACAGCTTCACCACAGAGGATGAGGAGATTTTCCCAGTGGACGAGATCTCAGGGGAGGAGCTTTTGTCTGATGAGGAGGGTCCAGATTTGGACACACCTGGTTCAATGGATGAGGAAGAGTTGGAGTTTGCACCTGTGGGTCTCTCACCTCAACCTTTAAAGGATACAACTAAGTGTGAAGGCCCAGAAAATAAAGGCCAACAACAGAAGAGACTGTCTTATGAATTCACCAGGCAAGCTTTCACCAGAGGCAAGGTAAGTGTAGCCTCCTATTTGTTTTCACTTATGGACAGCCTTTTATAAATACCTCCTCTGGAAAGTAATTCCCCAGTTCTTATGAATATGTTAAACGAATAACAAATTTCGTATTTAAGTGGACATTTCAAATCCGTTTAATAATTAGGTTGTAGGTTACTGGAAGTTAAACTAGACAAGAAACTGTGGCAAGTAACCCTGTTTTTAGATGTGAATCATCTAAATTAAATTCCTTTTATCTCTCTTAGTCACACATGGTGGTGTGCAGCTTGTGCAAGCGTGATGGCCATCTGAAGAAAGACTGTCCGGAAGATTTCAAGAAAGTGCTGCTGGATCCTTTGCCCCCAATAACACCAGAGTTTGTTAGTGTCCTTAACAAAGTCTGTGAGCAGTGCTACAGTGAGTGATACAGTATGTGATTGCATGAGTATTTTGGGTCAGAGATAAATAAATTAACAGCAATGAAATGCCACCCACTTGTATCTTACTGACATCAGATTTCTAAATTATACTAATTTTACTTTAAATTTATTGAAAAGAGGTATTACAAGGGAAATGCCATTACACAAGGAAATGTATGTATCTTTTTACACAAAACATAGTTTAAATTAAGGCATTGGATTATCTTTTTAAATATGTCTTAAACATATTTGAACATCGGGGCTAAAATCTCCCCAAATTAAACAGTATTAAAACCGAGGTTCTCTTGTCTCACCACCATGTGGAGCAGTGCATTCAGCCGCTCTGCTCCCCGTCTCTGACATTCATTACCACCCCAACTTAGAAACATTGATTCATTCCTCCATTTCAAATTGCAGCTCAAGACGAATCTATTTAAAACTGCCTATTCCACTTAATGTCCATTGCTCTGTCTCTTTCAGCTGTGGTTATTGTTGTATACTTATTTTTTTGCTGTTTTTTAAAATTCCTTATGTATCCCTGTACGGTGTCCTTGAGTGCAGAGAATTTTTTTCTTCAATTCTTAAGTTTATTTATTTAGATTTTAGTAACATATTTAAATCCAAATTCCAAAGTGTTCCAAAGAGTTAGATTATCGGTACCTGGCCCATATGACCAGTCTCTGAATAAGTCAAGTTTCTTAAACCCCTTGTACTTGTGTATATGTCCTTCTTTTCAGACGGATTTATGTTACCTATCGCCTTCTTTGTGTTGGAATTTTAAACTCTGGTAGCTGCTCCTCAGATCTCTGCTGGGTAAATCCAGTCAGATAGACTATCTGTCCAATCTGAGTTTTCTGTTGCACAACTAAAACAACTTTTCAACGTACACGTTCCACCAAAACAAGTTCCTTCCCAAGGCTATTTGCAGCGGCGCTGGAGCGATTGTGATTATTTTAAAGACATGCCAATAAACCAGAGCACGTTTCTGTCAAATCCCACAATGCTATGTAGAATAGCCAGCCAGCAATGCTTCAGCAGTGATGAACCTAGTTTTTACAAAGTGCACTTCTCGTTCCAGTTTCATCCTCTCAGTCTGCCTCCATATTGACCACTATTGTGTGGTATAATTGCCATAATTACAGTTGAAATCATAATAATATTAAAAATAAAGTGGATGACTTTGGTCAGATCTGATGATGGGTCTGTTTCTTTTTTAGCTGACTTCGCCCCAGATGAACTGGAAGTAGGTGTAAGAGAGCACATCCTTCAAGACCTGGAGACCTTTGTCAGACGACAGTTTCCTGGTAAAGTAATCCGCCATCTTCACTGTTTAGCATCTTTTAGTATTTCCAAACTTAAATTAGCATGATGATAATGCATGATAGTACATTTTAGTCAATTATCCATTAACCACTAAGATGTTAAAATGGAGTGCACATGTATGATGAAACTGACAACTCATGTTTTGTGATGGGACAGGAGCTAAGCTCCAACTGTTTGGATCATCCAAAAATGGCTTCGGCTTCAGACAGAGTGACCTCGACATCTGCATGGTGCTTGAGGGACAGGAGACCATAGATGTAAGTAACATTTAAACTTATTACAAGTACTGAGACGTATTTTTTGTGGAAATATATAATTTTGGCAACGTGACCAAATTCCTAATTCAGAAACCTGAATGTGTTTGTTAGTTTATTGAATTGAGTATTGTATGGAAACAAAACAACTTTTGTTGGTATTCCATGTTTCTGCTTCAATCATTTTGAGAATAAAATTATGAGGCATATATTAGTGTGATTCATTGTAATATCTAATCTCTAAAACTGAACTTGGCTCATGAATGTCTTCTACAGGATGTTGACTGCATCAGCATCATTGAAAGCTTGGCAAGACAGCTGAAGAAACATCCAGGTAAGTAATAAGTCAAAGCAGTTTTATTTTTATAGGCCAAGGTCACAATCTATGCCGCATACAACACCCTTTACCCATCAGGCCTTCTGTTCAGATAAGGAGAATCTCCCCAAAAAACAAGAATACGGTAAATCTTAAAATTGACACTTCTGTCCTAAATATGCTTTTAAATGAAAGTATGACTCGGGTACATCACAAAAAGACCCTAGGTTGCATTTTGGCGAGACTTACGCTTTAAGTAAATTGTTTCTCAGCTTCACAACAGCCATTACATTTGTTTCCATTCGGCAGTCATGGTAGTAAGTGATTTAAGGAAAGCTAGTATAGCGTATATGTTTTTTTTTCTTCATTTGACAAAATCATCAAAAAGTAAGATTTATAGATCACAAGATGTCAGTGCATCCATTTTTATCTGTTTCCACATCTGCCCCCTTTCACAAGGTCTGAAGAACATCTTGCCCATCACCACAGCAAAAGTGCCGATCGTGAAGTTCTACCATGTTCGCACCGGCCTGGAGGGAGACATCAGCCTCTACAACACCCTGGTAAGGCTTTTACTCCCTCTGTTTTTTGTTTTTTCTTCCCATTTTTTTTATTTTGTCTTAAATTTGCTATTGAATAAGTTGTCATGCTTTTACAAATCTTTTTCAGGCCCTGCACAACACAAACCTGCTAGCTTCGTATGCCGCCATTGACAGAAGGGTGAAGATCCTCTGTTACGTCATGAAGGTTTTTGCGAAGGTGTGCTTTCGACACTCAAGGGGTCTTTGTATGTCTTTGGTGTCATATGATATATTGTATTACAGTGTTTCCCACTGTTAGGTCTAAACTCAGACACTTAGTTCTCACTCATTATCAATTGTAGATTTAAACCCAGAGGAACATCAAAAAGGATCAGGCTTGACACAGAGATGAAGTTTTAACCCGTCTGCAGAGGAGGAGAGTCGAGGAGGGAGGGGAAGTGACCGGTGCTCACTTCGTCTCACACAACAGTTCTCAGCTCAACTCTGACTCTCGTCCTCTGACAGTTTCTTTTTATTACATTTTCAAGGTTGTTGAGCGATACAAGTATTATGGTCTGTTTTGGGCATTATAAATCAGTACTTTTCCATGAGATAGAGTGAAATAGTGTAACAAGAACCAGTTTGAGCTGGCTAGGAACAATGTATGTGTGTCAGGTTGTGGCAGGGTGTTAGAGCATTCTGTTCCTGTTCATTGCACCCCCACGCACTTTTCCCAGCGCAGCCTCACAGTTACAGATATTTACTCAAACACACAGTTACCATTCAAAACACACATATACTAAGTACAATGTCTTTTTAGCTTCTACATATCCCTCCTGTTGTGAGTTTTGAACAACTTGTACATATACATATATCAACTGTCTCATCTTCCAAATATAACTGCTTCCCTAGGAGGAACTTTAAGTTACATTCTTCATGGTTAAACATTACAACAGGTGATGTGAACAGGAGTGGGCGAAAAACCCTTCTGCCATATTATGAAGGGAAAAATTCCCACTCGACCTCTCCGCCTGGAGACGATCGCCTCTTGGCCAGTTCATCATCTGGATCAGTTCATGAGTACGCACAAGCATAGGGGTGGAGCGTAGCAGGAAGAAGGGTTGGAGGACAGAGGTTACTAGCACATGTCCTCACCGTTGGTGTGGACCATTCAGCGTCGCACACATCGGGGGGAAGACCCCCTAGACGGGTCATCCTCATCTGGGTCATAGTCTGGTATGGGGTACAAATCAGGGGTGTCGCCACCTTCTTGGTGGAGTCGCTGGTGGATCCAGGTGTCTCGTTCTGCTACCTTAATGGCGGTGGGTGTGGTCAGCTAGACCTGGAATGGACCGTCCCACCTAGGACTGTGCCAGTGTTTTCTCTTGATCACTTTGAGCAGGATCCAGTCTCCTGGTATCAGCAGTGTCTGTGTGGGAGACAAAGGGGTACTAGGCAGATCATTTGTTCTCCCAACCTCTTGTTCCTTAAACAGTTCACACAGCCACTTGGTGATGGGATCTACATCACCTTCTTGGTCCTGTACCAAAGGATCTTCTACTAATGGCAAGTGAAATGGTCTCCCTGTCACTATCTCAAATGGTGTACATCCTGTATGGTTAGGTGTGATGTGCATATATGTCTTGACTAAGCTAAGGCATTCGGGCCATGGTTTTCCTGTTTCTTCCAAAGTCTTCCTGAGCCTAGCTTTGATAGTGCCATTGGTTCTTTCCACTAGTCCTGCACTCTGTGGGTGATATGCACAGTGAAACTTGAGGTCGATGCCTAAATGTTGTGACATGGTTCTTACAATGCTGTTGGTGAAATGGCTACCATTGTCGCTCCACAGTATCCTAGGGATACCGTGTGATGGTACGATGTGTTTGCAAATAGCTTTTGCAACTGTGAGTGCGTCATTTGTCTTTGAGGGTACAATTTCTACCCACTTTGAGAAGGAGTCTATTAGCACTAGACAATATCTATATGTGCCACTTCTGTGTAGTTCAATGAAATCCATGTGTATGACCTCAAATGGATATGTGCCCTGTGGTGTTTTTCCTCTCTTTGGTCTGACATTTCCCTGTGAGTTGTGTCTACAGCATGTGATACAACTTACACAAAAATTTTTAAAATATGTATTATGTGGAATGTTTCCCCAACTATGGATACCATCCCTCCTGTTGAGACATGGCTCATCCCATGGCTCAATTTTGCTACAGCTGGAAATAGGGCTCTGGGTAGACATATTCTGCCGTCTACTCTGTAGAGTTCATCCTGACCTAGCTGCGCTCCTTGTAACAACCACTTGCTGATTTCTGCTGGAGGGGAGTTGTTTTGCATGTCCTTCAGGACTTCATGTGATATAATGTCTTTGGGGGGTTCACTTGCAATGTAGGTTTGAGAGGTCGTGTTGGTTGCTGCTGCTTTAGCTGCTGCGTCTGCTTTTGCATTTCCTTGTGAAATTGGGTCTGTTCCATTGGTGTGAGCTTTGCATTTGCAGATAGTTAACGTTCTGGGCAGCATAACTGCAGCTAATAAGTCTGTCAACAATGCAGCGTGTTGAACTGGTTTCCCTGTTGATGTCTTCATTCCTCTTCTAGCCCACAATTTTGCGAATGTGTGTGTGGTGGCGTAAGCATATTGGCTGTCAGTGTAGATTGTAACATCTTGGTCTTTGAACAATTTACATGCTTCTGTGAGAGCCACTATTTCTGCTGCTTGGGCTGACTGGTTTCCTGGTAGTTTGCCAGCTTTCTGTATCTTTCTGTCTGGCACCTCAGCTCTGAGAGTGCGCGTTCCTGTCCCACAGAAGGAGAGGAGCAGAGAGGGGAGGAGGTCGGGGCCGTGCTTGGCTCTGGCTAACTAGGCTGGTATCTCTGTGTATTTCCTTGACCTTCACTGTGTTTCTCTCTGACTTTATTCTACTGAGGCCAAAATCTTTTCCCTAAAATCCACAGTCTGTTCAATTGTTGTGGATGACATTAGCTCTTTTGAACTTTGAGTGCCACTTCTCCCAAATCTTTCCATCTCATATCTTATGTTTTTGCTAGTGAAATGTGGCACTTGACTGGAGCAATCTGGTCTTATTTTGGCACTAACACAATAGTTGTCTTTTTTCAGAAATTTGACATAGTGAAATTACTGTTAACAAAAAAAAAAATAAACTTAGTCTTCCCATAACAGTGGCAATCCATGTACTCTGGCTCATTCTTCTTGAGCAATTTCAAATATGTACATATATGCATACATATATCTCCATATATATATATATACACATACACACGCATGTACGTACCTTTTTTTTACTTATTTTCCTTAAATCTAACAATTTTGGAATTGATATCGACCAACTGTTCTATATTCTTCCATTACTTTTTCCTAATTTCGTTCACTAGCTCTCTGACTCATTGTTTTTTTTTTTTTTCTCTTTTACCAATAAGTCCATCTGTAATCTATAGGGATCTGGTCCCAACTCAGTAATCAATGTATGTAATTCGCCAGACACCCTCATATAATTGTGATTGTAATCATGTATACATGCATTACTCCTCATATAATTTGCCAAGAAATTTTAGCACTACCCATGTTTTAAGAGGTTCTGCGTTCAGAAATCTTAACACATTACCTCTTCCATGTGTGTAGTCTGTCTCTCAGACAAAATACACACTACTTCTCACCAAACCCACTGTTTGGCTACTCTTTACTCTTCAACAACATAGCATTAATAACCCCACTGGATCACTCAATTTTTATCAGTCAGACCATGGAGACATCATTGCCTTAATTTAGATTTCACCAATGCGCAGATTCGATTCCCAACAGGTTCTGCTCACCTTTATTTAGGGGCCCCAGGCTCCGTTGTTTCCTGTTCTGACTGTTCCCATCCAAATCTTTCAATCAATCCAATCCAGTGTTCAATTTTGAGTGAATCCCCCATTTTCAGACTTGATTTATGCTTGGTTTTCGTTATATTCCAAATAAAAGGCGCAAACAGAGAACAAGGAAAAGTTGTCTCTGTAGTTTCCCTTATCTGTCTCTGTCTCCCTTTGGCTGCCTGCTTCTTCTTCTTCTTGTTCCTCTCCACCTAGCTCCGCCTGCCTGTACTTCCTGTCTCTGTCTCATTCTCCCTCCGACCGTCTCATGCTCTGGTCGTACCTTACACTGCGCTGCCATCACTTCCTGTTTTTTGTCTAACTCTGCCTGTCTTTGGGCCATGCGTTTAGCGCTGGCCGTCTTCCATACTCTGATCAACCTTAAACTTTCCTCGAGCTGCTTAACTTTACCTTGCTTTCCTTCGACAACTTTCTTTTCTTTTCTCATTTAACTCTTTCTCCACTCTGACTATGTCATCGTAATCAGAAAGTTTTGCCTTGAAATCATGTTTCTTTACCCAGTTTTCTAACAGACATGTGGACCCTGGGTGTTGTTGTTGCATGAATTTAAAATCATCTGAGCTTTCAATAGCTTTCCTTTGTGCGTTTCCCATTTTTACTGTATTGTTCTGCTTCCTTTCTATAATCTAATGTGTGTGCGTTGTTAGGTATAATCATTGGCGGCCGCTCAGACACAAATTATTTCAATCAACCAACCCACAGATTACAACCACATAAACAGCAAAAACCACAGCAGTATAAAAACAAAACATCAATGAAATAACAGCTTAAAAACAGAGCTTAAAAACAGTGATACATATATATAGCCTATATTTAACTTTCATGTATAATCATTGGTAATAATCGTATTCATAGTCCCAAACAGTGAATTGTACTATGGTTAATGTTTATCTATTCTGTTTTATCATGTACAATTCAAAACCATAACTCACGTCTGTGTCAGCCACTAATCTTTTCAATTTATTTTTACTTTTCCACACACCAACTATCAAGTCCTGTTAAGTTACGTGACGGTACGTTGTCACGCTGAGATCCTGCCCTGCCAGATCTCTGATTGACCCTATTTTAAACTGTAAACCAATTTAATTCAGTGACGGCACGTTGTTACCGTGGAATCCTGCCCTGCCAGATCCCTGGAATCCTGCCCTGCCAGATCCCTAATTGACCCTATTTTAGACTGTAAACCAATTTAATTCAATGACGGCACGTTGTCACCGTGGAATCCTGCCCTGCCAGATCCCTGGAATCCTGCCCTGCCAGATCCCTAATTGACCCTATTTTAGACTGTAAACCAATTTAATTCAATAACGGCACGTTGTCACCGTGGAATCCTGCCCTGCCAGATCCCTGGAATCCTGCCCTGCCAGATCCCTAATTCCTGCCCTGCTGGAATTTTACGCTGGCGTCCCAAGCGTTTTTAAGGTCATTACTTTGGACACTATTGGTATTAGGAAAAGTTTTCTTACCAATTTGATGCCTCCCCTGGTTCGGTGGGACCCACCACGGGGTCCCGACACGACACGGACTCAAGGTATGGACCCTCCGATGCAAAGGCGGAGACTGCTAGCAGATTTCTATCCTAAGTGGTCCCGTTGGTCCCGCGCCGTCCCAAACCGGGATTCTTCTTGGGTCCCGGGTTTCGCACCAAGAAATGTTAGGTCTAAACTCAGACACTTAGTTCTCACTCATTATCAATTGTAGATTTAAACCCAGAGGAACATCAAAAAGGATCAGGCTTGACACAGAGATGAAGTTTTAACCCGTCTGCAGAGGAGGAGAGTCGAGGAGGGAGGGGAAGTGACCGGTGCTCACTTCGTCTCACACAACAGTTCTCAGCTCAACTCTGACTCTCGTCCTCTGACAGTTTCTTTTTATTACATTTTCAAGGTTGTTGAGCGATACAAGTATTATGGTCTGTTTTGGGCATTATAAATCAGTACTTTTCCATGAGATAGAGTGAAATAGTGTAACAAGAACCAGTTTGAGCTGGCTAGGAACAATGTATGTGTGTCAGGTTGTGGCAGGGTGTTAGAGCATTCTGTTCCTGTTCATTGCACCCCCACGCACTTTTCCCAGCGCAGCCTCACAGTTACAGATATTTACTCAAACACACAGTTACCATTCAAAACACACATATACTAAGTACAATGTCTTTTTAGCTTCTACACCCACAGGTTAAGAATTTACTTTGTGGAGAGTGGTGCAGGATGTGGTGGCGCATGATTACTGGGTTCAGTAAAAACTAGTCCAACGGTTTATGAACTATTTAATGTTATGTAGCCTAGGTATTGTTTAATACATACTTTCAGAATAAATAACATTTACAAATTAAACACTAAAATATTATACAGATGAAGTGTAGCCATGATGTGCTTTGTCAAATAGTAATGCCCTAATACTGTATCTGAAGTCTCTTTGCCGAAATTCAGCCTTGGTTCAGAATTACAGCCACTAGAGCCAGTCCCAAAATGAGCTTTCCTTAGGACGTACTATTTCTGTGTCTGTAGCTGTCAAGGGTGGGGTGGCATTGACCAACTGCCGCTTTGCTCATTTGAAAGCAGTGATGTCTCTCTCTCATGGCTGGGCTAAATTCTCTGGGCGGGCAAAATCGAGAAAGGGGAGGTAACCAGATTCCAGATCGCCCATCTGAGGTTTAATTTCCTCATAGGGAGAGCAGGATACCCAGGGCTCGGTTTACACCTATTGTCATTTGTATTCACTGGGTGACCAAAGGCAGGCTGTGGGAACGCATATTAAAAACTTCAAAGTGAAATTTTCATGCCATGGGACCTTAATACTTTTATCCATATAGAAAGTTACATGTTATTAAAAATCTCAATACTGTCTACTCCTAATTCCTGTTAAATCATATAAGACTAAGGCTATTTAAAGTTAAAAAAAAGTCTAATTTTGTTAGATGATTGTTTGGTTTTAAGTGTTTTAATTTGTGTTTTGGGGATCGTACACACAGTTTTGTAGGCTACTGTACATGTCCTTGTTGCATTCATTAATATCTCAGTTGAAGATTTCTGTCATTGAAGCAACTCTTGAGTTGTAGTTTAAAAGTGTTATAGCCAACATAATAAAATCTCAGGTTTTATTCGGGCTCAAGTCCCTAAATACATGGATTCAGGCATGGAGAACGAGAACTGACGGCTAAATTAGCAACTATTAGCTCCATTATAAAGATATGGAGAGGAGGAGACTGCCGCAGACTTGGGTAACAAATAAACTGATAAATGACGTTAAGAGAGCTCCCACAGCGGTGTGGCCGGAGCATTTCTACGCTTTGTGAATTCAATTAATCCCACAGCAAGACCAGCAGCAGCATGCTACTAACAATAGCCTCTGAGCCTGAAGTAAAGTGTTGACACTGTCATGCATGCGGAGCGCGACTTAACAAGGGGGACTGGCTGGAGGCCACTGGTCTGTGCTCGCTGTATAAAATACATTGTTAATTGGGGAAAAAATGTAATTTGGATGTAATCTACCTGAGCGGTGTATGGAAAAAAATAAGTATTACTATGATATTTCTTTTTGTCCCATTACAGATGTGCGACATTGGGGATGCTTCACGTGGTAGCCTCTCGTCCTACGCTTACACCCTCATGGTGCTGTTCTTTCTCCAGCAGAGAAACCCACCAGTTATCCCTGTGCTGCAAGAGGTACTGGCATGTATAAAATGAAAAAAAAAAAAGGTTAAATCTCGGTTTCCATTTTAAACTATCCTAGAAAATGTATTTTATCCCTCCGGTCTGAACACAGTTTTAGTGTAAACTTGTAAAAGCAAACTGAGATTGACTTTATAGAATCTCTTTATTCTGGCCTTTCTAAAATCCCAGATTTTCTCATTATTTTGCTATTTGACATCCCAAACTCCAGATTTTGGGCCTTTTCTATAGAGGAGATTAACTTTAATAATAAACGTCTCAACTGATTGTTGCAGATTTATGATGGAAAGAAGAAGCCGGAGGTGCTAGTTGAAGGCTGGAATGTGTACTTCTTTGATGACCTAAAATCCCTTGTGAGTGTTTTTGTAATTTTTACATATGAGTGCCCCTGTAAACATTTTAATAAATATGCACATCACACTGTCTTAATAACACATTAATCTGTCTTCTTCATGCTGCAGCCCAGTTGCTGGCCACATTATGGGAAGAACACTGAGACGGTGGGAGAGCTGTGGCTCGGCCTGCTCCGCTTTTATACCGAGGACTTTGACTTCAGAGAGCATGTTGTCTGTATCCGTCAGCACGGCTGCCTCACCACCTTCAACAAGCAGTGGACGTCCAAATACATTGTCATTGAAGGTCAGCTTGTGTAACAAATTCAGGCTCCAGACTTATGTAAAACACAGAAGCATATAAGAATTATTACACCAGGCAGATGCAATAAATTGTTGTGTACTGGTTTAAACTTGTCTAACCACACAGGCTCTTTTAAAATGATTGCTTTGGTACTGTAACATGCTGCTGTCCATCTAGGTTATAAATTCATACCACTGTTATTGATAAGTAATGTTAGTTTTGTTTTCTGAATGGGACTGCATATGGCTGCTGTGAAATATTTTTCATTGTTTATTTGTCATGCTTTCTCTTATCTGTTCGTATTCCAGATCCGTTCGACCTGAATCATAATCTTGGTGCTGGTCTTTCCAGGAAAAGTATGATTATTTCTGTCCTTATATTGTGTTGTGTTGTCTTTGTCTCTGTTGTCTTTTCTAATATATTTTCTTATCTCCTGTTATCAAAACAGTGACTAACTTCATCATGAAGGCTTTCATCAATGGCAGAACAGTGTTTGGAACACCAGTGAAAGTCTTTCCTCCCGTGTACCCCAGTCAGATGGTTTGTTTGCTGTCTAAACACCACATTTGCACATTTTGGTGACATTATCCAAGCATTAAAATTGTGATTTGTTTTTACTTGTTACCAGGAGTATTTCTTCGATCCTGAAGTCCTCACTGAGGGAGAAGTGGCTCCCAATGATCGCTGCTGCCGCATCTGTGGCAAAATCGGCCATTTCATGAAAGACTGCCCCATGCGTAAAAAGTATGTATAATCACTGTACATGTCTGATTTTGTCGCAGTGTTTACGTGCAGTCTATCTGCGTGACGTGCAGTCTATCTACACCATGTCTCTGGCTACATGTTTGTTATATATTAACATTTTTGGTCCAGGTCCAAACACAGGCGGGACTTGGAGAGAAGGCCAGAGCACTTGCGAGACACAGCAGAGGATCAGGTCAGACACAAGAGTGACCACTGGAGGAAAAGAGATTCACTAGAGGTGCGCTGCTGCTACCTGTGTGGATCAAGTTCCCATATCAAGAGGGACTGTCAGCTGTACAGAAGCCCTGCAGGTACTGTGCAGTTATTTTTTCAATTGCATTAAGCCCTTCTTAAATATTTCTTTTAACTCCATAGTTTCCTTTATATTCTACTGCATCAAAAATATAAAGTACAAGAAGTTATTATGCATTGATGTTATTCATAAAGATTAGGAGGCAACTGACTTATTTCCTTCATGTTATTGTCATTTGGCAGGAAATGTGAAGATGGATGGCTTTACTTCCACCCCTTCGGCCCACTTGAGGAATTTAAGAGAAAAGGAGAGACAGGTAAGATCTCACCGCTCATTAGGAATGCATAATATATTGTTTTTGTATCGTTGTTGCGATATTAACTGGCACAATTAACACATTGCAAAATGTTAACATATTGTGAAAAACGCTCAAGAGATTTAGTAATAAATAGAATAATAGAATAAATAGAAATAAAATGTCATTAATAAACTGCACTTTGAAATGTAATGTAACTTTTAAGTTTTGCCTTTTTATATTCAATTCAATGTCCAATTTGTTTAATAAAATGTTGCTAATGATTTTCTTAAATTTTGTTTTAAATTTAAGCAATTTGTTGTATTTGAGCAGAATACTGAATGCAGCAATAATGCAAAACTGAGTACACTTTAATATTGATTTATTTATCGCAAGTAAAATTGTTATTGCAATATTCAATTTTCAATTTCCCATTTGAATATTTTCTTCATAATGTGCCGCCTTACCGTTGATCTACACTGCTAAATTTTAGACCCTGTTTATCTTCCTTTTCTAGGGTTCACCTATACAAGAAGAGAAGAAGAGAAAGCAGCAAAATGTGATATTAAGTCCACAAGCTGGTATGTAAATTTACTGTACTTTTTTGCTTCAGTTGGCTTTTCAACTTAGGTGACGAGTCTTTCACTGCGACAGTACCTAATTGTCAGTGTCATTGTGTAGCTAATTTAACATTTAATTGATTAAAAAAAAAGGTATTGTTTAATTTAAATTACTTCCTGGAATATAAGAAGTGATTTAAAATACTGCACCTCACCTACCACTATCATCATCATCATCATCATAAAAAATATGTTTTCCCATTATGGATGCAGCTTTCCCTTCAGCAAATATAGCTGTCCCTATAACCCCGACAACTTGTTTGAGCCATAAATATGTCTATAATTCAGGGAGACAAGTTGCTCTGTATACTCTGTACTCAAGAATTGGTCTCAGTAAAACAGCTGATGTTGTTTTTTTTCTTTTTGGAGGGGGATCCAACTTTCTTGTCTTAGGGCTGCTGAGAGAGAATGAGAGCAAGAAATGTTCGCAGCAGGTTCAGGTTCATCCATCTGTCTCTGGAGTCAGGATTGAACGTTTGCTAATGTTTGGGCTAAGGTTTAGCATTTTGCTCCTGTTTTTTTTCTTATGTTTTCTATATAGTCAAACATTTTGTGAGTGATCATAGTTGTAGCCTGAAATGGTTCTGTGCAAATAAAGCAAATACAGCGGTCAGTTCATCAGGATGAGGAAGTCTGCTCTTTTTTTGTCCTTTAGTCTGATAAGAGAGGTAGTTTTTACATTTATGAAAGTGTACCAGTGCAGGTTAAAAAATGTTTTGAAATCAATTTTGATAATTGCATTCTTGTTTGTTTCAGGTAGTTTAGCCTGCCGAAATTTGGGTCGCTCTGGTCACAGGAAGAGCCCAGTTGAATGAGCAGCAGCTATGGCTACACAAACCACAAGGTTCTACTCTTGTCCCGGCAGACAGCATCCCAAAGTCCAGAAACCATTGAATCTGAAGGGGACTGTAGGGCCAATGGGAGCCTGTTAAAAGCCAAAGCCAGGACGCCATGACTTGAAGCCAAATAGGGCCTTTTATGTTTTTGCCTCCACCCCCCCTCCAAGCTCTCCTCATTGGAGGAGCTTTTTAAAGCTTTCATTTTAACAAGAGAAGCCATTTTGCATGCAAAATTGCATTTTTTGTCTTTGTTTACCTACACTGCCAGTCAAGTTTTTTTAATTTTTTTTTTATACTCGTCACGTCTAAAAGTAAGTCCTCCTGAAATGTGTTTGTTAATATCTTTGCTCTTGATTGGGTATCTTTTGCAGACAACATACTACATATTTGTATTATATTTAAGGCTATTACTTTTTAACACTATTGGCTCAACTCTGTTAAGACAAAGTGTTTGTAAACACTGCTTCAGCTGTAAGACAAATGGCCAAAACGTTGGTATGGTGTGTTGTCTGCAACTTTAAATTGACTCGAGGTCAGAGTCCTCATCATGAAGGCCGTTTCAAATTAAACCAATAAGTCACTATCACTTCACTTAGTCTTTTGTAATTACAAGTTTTTTTAGGATGAATTTCTAATTATGTTTTTAAAAAAAAATGACAATGTAGTTTGTTCCAAAACTTTAGAATGGCAGTGTACGTAATGGCCAACATCATTTTATTTTATTTTTTTAAAGTCTGTTTTAGTCCTCTGCACTGACGTCCAGCAGTCCGCCTCTCCTTCAGCCTTGAAAGCAGCTCAACCTACAGTATGTTTGTGTGTCTCTGTATTAGAGAAACCACCCTGTATCATTTTTTCAGGATCATAGGTTTATTTTCTGAGACTGCTGATCCACCCCCCTATTTCTTAGATACATACTGCCCCTCAACTGTGTGTGTACAGAAGGCCAGTGTAACGACTCTCTGTAACCTGTATGTGTTTTCACACATGCTAAAAAGTGTTCATAGTGCAAAAACATTTTAGTTGAAAATATTGGACTATAAACTGAAAAAACCTAAACAAATAACTGTTCCAGCTGATAGTTTACGCTGCTGCAAACACTGTTAATTTACTCCTGAACTAGAGGGGATCTTGGTGAAGAGAGAAATGTATTTATTTGCCACAAAGGCTTCATTTTGTTATGGTGCCACAGATTTGTAGCTGCACTGTGCGAGGGTACACCCCCTTTAATTATGTTGCTGCTAGTTAAATGTCTCAAAGACCTGCTTATCATTCAACTTTGAATATGGACTGTCTGGCTTTATTGTTGTCCTGATATGGCTGACTTTTATTAAAATAAATGTGGTGTTGATGGTATTATAATCACATTTCTCATTTTAAAGTAGCTTTGTTTTAATGTCAGCTTTATTTCCATTTCTTTTGTTGGGCTAAAATGGGAGGTTTAGTTTATTAGGAACCCCGATCCTGCCAGGAAAGGTTTGCTTGCAATCCATTTTGTCTCAAATAATTCATTAAACTGAATCAAATCCCAGTGTGTTGTGTTTTCCAAAACAATGTTTATTGATGTCACTGTTGGTAGGTTCATAAAACACATTAGTTGTTAGTGATGTGCAACTCCTGGAATGAACATGACAGTGCTGAAAATCATGGGTGGATGGGTAACTATTTGTCTTAGCTTAACAGGAACAGAACAAGCCAGTACAGGAGCCAGTAAACATAACTGTACTATAGTATTTCATAGGAAACTGAACTCTCTTTGTGTTTACACAAGTATTGATTTCTATCCTGTCATAGCCTAGAAAAGCCCTGACTAACTTATGGCAAAATTGAGATTTCCTCTGCAACTGATAACGATCTTGTGTCAACCAGGCTATGAGTGTCATTCTTTTGTGTTATATTTACAATAAGACCTGTATGACCCAGATAATCTAGTGCAGTGGTGGGTGAAAGTTCTTTATTGACCTTGGTTTGACCAACAAAGCTGACTGATGTAGTTGAAAGTGCTGGAAAAACATTTTTTTCTTTTTTTGAACAAATTAGATTATTAAATAAATAATCCAAGTATTCTTACAGAAGCATTAATTACTTATTGCAAGGTTTAAGACTTCTATTACAAGTAGGTTACACCAGTGCTTATCATATGGGGGAACTTTGGACAAAATATTATCAAATGGGCTTCCGTGGTATAGTTTTTGTCCGTTTAGTGGTCTTTGACCTTCCTCATAATGGGCTTGTTCGCATGTAAAGTGGACGAGAGCAGACGGCAGCAGCCGGGGGCGGTGACGAAAATCCGCAGTCAAGTCGGACACGTTCTCCTCCATCAGCCTTCATATAAAGGAAGTTATAAACATGATTACATGCTGTTTGATCATCTGTAGGCTACTTGTAGTTTGTAGAGATGTGAAGAGATGTCCCTTCTTATCCACGTAGATCGACTTCAACAGAGAAGGTGATTTAACGCTAAATATTCCAAAGGACAGCGCACACATGCCCACAGTTCTTTTAATTTACATTAGTGGTTTAATTTGTCTGATCGCATTCAGTAAAATCACTTTTGTTTTGATGATGCTCATAAATGATCAAGTAAGTTTAGAAATGTTCCTACATTCTTGGCAAATTAAAGCATTCATAAAACGAATGAATAGCAGAGGAATATATTAGCCTATATAATGTTTATTGTCACGCTGTTTAAGAGAAGGTTTGGTTATTATTACTTATAAAGTAGCCTACTGAGTACATGGTCAGCAACCATATTAATGAAATAACTGCTCCAGGAAGCACAATGAGTTTTTATAACTATAAAATCAGCTTTATTATTCTTCTCCTAGGTTAGGTCCAGAAATATCAAATTTGTACCTTTGTACAATGTGACTGCATTTAAAAGTCCTTTCAGACTGTCGAGAGGACAAGCAGGTAAGTAGAGGTAGATTATGTGAATCATTTTAGTATGCTATTATCACTGATATTTGTAGCCTATGTCAATTTGATCATTCTTCTTTGCTATAGGATGTTAGGACGATGTTGGGACCATTTTATACAAACAGACAGCATGCCAAGTTGCCTGAAACCCATGCTGATCTTGCCTACCTGTGGACTCTAGCTAATCAGTATAGGGGTGTTGAAGACCTATTCAACATTAGAAAATCCACAATGTCAACCCATCTCCATCACTTCTGTTCCCTGGTGACACATCTGTCACATCACATTTCATGGCCCACATCGCAATTACATTTTCAAACAGCCGGCTTTCCAAATACAGTCTGTGCTCTTGATGGATGTCACATTCCCATTGTCAAACCATTTTGCAACAACCCCAAGAGCATTTTGATACACTGATGTAGCACGGCAACTGGCATTGAATCCTCAGGCTCTGGTACCAGAGGGAATGCACATCATTGCTGATTCAACCTACCCTTTGTTGCTACATTTGATGAAGCCCTACATAGATAATGGGCATCTTACTGTTAGGCAAAGGCTCTTCAACACAAAGCTCAATGCAGCCCGTGTGGCTATTGAGCATGCATTTGGCATCTTAAAGTCAAGGTACAGGAGGCTCACATGAAGGAAGTTGCAAACATCAGTGCTGCAGTCACAACATGTTGCATTCTACACATTTGTTTAGATTCTGGTGACCGGTTTCATGAGGATGAGCACGGTCTTCTTCAACAGGACATTGAGGATCCACACCCACCAAAGCCCAACAACCATGAAGCCTCTCATTACAGAGACATGACTTGTGCCCACCTTTAAGGATAAGATACACTTTAGTTTGAAGTCATACCCCCTTTTTCCCCCCTCTTTCATTTACATTTGTGAGCTGGTGTGCAGTATGCCACAGAGTGATGTGATGCACTTCAGGTCAAATGCAAAGTTCAAAGTAGTAATACAATATTGCAAAGTTTAAAAGGCTCTAAGGAGGGTTACATCAAATGTGTAAATGTCATTATAACTGATCTAATGACTTTAACTTTGAGACGGTTACTTTACAGTTTTAATCCCAAGGCATTTTGATTTGAAGTGCCTCTACATCATCAAGACTTCTGCTGTGCCTCCGAGGGGCAGCTCATGGTAACTGGGTGGGAAGAACCCAGGCTGAATCAGCAGGGGATCGTGGGAGTATTTCACCACTGGGAATGTGAACCATCTAACCACTGCTCATTTTCTGGTGTTTCAGTTTCTTTATGTATCAATAAGACCAAGCCAAATAATATCATTTAACATCTTTTATTTTTAGTGATTCTTTCAGCAACCTAATCATTTCTTGTTGCTGCTTTCCAATTTCTTTCAGTTGGGTTAAGACTTGACCCATGCAGGTCACCATTTTCTTTTCACGTGACCTCCTTTTTCTTTTAGTTCTTTTCTTTCACTTCTGGCCTTACCAGTAACTCCAACGCAATCGTTCTCTCAGCATGGGGTCGGTATGTATTATGAAATGATGTGGCGCTCTTTTTCTGTGCTGTATGTTTTGTAGTGGGGATGGCAGTTGAGGGACCAGGCTGGTGATCTTCGTTGTCGGATGGATGAAAAACTTCTGAGAGTGTTTGACTGGGAAGGAGTGGTAATGGATTTTGACTTGGGAAGAGTGGTGTGGAAATAATGGTGTGAAATTTGTCAAGTTTCTTCCTTATTTTATCCAGTGTGAATGTGTATCCTCTCTGTGAAGGCATGTTCCAGTTTTATGTAAAAGCTGTTTTGTTGTTGTTGTAGATGTGGGTGT
Source organism: Etheostoma perlongum (assembly GCA_026937815.1). Taxonomy (NCBI): domain Eukaryota; kingdom Metazoa; phylum Chordata; class Actinopteri; order Perciformes; family Percidae; genus Etheostoma; species Etheostoma perlongum. Next base: position 12,116,813 of record CM049375.1, on the reverse strand, counting down.
GTGTTGTCTGGCTAGCTACAATAGCAGCAATGTAGTTATGTGTGTGAATTCTACATTGCAGTGTTGTTAAAAGCAGTAACATTATATTCTAATCCTTAGATTACAAACAAATTCACTGTACCTGTCTGGGATTCTGGCTGTGCGGATAAAAATGGATGGAAGCTGCCTGAAGAGGATGACTGGAGTGTGGGTAGGGGGAACTATAGGCTGGGGAGTAGGAGTAGATGTAGGGCCCTGGTTGAGTAGAGGTTGAGGAGTGGTGATGGTTGCTGGCTGTGTATGGACTGGAGTGTGGGTGGGGGAGGGGGGGGACTATAGGCTGGGGAGTAAAAGTAGGGCCCTGATTGAGTAGAGGTTGAGGAGTGGGGAAAACAGGGGGTTGGGTCACAACCCTTGCTATTTGTGGCTTTACAGCACAGAAAGAGAGACAGAACATTGAAAAGAATGGTCAACATGTATTTTCATATTCATGTTTGGCATAGTAAAAAGAGAATGTACCTTGATTGTTTTCTGTAGTTCTAATCTGCTCCATCCACATGTATAATGGTATTAAGGTAACTGACTTTTCTTTTTTTTTTACTCAACAGTTATCAGTCTTTCAGCTATTTCTCTGCTCACTCTAAGCATGATAGCACCACGGCTATCCTCACGGTGACGCAGATTTTGTCCTCCATTGTTTGTGATCAAAACCAGGTTCTGCAGGTTTAATGCCATCAAATGACTTTTTACAGTGGTCAAGATAATCCGATATTCTAACCTGTGGGATTCCTCAACTAAACATATTACATTGAAATTGACTATACCTATCTATATGTGTGTGTGTGTGTGTTTCTGCCAATTGTATTTAGTTCCTTCTCATTTTTCTGCATTGCTGCATTTTGTAATGGCTCATTATTATTTAACACATTATTATTTAACACAATAATGTATGTATGTATGTATGTATGTATGTATGTATGTATGTATGTATGTATTATTTATTATTATTATTATTATCAGTGCTCACACAACATGAAACCTCTTAATGCACAACATGAGACCTACAAAATAATAATGTTTAATATATTACACAGAAAAAGAGCAAATCCGCTCTTTTTATTTAGTGTAGAGGCCGGCGTTTCCCAGCATGCACTGGGTCCGCCTGGCTCTTGCAGTTGGTGAAAAGCAACTGCGCTGCCTGCGTCCATAGTCGGGATCAAGTCGGACACTGATCTAACCGGCACGCATTGGGCGGCGATCACCGATGATCAATTCAGCGCAGACCTGACTCATCTCGAACGAGCCTAGTGTCTACTTTGACTTGAAAAAGTTTGTCAACAACTGGGTTACGCAACAGGAACTTATACGCATCTTTATAGGTTTTATCCGTAAGCCCATTGGCTGTCACGCCCATCTCTCATCATATTAGCCAATCATTGAACGGAGTACTTATTTGGGGTGGTTGCCAATTTTCTCACACGCGTGCGCTATTCAATGTTGTGATTTTAACTGAAGCAACATGTCTGCCTCCATGGTGCGAGCGACCGTCCGAGCCGTCAGTAAAAGAAAGATACTGTCAACAAGAGCCGCACTGACACTGGTAAGTCGTAAACTGGGGTTATAAACTCATATAAAGACTTTTCTGTCCTTTAAAACATTTTTATTTTGAAAGTTAGCTAGGTGTTAACGAACATCGGCCCTTATGTAGCTAGGTAGCGTTACCGTTACGTAATCCAAAGTTAGCTAAGCTAGGTGGCTAGCTAGGTAATCATCTCATCTGTGACTTGAACGTTACAAGCATTAGCTACAACTCGGTTTGTACTTTTACGGAGCTTTCCCATCGTGTTGATGAGCTTATATCATCTGATGGGCACACAAGGTCGTCCGTAAGGTTATAATTGCCCTGGGCTGACCGAGATGTGACGTTACATCTCTGCTCTGTTCCTTAATAACGACAGTTAACTGAATATTAAAAATTAAACACAATTTAAAACAATAAAAATAAAGTACAACGGTTAACCAAGGTAACCATCTATTACACAATTTGGAAAACAATACACAAGTTAAAATGGTCTTAATTTATGAGAGAAGAACTGTAATATGCAGTACTAAAGATTGTAAATAACACGTCATTTGTGGCTAGTTTTGACAGCTCCAGGTGTATTTAATCGATCAGTGGAAATGAAGAATAAAAAGGAGAAGAGCCTTCCCAGTTACCAGATATTGATACTAGTTGGTGATTATGGACGCTTGTTGTGGTCCAACACCTAATAGAAAACGTTGTTTTTTCCTTTAATTTGTCACGTCTCAATCTGTGATGTCTTCGCGTTTATTCTACTGAGACATCCGTGGCATGTCACCATCTCTTTCCAAATTTTCTTTTAGCTGTCTTATAGAGGAAAATGTACCAGAAAAGAATCGATATTTAGTGGTAAAGTACTCTCACTGTTGCAGGCTGTCAGTGCAGAGTCATGGTTTTGATATTATGGGCGGGAGAAACTTGTTCTGATGCTGACGACCTCTGCTGTTGCGAGATAGTGTGTGTGTGTGTGTGTGTGTGTGTGTGTGTGTGTGTGTGTGTGTGTGGTGTGTGTGTGTGGGTGTGTGGTGTGTGTGTGTGTGTGTGTGTGTGTGTGTGTGTGTGTGTGGGGTCCGAGATAAAGAGTGCGCTGAAGTAAACGCCAAGTAGTTGGAATTCCCTCAAGGCGGAGGCAACGGCTGATGATGTGTGATTGGGTTCTGCTGTAGTTACTTTCCTGACCTGTCAGGGACTAAGGTCTATGATAAACATACGTTTTACCAAGTGATGCACCATACACGATATACCTTAACACCTTCATATAGGGATGGGCAATATGGAGAAAATCAAATATCAAGTAGTATTGACCAGATACATCAATGTCGATATTGCGGTGATACTGTGGGGTTGACTATTGGTGCTTTTCACAAAATATTTTCCCAATGACATGTTAGATAAATAATGTGGATATAATGACTAAGTGGGTAAAGGTAAATAATAAAACTGCTAGTTAGTCTGGTAGGTTCAGAAAATTACATATTAAACACATATTACGATATCCAAAATTTAAGACAGTGTCTAGTCTCATATATTATTATTAAATGGAATATTGATATATTGCCCAACTTTCATATAATAGTTAATATTAAACTGCAGAATAGCAATCATATCCTTTTTATAAATTAAGATTATAGAAATAATAATTGAAGATCTAGTACAAAATACTTGCATTTCTATTAACTGTACATTCTAAGGACCAGTAAGTAAAACATTTTTCTTTTAGAGATTAAGGAGATTCACCAGTTACACTTGGTTGACAGTGTAGTCATGGAACAACTCCAGGCTGTGACACAGTTAGGATAAAATGGACATTTGGCATCAGTAGCTGCACACATACAGATGAATGCACCGGCTTTACGGGATTAGCACCGTTTGGATAATGTGGTTCACCGCAGTCTCCCAAATGCCTCCATGTAAAAGCCCAAACATTGTGATCTTTTCTGCATCTTCATCCACTCAATTACAGCAGGAGCGACAGGGGTGCAGGTTCAGTCTTTATACTGTAGGTTATTGCTTATTTCAGACAGTGTGCAGTGTTAGCCCCTGCAACAGAAACTTCTACCAGTGGGGACAGCACCATAGTCTTATTCTCTATTGTCATTATTTTTGCTCAGTATGTTTGAAACAGACACAATTTTGCCAAAATACATAGCTTCCATCTGAATCCAGCATATACATTGTAACCTTTTTATCTCCTGTTGTGTTTTCTTTAGACTCCAGCAGCTGTGAACAAGGTCAGGTTGCTGCTGCAGAGCAAGCCCGAATATGTGAGTAACTGATACAACCTTAAAACATCGTGTCATCAAACAGACAGTGCTGCTCTAAATCACGGTGCTGTGTTGTTTTGAGTGTTTTAACTTTTCAATAAATTAGGCTTTTCTCATCAAAACAATTAATCCTGCTTTGGGTTATTAAAATGTTAAAACCTTTTTAATATTTAAGAACATGTTATCTTAAACCAATATCTGAGGGGACAAAATAATGCTGCACAATCACCTTTGACCTTCCTTTGCTAACGTCACACCTGTTTTTAGTTTTTAACAGATTTATTGAACTGAAATGTAAAGGTGCTCTAAGAAAAATCTTTAGTAATATCTAGAGGCAGCAGAATAATGCAACATCTTTTATCCAGTGTTTGCTGGGAATGCTACAGCAAAAAAAAAAGATGTCACTTGACATAAGGGCTGGGCGATATGGAGAAAATCAGATATCGCCATATTCTTGTCCTAATACCTCAATGCCGATATTGTGGCAATATTATAGGGTTGACGATTGGTGCTTTAACAAAATATCTTCACAATGAGATTTTATATAAATAATCATCAGTAATGTAGATATAATGACTAGGTGGGTAAAGGTAAAAATAACAGAAGAGCTAAAACAGTCTGGTAACACAGAATATGACATCACTTTAATGTAATGCAGCCTTTAAAACCAGGAAAAGACAACACTTTACAATATTACGATTTTCAAAATCTAAGACAATATCTAGTCTCATATCACAATATCAATTTAGTATTGATATTTGACTACTTGATATACTAACTTCAGTTCTATGAGAAGTGCAAGGACAGGAAGAGTGAGACGGTGCCCGGGCGAGAGATGTGACAATACAGCTGTTTCATACACCAGACTTATAACGTGGACCTGCAAATGCACATTCAACCCACATTAGACCCATTCATACCAGTCAGACATTACTCTGGCACCTTATGGCAGCAGACGTCAGTTTCAGTGTAGTTCATATACTTCTCTGTTGAACAGTAACGTTCATGTCCGTATTTGGCCATAGTTCCTTGTGACAATGAATTGTAATGTCTGTCTGGCTCTTCCTAGATCGGTTTGAAGGTTGGTGTGAGAACACGTGGCTGTAATGGACTGACTTACACGCTGGAATACACCAAGGATAAAGACACATCTGATGAGGAAGTGCTGCAGGATGGTAAGCTAAGTCTTATTTCTGTGCTTTCCTTGTAGTAAAAATAATTTGAATGTTTGGGATATGGAGACAATGAGATAGCCTTTATAGAGAATGATTCACAGCATGCGTTGCTGTCTGCCACAGCAACCTTTTTTGATACTACCACGTAGGTGCTGAAGATGGAAAGGTTCAATTTCCTCACATAGTGGCTTTAATAAAACTATTTTTTTGTTGAGTTAAGAGAAGGGCTGTTTCACAGTTTGCAGCGTAACATTCTGGCTGAGTATTGACACCAAGGTTAGAAGAACTTGGGAGTAGTGACCGCTCTACTGTGACTCTCTTGCAGGCGTGAGGGTGTTCATAGCGAAGAAGGCTCAGCTGACCCTTCTGGGAACTGAGATGGACTTTGTGGAGTCTAAACTTTCCAGTGAATTTGTCTTCAACAATCCAAACATAAAGGGCACATGTGGCTGTGGAGAAAGCTTCAACATGTGAGCATCATGGAGCCTCCGTCCTCCCGCAACCTCCCCGCTCCAAACCCTGTCCCATCCATAAAGCCTGAGAGACTGAATGTTGACGAGGAAGACAAACATGAGGAAATCTGTGAAATATGGACGTGCCTGCGTTCCTACCAATGCTCTTGCTGCAGACCACTCGCATCCACACACGTGTGAAGCCCAAAAATGCAAATTCATGCTTCGAGGAAGGTTTTAATAGGCTATGTAGTCAAAACTATCTCAACATGTTGATTTTGGGTTCAGATACCTCTGATCTTGGCAATTGCTTTTGTATACGCGGCCATGCATCTAAAAAACCTAAGGACCTCAAAAGCAAGATGTTTTTTTAATTTAGTGACTGGCTGCCATTTGACACACACAAACGGACTTCTTTTTAGAAATTAAGTCAAATTTCACCATGACTTGTGTGCAGTAAGAAATGTTACAACATGGCCTAGGAACATGCTCACTGAATCTGAGAGATGTTCAGGTTTAAGTTGTTCAAGCTACCAGGATGACGCATGATACTGTTGAATATTCAGTTTTTAAAATTTGAATCTATCTACCAAAATCCATAAAGAAACATCAGCTGTTATATATATATATATATATATATATATATATACATACATATAAACACTGTAAGACAGTGTACCCCATCACCCAGTGTCATGTACCCAGCAGTATGCAAAAGTGGAAGCGTTTGAGTGTCTTGAAACTTCTTTATTAGTTTATAAAATGTATATTTATCTCTGTGTGTGTGTGTATATAGATAAAGAATGTATATCTCCCTTGAACCACGCAAGGGCACAAAAAAATAACGCACAAAACGAGTAATCCTCACTTATGAGGAATAAACATTTGTTTTTTTTTGCTTGATCAAAGCCAGGACTTTGTGTTTGTACTGTGCAATATCTCCGTGTACATATGAAATAATAAATGGCTAAATCTAGTAACATAAAATTGTGTGGCCACTTTTTTGCAAATTGACTTTAGGATTTGTGCCAGGATGATTGTTGCATCCTAACTGAAATAACAAATTTAGACCAGTTGTCATGGAGATGGCTCAGTTGGCATTAGAATCTTCATTTCAGTTGTCATGGTGATGGTATAATTGTCAGAACCAGATGGATTCACTGTTGCATCTTCGAGTTCAGGTTGAACTGTCATCACTTCTTTGCTGTTGACTTGGCTGTGTTCAGGTAGAAGGCAGTAAAGTCATTTAAAATGCATGTTGCAGGGATTTCACATTACTGAAATGGGCACTGTGGTTTTTTTAGGATCCTTTGGGGTCATGGACAATCAAAACAAGGATGGAGATTCTGACAGAGAGTCTTATGGGCTTAAGGTAGTGAAAAATTATACATACAGTATTTATTGTTACAAATAGCTCAGAACAAATTTGCCACATTTTCATTCTGAAAAAAGTTGTTTTTGAATGCTGTGTAAAGGATGATTACAAGGGGACATACTGGCTTTTATAGTAGCTATAGTTATCTTAAAAAGCAACTTAAAACTAGTAATTAAAATTGAAATGCACATCAAAACTGCTGTTATTGACTACGAGGCAACAGAATAAGCTGTAAATACAACACTGAGATGTTATTACCCAAAGGTGTGAAGACAAACATGTTATTGCAAACAGTTACCAACTGAGTAATATTATTGGTCTTTCCAAATTCATGAGGAACATATCTAGCTCTGTCTAGCAGCTAAACGCCTTGCTATGTTCACTAAGTTTGTCTGCCGTTTTAGCACTTAGTGTATGGGGGATTACCAAAACGTTTGCGTTGAAAACAGATGCTTGCAGAAATTTCACTGGTAAAAAGGTGAAACAGTAAAGCTGAAGCCGGAAAACCAAAACAATGAGCTGAAAGATGTTAAAAAGCTCAGTTGCGCTGAGAGAAACGGCAGAGTCAGGTGATCATTCTCTGCTTGTTTGTCACTAGGAGTGACCTCTTTTGCGTTTCACGTCTTTTGATCCGCTGTTAATAAATAAAAATAAATAAAATAATTAAAATATTGATGATCACAGCTTTACATTTATTGGTGTTGAGATCATTTCAGTGTTAAACCTCAGCGGATGGGGCCAATGTTTGTTTTCCTCCTGAAAAATGTAAGTTGCCTCCCCTTGATTATGTACAGTACAGTATGTATACAAATAAAACAAGGCCAAGTGTTGACTAAAAAAACAAAAGGGTAAGTGGATAACTACCCACTGAATTCATCATATCATATGACTTGTGGTAGCAAAATCACTGTGAAGTATGATGTGTTTGGCAGAATCTTCATAAATATTTCAGCTCTGTGTCAGTTTTCTGTGAAACTCCCTCTCTACTACCTGTATCTGCTACTCCTTTCAGATTTCAGAGTTATTGAAGGCTTTGGATAACTGGAAATCACCAACTATTGACCCCCGAAACATCAGCTCCACCCTACAGAACATGGGGACAGTCACTTCTAACACTAATGGGACCCTTAGATCAAGAGCCTTCCTCCCTGAAAACATCAGCCAGTTGTCCAAGTGTCAGTTTAAAAGGCGCGATCATCTGAGAAAAAGCTTACAAGCCTCCGTACCTGTTCTTGCCCCTATCACTGGAGTGGCCTCCTCTCAAGAGGGACAGCTGCAGCCCAGTTTACCATCCTCAAATCATGTCATCCTTCCACATGTGATGCTGCCCTCTGACTCGGTCTGCTCTACTGTAGGAGAGCCCCGAGATGCATCCACACATCCTGGGTGTGCAGGCTTGGACCATACAGCAGTTCTGTGACCCACTGAGGACGCTGCCTGAACAGTTTCCCCAGACTGGTAAACAAACAAGTACACGTTACATTCACAAACACATATAGATGCCTTATTGCTCTCCTTCCACACAACTAGCAAGCAAACTCATGACTAGGAACACATCCTTCGACTAGTCTATATCCTCGACGTTCTACTTCCGGGATTGCTCTGGTGCCGCAGGAAATTCCGCCGGATGTCTTTTTTCGCCGATGTCCTTTACTTCCCCATTGTTTTGTGTTGGAATTCTAAACTCCAGTGGATTTATGAGGACCATGGATAACTGCTCCTTAGAGCTCTGCAAGGTAAATTGAGACAGACAGCTAGCTAGACCATCTGTCCAATCTGATTTTTCTCTCTCACGACTAATACAACCTTTGAATGTACACAGGTTCCACTAAAACAAGTTCCTTCCAGAGGCTATTTTGCAGCTACTCTGTGCGGAGCTTAGTGCTGCCCATGACGATTGATATTGGTGGAAAGAAATGCAGATAAACCAGAGCACATTTTCTCTCCCACACTCGGGAATGCTGTGTGGACTAGCCAGACCCTCCTTCGCAGCGCTGTGGAGGAAGGTCTGGTAAAGCGAGACTATCCTACTAATGTCAGGGTTCTACTGTAGGCTGGAATGACCATACCTATTTAAAGGAGAATTCCGGCCAATTCCAACACATTCCAACAGAGCTATACGTGTTGAAAATCGACCGGGAATTCTTCTTTCTTACCCACTATGGAGCATAGAAAAATACAAAATTGTTTTGGTACGTAGATAGACCAATAAGTAGATTAATAGTGGATCCTTCACTAATTGTTGTAATAATTGATCCTGATCCAGAGCCAACCAGTGAATGGTTCTTTGAGGACTTGACGGACCTCCAGATGAAGCTGTTTTCAGGTGCCTTAAAGAAATCTGGAGTCCCAAGAAACTCTCAGACAGTTAGGAAAACTCATCAGAACCCACATCTTTACCACTCGGTTGAAGACAAAGACACAGAAAATAAATAAAATCAAATTGAAACCAGCAAATAGTTTGCTTTTTTTTTACATAGCACTTCTGTTTGAAAGATCACAGCTGCAGTACTTACAAAGACAATAACAATAGAAAAACAGGAGCAACTGTAATAATAAGAAGCCTTGAACACATCCTAAATATACCTGATTTATCTCTCAGCATATTTAACCCTCTGAATCCGATTTACTTATATTTGTTTGTTGCACACATGGCATAATTCCTCTAAAATACCAGTTTAATTTTCACATATTTGACCTCCAGGGAAAAAAGTCAAACGATTTTTATGTTTGATAGCCTGAATATTATGTCAATCAACTACTGCAAAAAAACGAAACAATCATCACCATTTTACTTTATCTTCACCTGTGTCATGCTGTGCAATTGGCAAGATTTGCCACTTGCTACTTTGCAGCGAATGCCATGAAGGATGTAATGACAGCTTTAAAAACAATGTGTTGTTGCGTGGGAGGTCAAGCTGTACTGCTACCACGACCCCCAGCTGCCTCTATGGTTTATTCATTTGCATTTTGATTTGCAGATAAGAATGTGTTATGATTTTGTGATGAAAAGTAGTTTTTATAAAATAAAACGTGGGCTGTGGGTATGATTTCAGCAGACTGACATGCATTGACCTCGTTACATGTGAAATTCATTGTTTAAATTCTGTCCAACAGCGCACAGTTGCTGAACTTAGAAAATGTATTCATCAGACAGACTGTAATAGAAAATGAATTGAGAAGTAAAGGGGTTTTTGTGACATCCAAGTGTGATAATACATTGGCTCAGCTCATCTGTACTTAGGTTCATTTGCAATTTGAGCTGAAGCTAAGATTGACTGCACATTCTGGATGTTAAGTCGCAATCATTTTACAGGGCACCTGGTCCTGGATGATTATAGGCAATTATGGAGATTTAGTTTGAAAGCACCTGCCACCTAAGTCTCTCTCTCTTGCTCTCACATAAAGGCTCGCAAAGCCCATTGACTCCCTCCCCTCCCCTCCCCAGTTATGTTGGTCTATAACAGTGCTTTCATCTCAGACCTGCAGCAGCCCATCACTGTCCAACAGGCGACTAAACCTTGCTTTACAGAGCAGAGAGAGGAACACTGCAGTGCCAAAGGCACAACACAGGTAAGAGAAGCTTGTCACACAGGAAAGCTTGCTTAATGCTTATTTCACCAGGCTTTGTGTGATGTCATGAATCCAAACTAGTGGGTAATGATTTAGATAACTTAAAAAATTATACTTTGATGTTGTCATGTTTTGTGTGAGATTTGCATTGCTTTAGAAAAACAACGCTGTCAGTAAAACAGACACTTACAGTTACATTCATTGATATACCAAATTCAGATACATTCTACATGTACCAATTTAATTTTCCTGGCAACGATTTCTGAAGATGATACTGGAACTAGCAGCCAATCACAGTCCAGACTGTGGGTCTGTGTGCAACGAGTCCGCAGCTCTGGGGGGCCAGGGGCCACCGGTGCTGGTCGACGCCTGGCTGGTCCCCACTTTCTTCGGCCTCATCATGCTGGTCGGCCTAGTCGGGAACTCGCTGGTCATCCATGTAGTCACCAAGCACCAGCAGATGAAGACCGTCACCAACTTTTACATAGGTAAGATTTCTGAAGTGCAATAAGGCCAACTCTTTTTTGGAAAACTTTTAGTGTGTCCAGTAAAATAAATATGGGAAGTAGGATGCCCCACACAGATGTTAATAATAATAATAATTAAGAAGAAAAAAGAGAAAACATAGATGTAAGGACTTTTTCTGCAGGGCATAGATGAATCAAACGAAAGCCGCCCTGTGGAGCCTTCTTGTAAACAAACACATTTTAGTTTGATTTACATTCAGTGTTACTCACCAAAATGCATTATGTGTATCTTTAGGGTCTAATTTTTCTTCCTCATAAAACACGAGTATTCTGAATCCAGAATTGTGAAGGTGATTGACAGCAGCACCTTCAGTCAGGGACTGATTGCACCAATGTGCAGGTCAGAGAGACACAGGAAGTCCTACTTACTAGCGACTATAAGGTTTTATAATGCACAGAAATAGCTCTGCACTTTAGGTAGTAGTATTTATTTTTTGTATATACACTTATTAGGTATTGAAGATATCTGGGGAAATGTGTGATGTTATATTTGTCTTGAAGCTGCTGTGGCGCTGTACTTTCCTTTATTAGGATTAATAAAGAATGACGACAAGGTACCGGAAGCCAAGTCATTCAGGTCCTATCCCCTGACCAGTGGCCTATCATCACCTTAAACTAATCGAGTCCATGCCTGACCTCAACCAATCGTGCTGCTATGCAGGCCGGGTCTTTTCAAGAAACCAAGTGGGATTCATAATAAGCAGTCTTCTTCCCTGCCTTTACTGACATATTGCAGCATATCTGGATGTCTATCTGGACTATTAGTAGCTCAAAATGTAACGTGGCACCCAGAGTATATTTTAATTGACCTACTTTTTTACTTTTTTCCTGAGTACATTTTTTACACAAGTCATTTTACATCTTGAGTTAACTTTATTCAAATACCCATGTGGAGACTCACTTTAGCATAACGCTCCATATGGCTACTCAAGATCAAAAACTCCACTGGGAACATTAAAGCTATCATTCTCTTTCTGTTTTACTTTAGTTGGTTGGTTGGTCCAGAGAATACAATGTGCAAGTTCTGTTATGTAAAAAGTTGTATTAGGTGTTATACCTTTATCAGTACTCATCCCAACCAACAACACTGCTGTTCTGTTCATCTGCTTCTGTCCTCTTGATCAGTTTAATTTACTTTATTTTACCAGTTAATCCAATAATGTTGATAACCAAATCAAATGACAGTCACGTTGACAGTGACAGTGTTTATCATGCTCTTGTTGGTCCAACAAAAATGAAACCGTATCTAAGCCTATTTGGCGACAGAGCCAGTTAAGAGTAGAAAAAACTGTGGGAGCAGTGGGAAATCTGAGGTTTTTACTCACAGGGATTTCTCTGAAATATGTTGACTTCATTATTTGAAGCTTTAGCAGCTTTTCACATGAACATCCGACATTATAACTTAATAGACATGAGGAAAAATATGAAAATGCATTGTAAAACAGATGAAAAGTTCAACAGTGAGAACACAGGTTAGTTGGTGAAAGCCAGAAACCTCAGCACCTACAATGTTATTGGTATTAGTACAGTTACTTAGAACTTTTTATTGAAAGATGGGCACCATTAATGACGTTGATGGAGGACAGTTAGAACATTCTCTGATTAGAACTGCCAGGTGAACTTGTATACAACCCACGTTTTGTTTTAAGTTGATGTTTGTTCTGTTGTTCCTGATGTTTTTTATTTTTTCTCTTCCTTGTACTTCTGGACATATTCTCCTGTGGACTTGACCATGTACTGTACATAAGAGCGTGTAAATGTTATGACCCCTTGTAAAGAATATTGTGTATAAAAAATAGTTACTTATGGTATTTTGCCAATTTGAGTGCATCTCTTCATCCATTTCTCTGTTTAGGAATCACTGTTCTTGTTCTCTTTCAGTAAACCTGGCCACAACCGACATCTTCTTTTTGGTCTGCTGTGTTCCCTTCACTGCCACACTGTACCCACTGCCCAGCTGGATCTTTGGAGAGTTTATGTGCCAACTGGTGAACTACCTTCAGCAAGTGAGATACGCACAAACACACAAAAAGGCCTGGAACTGCTGGAGACAATGGTGCTAGTACTATCATGGCATGGTGACCAACACATCATACTACAATACTTTAATAATAGTATAAAGTCCCATGAGACATTGTTACATTATGAACATTATATTATCTGCAGAATAACTACTATAAGATGTACAGCTACCTAAATAATGCAAAAAAATAAACTTAACAAACAAAACACAAGACCTTGAAAATGTAATGGAAAGTTTTCTTTGCAGAGTAAACGTATAAAGTGTCAAACAGAAACAACCCATCTTCGTGTTTCAGGTGACTGCTCAGGCAACATGCATCACTCTGTCAGCTATGAGTGTGGACCGCTGCTACGTGACCGTCTATCCTCTGCAGTCACTGCGACACCGCACCCCACGCATGGCTCTGGCCATCTCTGTGTCTATCTGGATAGGTATCACACAAACACACATTCATAACCCTACACACATTGGCAATAAGACTGTGGGAACAGCGTATTGCCTCTGTTTACCTGAATAACCATCCCTTTGATGTTAATTATTCCCTGCATTAAATCAAAGTTAGAAAACTTAAACCAGCTCATTTGACTGACTTTGTTGATGTGATAAAAACAAAACAAACCATCCCAGCAATTTTCTGAAAGAATGACTAGAGAGCAATTGGAGATTTTCCAGTTGCTTTTCACATGGTCTGTGTTTTGGTTTGGAGCCAGCATCTTGTGGCAATAAGGGAAACTCTCTCTGTGTAACATCCTGCTCTGAGTCACACAGTCATGTCCTCTGCCCACCCTAGGCTCCTTGCTTCTGTCGATCCCCGTAGCCGTGTACCAGCGTCTAGAGGCAGGATACTGGTTTGGTCCTCAGACGTACTGCAATGAGGTCTTCCCCTCGGCCCGCCTGCAGAGAGCCTTCATCATTTACAGCTTCCTGGCTGTCTACCTGCTGCCCCTTCTCACCATAACCGCCTGTTACGCCTTCATGCTCAAGCGCATGGGGCGACCCAGTGTGAATCCCATCGACAGCAGCTACCAAGTAAGAGAAAGATATGGAGTTTTTTCACTTATTTATTAGAACACAATGTATTTCTGATCATTACAAAGTCTCCCTAACTCCAGCTTCAGGCTCATGCAGAGCGAGCAGCAGCGGTGCGGGCGCGAGTCTCCCGGATGGTGGTGGTGATGGTGGCCCTATTCCTCATCTGCTGGGGCCCCATCCAGGTCTGCATCCTCCTGCAAGCTTTTGGCCTCCGCAGTTACGTCCTATACAAGGTAACCTACTCTCTATTATGTTTGATGCTGTAGGTAGGTAGGTGGTAGGAGTAGGGGTAGGGATAGGGGGTGTACACAAATACATTTGCAGTCAATTTCACCCCGCCAGGACAACAGGAACTTGAAATGGTAAAACAAAATGGGGGAAAATACTTTCCGGATATTGAAAATACCTAGAGTTTTTATTATTCTTTGAGATAAGGTGTGGATCTACAGTCTAAGTTTACCTCTTCCCAGCAATGGCAGTGGGTGACAGAAATGGATGCTGTTGCTTCAAAAACTGTGACATGGATTGATGCCTTGCATTTAAATCTGTCTTAATTCTGCATCCACAGCTGAAGATTTGGGGTCACTGCATGTCTTACTCTAACTCTTCCGTCAACCCGCTGGTTTACGCCTTCATGGGCAACAACTTCAGAAAGGCCTTCAAGCACGCCTTCCCCGCCATATATCTGTGGCGCACGAGGGCGAGAGTCAGGGTGGGAAACATGGACGCAGAGGACGGGGGAGAGACGGATTGCCAGGCACCCAAGGGAGAAGCAGAGATGCAATTTCTTTCATCTGGGTCTTAAAGGTCATGCTGGGCATTTGGACACTGTGCACTCATTGTTTATTTATAGTTTGTGCTGGAGATGAGAGCAGTGTACACACACACACACACACACACACACCACACACACACACACACACACACACACACACACACACACACACACACACACACACACACACACACACGAGGAGCAAAACCTGCCATGTGATCTTTTAAAAGGACAAACCAATCCAATCACGAGACTCTCATGACCCTCACAAGCTGCAGAAACACAATTATCTTTGTCACATTTTTGTCTGTACTGATGCAGTCAGTGTTCTGGACCTCCTGGTTGTATCTTCACAGTTTCTCCAGGAGGTGAAGAAAAGTGTGTAGGACAAGTGTTCTGGGTTAAACACATTTTATCAAACAATACAAATTCTGCATGGTCTGTCCTGTTTTCAAGGGTTCACTGTTATCTCCGGTTTCTTTTACTTGTTCTTTTTCCCAGTGTGCCCTGTTTTTTGTGTTTGAGTAAAAGCAGGTATGCACTGAATTGTTTATTTTGTGACCATTGATGGAGCTTAATCTTTGTACAGAGTGGTTAGAGATTCTTGCTATTCTAGTAAAACAATTATGATTCAACTAAATTCATCATTTGTAGCAACAGAATCAGCCTGCAAAAAGTGGAACAGCATGTACATAGAACCCCTTTTAACTGTTTCTAGCAAATTGTTTCCTTATTCTGTTGTCCAATGCTGTCCTGGTCTGTCCTCAGTGGGAGTGGGATAGGATGCAGTCAATTTTCTAAAGCCCCAAAAACATGCTTCTTTGCCTGTGAGTCTATGTTATGCAGGTAATGTTAATGTGTGCAGTAGGAAGCATTATTGCATTTACACCCTAGAAAATACATGGAATAAAACAATTCATAAAAATAAATCTGAGAATAAGTGATTTCACTTTTTGACCATCACTGATTTGAAATGTATTTTCCCATATAGGGAAAAATTGAGCAACTTACATAAACAGGTTCATCTGCTGCAGGGTTTCATCCCTTCACTACAGTTATTTTTAATACAGTGACCGAAGTCTTAGTTCAATAAACAGTCGATACTACATTGCTTACTGTGAGATTAATAGTTGACAATGTTGAGCTGCTTTGCACAAAAATTGTTTGTCTGTCTAACTCGTTTGTGTCTGCCGTATGATCCCCCGGATAACAATTTTTGGTTCCCAGAACGTTCGTTTTTGGTTGCGGGAACGTTTGGTTGTGTTTTGGTTGTGTGTTGGTTGTGTGTTGGTTGATCGGAAAGGTTTCTTAACATTCTGGAAACGTTTTTGGTTACATCGAACATTCTCAGAACTTTCCCCTAACGTTATCATAACGTTGCAATCTTTAGAGAACGTTACCCGAACGTTCTTATTTACATTCCCCTAACCTTTAAAAAACAACCATGATATATATATATATATACACACACAATAATCAGAATCAGTTTTTTGAATGTGAGAGCTAGGGGCCCTTCTATGATAGCATCAAAATCAACATTTTTAAAACACTAAGAAGGCTCGACACAACATGAGACTCAACACATGAACTCAGCATTGAGAACATTGTTTGTGCACAAAGAGATTACTAAAAAGAAAAGATTTGGAGCAGCTCACTGCTTGACTAACATGGCAAGATGGCGGCTAAAGTGAGTTGTTCACTTCAGCCAAACTTTTCTTTTTGGTCAACCTGATCAGAACTGGAATATAACAAAGCCATACAAGGTAAAGAGTTTAATGTTAAACCACAAACCCTCCCATTACAACCACAACATCATTAAACTGTAAAGTATTTCACTTACTTTTTCGTGTGCTTGCTGTCCGAAGAAGAGGCCACCCCTACTGGTTTGGGGGTGTTACGGTTTGGTTTGTAAACTGAATTGAAGAAGTGAATTTTCTCAGTTGTGAAAATCGTTCAATTGATAGATTATTTTTGTAAGTATTTTTACTAATACAGTTAAAAAACCGAAGTCAAGCACAAAAGTATTGTTTTAAGGTAAATTGATATTAGCCTTAAAATAAATAGATTATCTTGCTATGCTGTTTATCTTACATAGATTTTATGAGTCCAAACATTTTTGAGTGAATCTAAATAAAGTGACTGCAAACCTTTATGCTACTTCAAAAACTCAGAGCAACCAAAAACAACCAAACGGGACGTTGTGTGGAGGTACAGCGCAACCGCAGGGGAACGTTACAGTTGGTTGGTTCTCTTAACGTTTAGGGAACGTTATAACCCGGAAGGAACGTTCCATAACTGTTAGTTTTTGGTTTGGTTCGAACTAACCATTAGAGAACCATAAAGTAACGTTCCCTAAACGTTCTGTGTTAGTGGGGCCCGGTGCGATCAAATTTTTGTGGCGTGACAGTGGAGCCATGGACTAGGTAAACCCCGCCCAGGGTGATTTGATTTCGCCCTGCAGCTCATCGCTCATTCTCAAATCTATTGAACTTGGTTTGGTCTGGTGATAGCCAGACTAGTGGAGCCAATCTGTCCAGATCTAAATTGATGTTCACCAATGACAGACATTTGCCAAACAGACATGTCCCAGCCAATGGGGTGGCTGGCTGACAATGTGGGCCTTATGATGCAGACAACATTTGTATAAAACATTTTAGAGTGCACATGAACGAATAAAACAGTGCAACATGTGACAACCCAAGCCTGGATTATCAGGTGAGAAAGCCAACATTTGTGAATAGTGAAGGTAGGCTACCCATGTGAATGTTGAAACAGGTTTTTCTTGCTGTAATCATATCATATTGGATTGATTTGTCTAACCCAGACTGCTGAATCCAAGTTGCTCCAGATAAACTTTAAAACATATGTTTTTGCACAAAGCAACGACTGGTGGGTAGCCTAGGTGATGGTCTCTGTCTTATTGTTGTGTAGCAGCCCAGCTGACACTGTTCATGCCCCACAAGTTGAATTCCTCCCTATGTTTAAACTTGGCCAGAAGCCAACACTCAACAGATTCGACTAAACGCTTGTTACCGTAGCTTATTCTGTTGGTTTTTACATTTCCGGATAAATGGCATGTAATAAAAAAAATCAATCCGTTATGATAACTTCTAATGTGCAAAATTGCTAATTTATCAAATTAAGAATCTTTAGATTAATTAATTCAACCACTAGCAATATAAAAGGCGCAAAAATGTTCTTTTAAATCTTAATTGTATAAGCCAAAATATGTACAGTATAAAGCCTATTCACACTACTGACTACGACTCTACCTCACTTTGTTAGTCGAGAATACAAATTTACGAGGAGTTCGTGAATGCAACATTTTACACACGAAGCCAGCTAGACACTTGGCATCCACACAGTCAGTGCAGGAGGCGAGGGGGAAATCGTTCACATCCCTAAATCAAACGGAGGAAATATCCAACAGGAAATTTTGTTTACATCATGGAGCAGAAACCAACAATCAACTTTGGCGCTGGACCTGCAAAACTTCCTCAATCCGTAAGTTTTGATCCTCACTTTGCTTGTGACGTATGACAAAAAGCAGCAAAAGACGAGCTGTGTTAAATTGATAACAACTGTGAATGAGGCGGTCATATATCTATGATATCCCCCCTCATTATGACAGAGACTTGCACGCAGTTATTGGACATGATGACTGTTGCTTTCAGGGCTGCTGTCGGCTGCAAACTGTGTGTTGAGTTGCATCAGCCTCATTCATTCATGTGGAAACATCTTTTATTGCTCCACTGGCAGCTGCAGACATTGCCTCTAGATGGCAGAAAAATACTTTACATGGCAGAGAAATAAATCACAGTTATCGAACATATTTTATGGTAAAGATTACCTAGATAAAAGCAATGCTGTATCTAAGGTGCCCCCCTTTGTGTTTTTTTTTCAGTAAAAAGAGTCATATAATCTACAGTACTGAATAATCTGTTTTATATTTGCTTTGCATGCTTTTTTCACTAATTAGCAAAGAGAAATTGCTATTGGGTTTTTTGTACTGCAGTGAACCACAGTTAATATCACAAAACTATAAACAAATCACATTCAAATCTGCATCATCTTTTTTTTGAGAAAGAGCACTATGGATAAGAGAGGAAGAATACAGCTTCATTGTTTTCTGGGGTAAAATGGAGCTATTGGTTACTGGCAAAGAAAAAAACAGTTTGTCTCTGCAGTTTGGGACCTGATTTACTTTTTACTGCTTTTTTCTGTTCACGCTTCATCTTTTGAACCATCTTTTGACAGCCCATCTTCAGTTATGATACAGTTTTAAGCTTTTGAAGAAATACTAAATATGTGGTGCTTTATATTGCAGGTGCTGCTTCAAGCACAGAAGGAGTTCCTTAGCTACAGTGGCATCGGCATTAGCGTTCTTGGTAAGTAAAACTAGAAAGAAAGAGTTGCATTGAAGTTATTACAAGACAAAACTACTGCTTTTGTTGCTGTAATCATTCCTCCTGTCCTTACTGGACGTTAAGAGATCCCTTCATATTGTACTTTAAATGGAAAAGATGGGGGACAAAATCCACAGTAGCCTACTTACGGTGTGCGAAAATGTTTATCTGATGCCAATATTAAGCTTGAGTTACAATGTTTTTAGTATCACATTCCCTCTTTGTTCCCCTGTTTGACTGAAGTGGAGGAATGTTGTACTGAAAAGACTGTAACCTTGGAAGGTATCCACTTGCCATGTGTCCTGATTCATGATAACTTCAGAGATCAAATCAAAGCAGCGTATCAACTCATGAGCGCTGATTCCTCACTCACTGGAATCTGTTCTATAGAGGTGTGCCAGTAATTAAATGTAATAATCATCAACAATTGCTAAAGGGTGGGTCACTGTCAATGACGATGATATTAAATTCAAATGTTTTTGATTCTGTTCAAATTAGAGATGAGTCACCGATCAGCAGACTTCAACAAAATCCTCAACAAAACAGAGAGTCTCCTGCGAGAGTTGTTGTAAGTGCTGGCTTTGTTATTCACATGGCTTCTACTATATTATTATCCTCCTCCTTTATTCCTCTATCCTTTCTCCATAGTGTACTGTAGCATCATCGCAACACTCCAACCTAGGGTGTTCATTTATATTTTCCAACAATATACACAGTATGTTGGTGATGCACTTTTTGAAAACAAATAGCACCCAGCATACCCAGGAATTCTGGGGTGACTCCTTTTTATTTAAACATCGCCATGGAAACGCATAAAACCTGCACTGCCACACAAAAGAATAACAGAGTAAAATATGATTTAATGGGATAAGTATGATGGGATTTGATAGCCCGTCTGTCAGCACATGCATGTTAGCGCTTGTGGTCCTGAGAAAAAGTATTTCAGTATTACAATTAATGTAAAATGTCTATCAGTGTTTCCCAGAGCACAAGATGACATCATCAAATGTCTTGTTTTGTCCACAACTCAAAGATATCCAGTTAACTGTCGCAGAAGAAAAAAGAAACCAGAAAATTTAAGAAGCTGGAATCAGAGAATCTTAGTTCCCCCCCTCCCCATAAATTATTCAGACCACATTAATAGTTGAAAACTAATCAATTAATCCTTGCAGCTCTAATTAAAATAATTTCTTTCAAGCTAAAATTTAACTAATTTAAAATAAACACTGGTTGAGTGAGTTTTAGAAATCTCATCTGTAATTTAAAAGAAATTGATAATACATTTTATGACGATTTTAATAGCAGATACTTGTTTAAAAAATCCAGTCAATTTTAATCTGCTTTTGAAATTGTGTAAATAATCTACATTACCTTTGAAAGAAGGTAAGATCAGTGTAAGGTCTGTCTGCACTTTACACAGTGTGTAACACAGTGATCTTTTTCTCTTCACAGAAATATTCCAGACAACTACAAAGTGATGTTCCTACAGGGCGGCGGGTCTGGACAGTTCAGCGCTGTTCCTCTCAACCTGATTGGCCTTAAAGAGGGCATGTGCGCCGATTACCTAGTGACTGGCACATGGTCATCAAAAGCAGCAAAAGAAGCAGAGAAATACGGCAAGGTCAACATTGTCCACCCGAAGCTGGAGAGTTACACGAGTAAGTCTATGTGTATGTTGTTATTTTAGAGGGCGACATGACGAATTCGGAGTCTACTTTCTTTCTTTCTTTCTTTCTCCTTTTTGGTTAAGAGTTCAATTTAATTATTGCATCAAAAATAGTTTTCTTAATGAGTTGGTCATTGTCATTTATGCTGCGAAACCTGGCTGTGCACCCAGGCTGTTACGTAATAAACAAAAGGCCCGACTACCAATGAATGAAAGACTCTGGTATGCGAGCAGCCTTTTCCACATGGTTGTGTCTGACTTGGGGATCCCGGTGGAGTTCTTGTTTATCGTATTGTTCGGCAGTTTCACCATTTAAAAAAATCAACAACAAAAGCATAACAAAATTAAATGTAAAATTAATTTAATTGAACACACATTTATTAATAGATATGTCATTTAACAATATGTGTTGTGCCTTCTGTCCTCAGACAGGCTGGCCATCACCAGAAAGATGAGTCTTATTTTCAACCTGCATTTTTTCTAGAGGAACAACTTGCTGTAGGTTGCAGTCAAAACAGGAAGTGTTGCGTATCTCGGCAACACATTCTCCGATTAACACAAATCTTGACTCAGTTGTTCTCCATGCTCCACGGAGTCTGTTGCCAATTTTCCAGTAGGTGGCGCTATTCCTCAAAATAATGCAACAATTACTCCGATTAACACAACTTGACTCCACTGAGGATTTGTGTTAAATATGGAGCAAATCGGCCACTAGGTAGCACTTTCGTTTCAAAATCATGAAATATACAAAAATGATTTTTCCAAACTACTCTACTCTCAACCCATGCCATGCATTGTGCCTGTGGGCCTCCAGGTCTGACTAGCATCGCCTCTGCGGGCCCCCGGTGGTTAATACCCATTTGGGGGTCCAGTTAATCATTGTTATTGTGAACAAGTTAGTATTTTTACAGTTCAGTCTTTCACAGAGACTGCGGCATGGCTGCAGTCTCTTTAGTCTGATTTAAGAATGTTCTGTTGTTGCTCCCTCCAGAAATCCCCGACCCCGGCAGCTGGACCCTGAACCCCTCCGCCTCCTACGTGTACTACTGCTGCAACGAGACAGTCCACGGTGTGGAGTTCAACTTCACACCTGAAACAAACGGGGTGGTCCTTGTCGCTGACATGTCCTCCAACTTCCTGTCTCGACCTGTGGATGTATCAAAGGTGAGGACAAGAATGATACTCTTTGTCTTATTTCCCCAAATTCCCACGTGGATTATGTAAACTGTCAGGAAAACCTTTATTATCCCTAAACTGTGAATAGAAATTTGCTCCTATTTCAGCACCCATGTATAAATCAAAACAAGACCCAAGAAATACTAATGATAAATAAATATACAAAATAAAATTATTTTTTAAAGTTATAAGATAATGTAAGATAGTAGAAAGATAAAGTAATAAGAGAAAAAATTAAGGAAAAGACAAATGAAGACTTTCTAGTAGCATGCTTACATTTACAGAGGATAAACCCTCTTGACTTGGGTAAGAACACAGCCTTTCCTCTTGTAGATCTCCTATGGCCAAATCTTTGCCTTTGTGGTTAGAAATGGAATTTTAATTTTTGTCCTCTCACATTGTGTAGTTTGGTCTGATTTTCGCCGGAGCTCAGAAGAACGTGGGCTGTGCTGGGGTAACTGTAGTCATCGTGCGAGAAGACTTGTTAGGCCACGCTCTGAAAGAGTGTCCCATTGTCCTGGACTACAAGGTGCAGGCTGAAATGAACTCCCTCTACAACACCCCACCGTGTTTCAGGTACAGACAAGCCTCGTTTCTATTGTTGAAAGCTCCCATGTTTCCTACAAAAAGATGTATTGTCAGCTAAGTAAGATGCATTTGCAAAATGTACATATTTCACAACTTTTTTTTAAATCATACTTGACTTTTAAATGATTTATATGTCTCTCCTTGGAATTACTGGGTAGATTTTCCATCAGACAAGTTTTGAAGGTATAGTTCAGCATTTTGGGAAATGCATTTATTTAAAGGCTCGCTGAGAGTTAGATGAGAAAATCGATACCACTCGACCACATTTACCAACATATTGAACTTTTTAAAGACTTTTAAAAAAACATTTCAAAATGTAGTATGTTACCTATTATTCCTAACTTAATTTTGTCGATTCAGCATCTACATCATGGGTCTGGTGCTGGAGTGGATTAAGAACAACGGCGGCAGCGCGGCCATGGAGACGCTCAACAAGCAGAAGTCCTCCATGATTTATGACATCATAAACGCCTCCAAGGGTTTCTATGAGTAAGTATCACAACACTTCAGCAACAGATGATAAAATAAGAAATTCAGTGAAGGTCAAAACTTTCTGGAAATGTTAATCACTGAACCATTAGTCCAGGTCCACAGTCTATTTCAAGATTTTAAACTTTAATCTACCTGTATCAGCATGGAATACTAGCATCTGTGGCTGAAAGATGGTCTAACTGATGGTTTACAAAAGGTATGAAGAATGAAATACACAGAAATACAGTAGCAGAAGGAAAACTAAAAAACTAAAAGCTTTACCATCATTATTATCTTAACAAAATTCTTCAAGTGACTTTAGACCACACACTTAAAGGTCCTGTATCATATGCCTCATGATGATAGATTACTGTTTATACTCTAATAATGAGGAACCACTCTTCATCTTTAACTTGGCAAAATGTCTCTGATAGAGGGCTACAGGTTCAGCAAAGCAGTCTTGCTACCACTAACTTTCAAACTAAAGATGTGGCCACTTGATATGAAACACAATATGAAACCAAATACTGACAGCATGTGCCTTTAGTGACCAGGTGTTAAACAAACAAAAAAGGCTACATTTCCTTGCCGTTTTACTGTGAATTTAAGCCTCCTGCTGGTCCCATTCAAAATAATAGCTGTCCTTCATTAAGGGAACAAAGCCTTAAGAAAAGTTGATGTGATGCATACAGTAAATGTGACAAACAGCAACTTACTTGTGTCTAGACTACTAGACCAAACTAAAGGTCATTTAGTATACCATGGCTGTAACAATGAAGAAAACTGATTTAAGTAATGATGCCAAAAATTTGAACTTTGAACTACTTACTGCTGTGTCTACCTGTCCAGGTGTCCCGTAGACATAAATTGTAGAAGCCGCATGAATGTACCATTTCGTGTGGGGAAAAAGGAGGGGAGATGAAGACTTGGAAAAGGACTTTTTGGCAGGCGCATCCAAACGTGGAATGATATCGCTGAAAGGACACAGGTTAGTCAAACACACGCCTCCTTCTTTATTGCTATATTTCATGTGTTACTAGAGAGAATACTGGGTTCTGAAGTTTAACACAAGTGAAGATGGACATGGACACCAGCAGTTGGATGCATAATGTATCTCTTTTCTTGTAATGACTCCAACATGTAGACCTCAAACATGACGGTTTGTCTCCCCCTGTAGATCAGTTGGAGGAATTCGTGCATCTCTGTACAATGCTGTAACGCTGGAGGACACCGAAGCCCTGGCCACCTATATGAAAGAATTCTTGAAAGAGCACCAGTAAAACTCTGGTTTGCCTCTAGTTGAGATCCAGGGAATTACAAAGGTGCATCTTTAGACACGTTTTGTAAAACTGTTCATTGTTCCTAATAATCTTTAACCACTATAGTTACCAGTAATGTCTTAATTACATCTGTTTCATAAAATTACTATTTTAATGAAGTTATTGACTAACAGTGCGTTAATGTACATTATGTAGGTTATTCTTGTTACATCTTAAAAATATATTTACATTCCAGTAAATCTAACTTGGCAATACTTGCATATTGCAGTGTTATTTCTTCTTTTGATTTTCTTGTTTGAAACCATTATGAACCAATGTCAACGAGTTATTATTGATCACTTCTGCGAACAGAGAGGCAGTGTACACAACCAAACTGAGCTGTGCAATGCTGTCCTGGTTTCTGTTATGAGGAATGTTGTTAAGAATAGTCACATTACATATGTTAGAAAATGGACTCTGAATGGACCCTTGGCTGTAGTGGTTATATAAATGAATAAACCATTCAGTTCAGTTCAATTTTATTTATAGTAAAATTCCTAACGAATTATCTCGAGACACTTTACAGATAGAGTAAGTATAGACCACACTCTATAATTTACAAGGACCCAACAGTTCTAGTATTTCCCTTTCAGAGCAGGCAACAAGTGCAACAGTTGCAAGGAAAAACTCCCTTTTAGGAAGAAACGTCGGACAGACCCAGGCTCTTGGTAGGCGGTGTCTGACAGGCCTGTTGGGGTTGAAATGAATAGTGTCAATAACAGCCACAGTAAAAGAGAAATGGAACAGTTAAAGGGTGGTTCACCAAACATGCAAAAAACATGTTTTCTCTCTTTTCCCTTTTGGTGTTTAGCTACGCAGACAGGCCCAGGTTTTTAGACACCAGTGTCTGAGATTTCTGCCTACACCAAGAAACAGTGGAGAGGGGGATGGAATTTTGTGTGTGGTGCTGACCTTAATGAAATGTAATGAATCAATAAGCTGAGTTTTGTTGTGGCGTTGTTCTTAACTAATAATATGCACCACAACTTTGCAAGCACAGTCTTTTCTGTGAGGTTACGCAGTGCGCTCCTTCTACTTCACTGCCCTCTGACAGCAGAAACAGCTCAGTATGTAGGAGTGAATAGGTCTACATAACACCAGCAGGGCAGCAGGATGGCTTCATGGTGAGAGAGACCGTCCTCCATCTGGATGTCCAGAGGCAAGTTCCCTGCTACCTTCATCCTGCTGAGGTTGTTCTTCAGCAAGACATTGCAGCTGTATCCGCTCCAGGAGCACTCAGTGTATCTGATCCTGACCTTTGACCTCCCTTGAGGAAAAGCAAAACAGGAAAAAAAAAAAGAGAATTTCATTACAAGGATCACTGGCATTTATCCTTATAAGCTGCAAAAATACACTTTGTACTGTAGGTTTGGCTCACAATAGCTGGAACATTTACCAGAGAGGAAATGTCTATTGTGAGGGGTCATGTGAACTATGGTGAGTGTTTGCTGTTTTGTGTGACTCTCTCCTACTTTGCATCTGAGTGTCACGACCAACCCCAAACTTGCCAAAAGCACTCATATTTTCCATCTCCAAGTTGCTATGGTGTTAGAAGACAGGAAGCTGGTAAGTGGGAGCTAACAGTGTAGTTAAACCCTATTCTTCATAAGTGATTTTAGCAGGGATGACTACTGCCTGCCAAAGAGGAGATGGAATCCATATACCTGGACCAGTAAGTTACAGCAAGGCATGAAATCAAGATCATAGAAATATTTTATTTCTATGGACAGTATAACGGCAACTCTACCATATTTCCATAATCTTGTCAGATACTTATAACAATCTGAGCATGCTAGTGGTAAAAAAAGCCCTTTGAGTGGATTTAAATAGGCAGTGTGTTTACAGCATGGTACACAGACGTGCATATGGACATTTGCTCTATATTTTGAAGCCCCGTTGGAGGCGGCCAGTTTGTCTCTTTAGACACAATATCATTAAGAAATTGGGTCCAGGTGGAAAAATACCAAAATGACCCTTCAAAATAAATAAATAAAAGCTTGATTAAAATCAAGATAAACTTTCAAATAAAAGTAGGCCTATGTTTAAAAAACATGTTTACAAAAAAAAAGATAGTGACTCAACTCATATCCCACAAGATGCCCAGATATTTCGAGCCTCAGCCAAATATGCGGCTAACAAGCTTGAACAAAAATTAAACTAGAAGATGTTTTTGCTGCAAATGACCTCTAGGTGGAAGTGTTCATCAAGTAATGTATGTATTGTCCAGGTGATCAAGTCTGACTTGATGACCACATTCAATGAGGCTTTAATGGCATGGGATTTTGATCAAATCATGTTGCCGATACTATGGTAACTACACACACACACACACACACACACACACACACACACACCACAAGGTGCTCTTGAGCAAGGCACCAAACCCCCAACCGCTCGGGGCACCTTTCCATGGGCAACACCCTCAGTCTGATTTCTCTCCATTTAATGCATGTTTAAGTACTGAGCATGTGTATATAATTCAGGCCTGTGTGTAATGTGTGTAATAACAACAGAGTGAAAACATTGTAATTTCCCCTTGTGGGATTAATAAAGTATACATTACATTACATTACATTGTTACACACACACACATACACACACCTTGTAACCTCTCAAAACGTTTTCATGGTTAGCGTCTGATATGTTGCAACTCACTTTTGTAGAAGCAAGATCCTTTTAAGTGATATTAAGTTATTTTTTCTACAACATGCCTCTTGAAAAAGATGGCGTGTGATCAGGAAGTGTCACCTAACAAACTCTTTTTGAGTGTGAAAAAAAACGAATAGCTATTTTCTTACTTTCATTTTGAAATGTAATGAAACACAAGGTAAAGTTGATCCAAGAGTTATTATTTTATATAAAATCCTGGATGCTTCTTTCCAAAAAGTAATTTGGGCTGTTAGCAAATATCAATACCAAGAGCATGGGAGCACGTCTGAATGCTGGTGTTGACTGTGAATCCCCAAAGCGGGAGATGTTGGACATGCTGCGGTTTGTGTGCTGAAAGGTAAAAAAATGTCTGCCAGGCTCAGGTATTGCTTTAAGTCAGATGAGTTTTCTGTCATAAAGATAAGAGATTGCCTCATCATTCTTTACATTCATATTTGCAGCTTTCTAGATTCCATTAGAAGTGTTGATGAAGCTGAAGAACTTGTAGGCCTACAGTACATTTAAAAAGATCTGCTGATGTTTTGGAAAAAATCCTTGTTAGAATAAGTTAAGACAATGGTGAAATTAAATTTTAATTTTAACAATGTTGGAAGAGGGGTATTCGTGGAAGAGATATGAGGAAATAGTATAGAGCTTTGTGCATTGTATTTTCAATTTTTCCAATGGAGATTTTGCTCTTGTCTCTCACTACGACAAGTTATTTTACTATACGCTCTGCCTAAATGCAATTTGGATTCAGACAAACTGCCTTACTGCCTCTCAGCAAATTCCCCCAAAATATTGTCAATGACTGTGCTGCAGATCTACCTCATAGCAGAAAAAAACAAGTGAAAAATAAGAAGAGGCAGAGGGGCTTTGAAATGTGAGTAGGGTTACAGCAGAGATGGAAGGTTGTGACAGGATTGTGTGGTGATTTTCGTCCTGTCAAGCCCACTAATGTCAAGGTAATGCCACCGGCAGACTGCAGTAAGACGGTGATAATGAAAAACACCGGGGAAGACAATATCAAATGGCTCCTCTACATCTTGCAGTGGAGATTAGTCGAGACAAAAGTAGGGTGGCGGAGGCAGAGGAGGCAGAGGCAGGCTTTAGTGCTGCTGATTGAGTCTCTTGTCAAGAGCTTCATGCTTGCAGCATAAAAAGTTACTGTGACTGACATCCTCATACAGCCTATTTCACACACGTACACACACACACGCATGCACTCACACATGCACACAGCTTGCATTACCTCTTCTAAGTTTGTTTTCTATATATACTGTATATACTGTCTGCTTAAAGAAGATAACTCAATTCAGAATGTATCCTTGTACTAGTTCTTTCCTTTTCTCAATGTATGTTACAGAGCATTTAGTAAACTTTTCCACAAAAATTAAAAAGAAAAATTAATGTGTTTCTCCTCCAATACTATACAAAATCTCCATAGGAACATGCATAGCTTTAAATGGAATATAGGACATGCAGATTAAGTGTACCCTGTTTGACATTATTGCTGGTACAGTATGGTATTAGAATTATTAATATTCAAAATGTATGATTTCTGTTTGAGACTGAAGAGAGAAAGACAAGAGCTGTGGAAAGAACAACTAACCCCAATAATAGCCGCAGAGGGTCACACCTATCAGCTGCAGGGAGTGACAGGGAGACGTCCTTGTCACTGCTTTGCCACCAGGAGACGTTCCAAGATTAAAGGAACGAAACGTTGGCGAACGGTGGTTCCTGGCTGATGACCCTGGAGCTGCAGCAATGCCTAGCAGGTATTCCATCTACCTGTACATTTCCCTGGTACAGATCAATTATCCAAAATGTACACTACCAGTCAAAAGTTTAGGGTCACTTACAAATTTTCATACCATTCCATTATAGACAGAATACCAGCTGATCTGAGTGGGTGGCTGATCTTTAATGCAATATCAACATTGCCCATTATCAGCAACCATTCATCCAATGTTCCAAAGGCACATTCTGTTTATAATCTGATATCATTTAAAAAATTAACATAAAAAAACATTGGAGAACCCTTTTGTACCCTTTTTGTAATCTGAAAACTGAGCCCTGGTTAAAAAACCAATGCAACCGATCTCAGCTGGTATTCTGTCTATAATGGAATTAAAATTCAGTTCAGGATGGTCTGTTTATAAATCTTTTGTTGCAAGCCTTATTTTATGAACACAGTAGACTGCTTTCATTCAGTTTGTTTGATTAAGAAGCAACAGGCAGGAAAAACATTGTTGGGCCTGAGGATTTCTGCATACTGTAAATGAGCTAGTTTGTTCAACGGTGCCAGAACAAGGTCAGGGCTAACGTAAAACACAGATTTATGCTTAAATTGCTGAAAAAGTGTTGAAAGTTTGAAATCTCAAAAGCAGCATAGGCTATACAAAGACATTGTTATCATTACTTTAGACTGGAATTGTAATTGTAGTTTACCAAAAGAATATTTTTGCAGTGGTGTTGAGATGCTCTGACTTCTGCCACCACTTAGCTACAATATACATGTATGGAATTTGGATTGATTACCATAAAGATTTGTACAGACTTGGATTTCAATAGTTTTGGTAAGCATCTCACTGCTCCTCTAGGTCCATCATGAGGTTGAAAAAATAGTTTTAGGACTAAAGTACCTGAAAAGCTAATGACATCAGCCTCAGCTGTACTTTGTGTTTAGTGTAGTAAAGTAGCAGAAAATCTTAGCATGCTAAGATAGTGAATGTTGTACACATTATACCTAAACATCACGACTTTAGCATTGCTATTAGGAACATGTTAGCATGCTGACGTTAGCATTTAGTTTAAAGCACTGCTATGCAGCCTCACAAAGACATTAGCATGGCTGTACTCTGAACATTGTTAGCCTTGTGATTCACTGTTCCCAATGTTAATGTTCCATGCACTGATTGTTGTACCCAAATGTAATAGAAGGGTGCCTGAGTGTCAACATAACCAACATAGGCCTACTGCATTTTGTTTTTTTACATGCTGAATTTGTTTATTGCCTCCATAATCTCTCCAACACAGGCTCAATTATTGTTAGTAATTAAATGCTGCCACGTTCTGAGGTGCGCAGTCTCTGATTTTATCCACAGAGCTCATGAAACAGCTCATTTAAAGGCCAATCTGCTGATTCATGCAGCAAAATGGAAAAAAAAACAGGTTGTTTGTATTACACCAAACAACTATTCTGTCTTCGGTCTCTTTCTTCCTCTTCCTCATTTAACTTCACTTGTATACCACATCTTTTCTCTACCTCCTTTTCCCCTGTTGTCTCATTTTGCTTCACATTTAAATCCTTACATCCACGATTCCTTTCAACACCTGATATCTTTGTTTCTTAATTAAATCTCTTTCCAAGTTCATCTTTCTCTTTGTGTGTGTGTGTGTGTGTATCTGTTTCTCTCGTAAACTCATTGCTCTATGAGGCTAATCTTGTTAGCACCAAATGCACCATGTTCCGCTAGCTTCTCTTAATTGATGCTGTGTTATTAATGAGCGGGGAGCGGGGAAATCACTCTTAATTAGCTTGTCTCATTCGGCAGGCATCTCGAGTGCAGCGATGGCGACAGCGCTCAGGCACAAACACACTGGGGATAATTACAGCACTTCACTTGTTGTAGTATTTATCTTAACCAAAGAGCAACAAGCCGTTCCCGCAATTAGCCTTGTCATTCATTAGCAGCAGAGTGCCATTGATTTTAGTGTTACGTTGTCATTTTGCCACCGCTGACACTCATTCATTCAGTGCTGCAGTGATACAGCTTAACTTGTCCATAAGGCATGGAATCACTTCACATTTTTTTTTTTTATGGTTTTCTGAGTCACTGACTACATTTACTAACCAGATTACTGCGAATAATTGTGTTATAGTGATGCAAGAAATCAGGTAATGCATTTATTTATCTGATTACTCCACATTTCCAATGCTGTTACAGAGAAACATTTCCCTTCCTGGGCATGGTCATGCAAATGCAAACCTGGTTAATGTAAGATGTCTCGCAATGCAAATTTGCCTAAAAAGCTCCTGAGCTGAGGGTTAACATGGCCAAATAATTGTTTCTTTAACAGAAATCTGTGTTCACTCTAAATCCTTAGCTCAAATCAATTAGACCCCATTTGATGTCATGATGGGGTTTTAATTACCAAAGACTTATCACATACAGTATGTCTTTTCTATTTTACACAATATGTCAACTAAATTTGCAAAGATTCTTCAAGCTCGTTCAATTGGTTTCTTCTGATTGTAATTAAGCTCCAATAAAGACTTTTCTCAAGGCTTACTCTGTTCATGATTCTTCCTTTCCCTACAGTGTGATAGAGACAGTGCTTGCAATTTATTGATTCACCTAGTTTCCTGTGTAACCCAAAAAGTCAAATATAAATACTAGCTTGGATGGAGCTAGTATATTTTGACATTAATACAATACCATTTTGTTGTGATTGCAGATAATCCTGAAAAACACATTTTCAACTGAAGGTGCAGCAACCTAAAGCCTTGTTCATGTAAGACACCATGAAAATAATCTACATTTATAGCTGCTGTAATCAATATATTTATATCAACAATGCATCAACATATTGTCATTGCACAGTAGATTATTGCTGAACATGCAAAACATGTTAAATGTGATTATTACAGTATTAAACTTGCTGATTTTGTTTCATATATCTTTAACATAGCTGACATTTTGTCTTGATAGCATCACCTTAACCAGTTTGAAAAGTATCACTTTGTTACTTAACACTTTAAAAAAATACATACTGGCATGAAAGTAAAATTCACCTTGGGTAACTATTGAAATTATTAGATGAAGTACCGTTATAAACTATATACTTGGAAATGAACTTCAGCACTTTTATATACACTGCTTTTATCTGGAATAGACATTTACATTGTGCTAATTTTGATTAAATATATCCTCCATGTCTGTATCTGTGGACAGGCTGTCTAAATTGGTTTAAAATTGGCCAAATTATTGCTCTTGCTTATCTAAAATCTTCCATTTGCCCTTTACACATTATAGCTTTGCTATAAGCTCAGTTGTGTGATTAATCGGACAGTGTTTGTCAGCTCTCAGCACACAGAAAATTCCCTTTAATTATGATTTTTTTTTTACAATGTGTACATGAGTGTGAGTGAGTGCACCAGTCTTTGCCTGTGTGTGACCCTGACAAGTTTATGTATGATGAGAGACCAGTGTGAGTGCATGCAGACAAATTTAATTTGCACCTACAGCGCAGTTAGATGAGAGGGGGAACTCTTATGTGGCAGGACTAATTGCTGCTTGGGGATTTGTGTTCAGTTTTGTGCACGAGTGTGTGTGTGTGTGTGTGTATGTGTGTGTGTGTGTGTGTGTGTGTGTGTGTGTGTGTGTGTGTGTGTGTTTGCCTGGCTGTCTTTCTGCCAACATAAACACTTTAGTGAATATTTAATGCACATGTTCATCTGTGTGTGTCTGTCAGTGTGTGATAACAGAATGTCAGCAAAGACACAGGAGTTAATGAGGGCTTCAGTTGCCACCAGGAGTGGATTGAGCAAGTTGCACACACAGCTCTGTGGGCATTATTTCTGTGTATAATCATGACTGAGAGATGAGTAATTTGTCCAGTTGTGCAAAGTATCAGAACAGATTATCAAATTCATCATCAGTACAGTAAATCATCAATCCACTTGTTAAACATAACAGACAAATCCACACTCCCAGACACATCATTCATCAGAGCACAGTAAGAAAATAGTATCAGCCTCATTTAATCATGATTAAACAATCATCACCATCTTCTTTTCTTATGTGTCTAATGTGAATAATAGGGAGTAATCGTTCTATGAAAATAATGGGGATTATTGCGTTTTTAAGAACAGAGCTTTGAAAATGCCTCTTGTAAAACCTGTCCTCCACTGCAGAACAGCCTGATAAGGTATGGTTAGTAACTACATTAAAACTAATATCTGTGTATTTGATAAAATAACTGTTGATCATTATAAATAAAATTGACATACAATGGTAACATTGTACTTTAGGGATGTACAAAGCACTTGTATATATTAAGCATTTCATAAAATTCATTCACCTTGTACCTAAAAGTCCAGTGTAAATTGTGGGGCTCCTCAAGGTTCTGTATTAGGTTCCCTGCTATTTACATTTACAATCACAGTATTTCTTTTTATTGTTATGTTGATGACAGCCAACTGTTTAGTACCTGTTTACCCTGTTCAATTTGTGGTTGTCTTCAGTATTGTGGAGCTAACAGAAAATAATAATTATTTTATTACATGAACATTTTCTAACTAGTTGTAAACCAAATAGCAGAATAAATAAGACTAATCATGAAAACATGATTCATTATTCTGTCTTTTTTCCAAGTAACTGGTTAATTTAATTGATTTGGCTGTGAACAACATATATATAAAATAATCTCTGAAGTAACTTTAATAATATCCATATCTGAACTGCTATGTCCACACATAGACGTAGACATTGACCCTCTAAATCAAGTTTTTCTTTGTGACCTTAAATTTATTTTCTCTAAATAGTTGGCTCTGTAATTGTATAAACATTTTATACTCTATAATATATAACCAATTATCAATAAATCTGAATTTCTTAAATAACAGTTTAGACACAACATCATTAGGCTACTAGATTAAATAAATGAAGATAATGTCACCCTACAAACTGACTTTATTGACACATTTTTGTCTTACGGTTCTACTTTTATAAAAGCTTATTCAAATTGATTAATTAATTCCTGAATTTGGAGTATTTCCACAAATACAGTACATGTTGATAGGAAGGTCTTTTAGTTAGCGAGCTGATCCAATTCCTTCACTTCTTGTAAGAACACAATCAAACACGTCTTGTCTTTGCATTTCAGAATAAAACGAGAGAAAAAGTACTGTCAGGGGCAAAACTTTTTGTTCTGTGTAATCTCATCTGATGTAGTGCTGCAGTGTTTCCTCTGTCTCTGCACGCTCATGTCCTCAGCAGGCAGGCTCATAAATTGGACAACTAAGCCTTTCATAAAGTTTAATAAAGCGCTGTTTCGTGGCTCAAGGGAGCTGGTATTAGTGACGAGAGCTGCTGCTGCCATTCCAGCAAATCACATCATCATAATGAGGCTGTACTATGGGAGTAAGACACCTTCCTTACCACCCACACATCCACCAACCTCCCCTCCACCCCCTTTGTTTTCTTTATCACTCCTCTGTCACAATTTGATGTCTTCACTTCACAGCATTTTTCCAGTGGGAATTTGGGGATAGCGTTGTTTAAACGATGCGGCCAGCTTGGACAGGCTAGGGTTATTTCTCATTTAGTAAAGATCACAGACGCTGTAAATGCTCCTGCGGCATGCCGTGAATGCCAAAAGCGTCGGGATTGGCAGGTTGACG
Organism: Etheostoma perlongum; assembly: GCA_026937815.1. Lineage (NCBI taxonomy): Eukaryota > Metazoa > Chordata > Actinopteri > Perciformes > Percidae > Etheostoma > Etheostoma perlongum. Next base: position 12,082,373 of record CM049375.1, on the reverse strand, counting down.
GCAGCGGCAGCATTTGCATGACATTTAGCTGGGCGGGCGATGGCCACCCCTAACACCAAGGTGGGTAAATAAGATGATTTCTCTGTTCACACAATGTACACACGCACAAACACACAAACGCTTGTGCACTCACACGTGCAATCTCACTTCTCAACAACCTTCAACCATCTTGGCCTGCCAAACCTGGAGCCACTCATAATTGTGTGGCATTTAGGCAAAGGAAAGGGACATATTGCCGTGTTGGGTGAGTGGACCGCTTAAAAAATCTGAGCCTCCCAGTTACACATTTAGGCTGTTATTTGAGAATAATTTGAGAAAAGCACTGTTGCAATCTTTCTAATTGTAAAAAAGTGGAATATAAATATAAATACACACTTGGATGGAGCTTGTATTTTGACAGTAATACTAATACAATACCTTTTGGTTGCAATATGTTGTAATCGCAGATAATTCTGAAAAACATTTTTAACTAAAGTTGCAACAAACTAAAGCCTTGGAGTCATATAAGACATCATGAAAATGATCCACATTTATAGCTGCTGTAATCAATATCAATAATGGATTAAATTTCAATGTGTAGTCAAAGGGGTCACTCGTAGTGTTGAACCCACAGATTATTATCACCCTGTCAGCAGTTCACCTCAGCTCTACAGAGCATTTTAACGTCACCACACTGATTTGTTTTTTCAGACTGCAGCTTTACTGTTTTTTGTTTCTCTTTCACCGCTCTCATCTGCATCATTTCTACCAGCAGCAGTCAGCACTAAACCCTGTTAATGAAAAACTATATATTTTTTAATATTATCTATTAATATCCATTGTAAAGATATGAGAGCTAAGACCCCAAACAGGATACATTTTAAGAAGATGAATGGATGGATGTCATCACAAGAGGGATTTAAGTTCGACATTGACACGTGAACATTGAAAGACGTGTGTTAGAATTTGTTCAGTGCCCTCTAATTTGCCAATTAACTAAATGTTACAGACCGCAATATTATAGTAGGCTACTGCATTTGGTATTCAGTCTATCTCACATTTTTGTTAAATCATTCTTGATAGTTTGTACTCATCTTAAAAAGAAAACACAGAGAGCTATTAAGCAACCTTTATCCAGACAATAAAATCTGACAAAGATGCTGGAGGATACTGCAGTTACTGCATAGATAACTTCTTTTAACAACCTTAAACATAAAAGCAAAGAAGCAGCTGCTACCTCTGGATGAATCAGTCAAATCTATTTAACCTTCTTTGTATTATCAGGCTCTGAAAGCAACCTCTACAGTCCAATAATACAGATGCTGTTTAGACAGTTGCTTTCCCTGGACAGAATGAGCTAAGCAGACAAACAGCTGGTTGCATAAGCACAAAGCTGGCTGGGGGCAGAGTGCACAGAGCCTCTGTTCAGTGGAGGCAAAAGCATAGAGCGGAAAGAGCTTCTCGGTCAAGAGACAGGTACCAAATTAAGTGCATGCTATGGTGCAAAGTGATCTCTATGAGAGTGATGAACCAACACTGTATACATACTGCCTGTTCTTTAATGGAGATGTACTTTATAGAAAAATTGATAAAGCATGTAAACTAAAGGAAAATATCTTTCTGAAATGTGATGGGGGTTATGTGTAGTTTTGGCAGATGTGTTCATTGTCAGCCAAATGAGTAATGACTAGCATTTAAAGTTTAAACAAAAGATAAACAAACACAGCTTTCAAACTCTAAATAGGATCATTGTAATCCATCATTTGTTTTTGTAAAGGTCTTTTGGAATTTATAAGATATACATACATCTTCTAAATTATAACCTTTGTTACTTTGTTATGTCATTTGTTGTTGCCTAATGATTTTACTATGCTATTACTACTCATTTGTTAACATTCCATCAATACACTGTGTAGCTTAAAAATAGTTGACATAGCATCAGTGACATCCCTGCTTGGTTTGTAGACTGCCATTTCAAAGCATCAATTTTGGCTATACGAGCATCTTGGTATTTTGCAATTGGATGTGACTAATTTTGACGATAGGGTAGAGGTGCGGATGATGGCACAGTCAAACCAGTGTTGTTTATAATTGCAATGGCGTTGTGCTGTGCTAAACACTAAAGGGGGAGAGTTGCTGGTTTTTCAACCCTGCAAAAGTGAGTCATCAAGCAGAGATTTACCAGCTGGTAAAAGCAGACCGCCGCCGTTCATCTGCACGTACGGCACTACAGAAAATCGGCAAACTTTCCCTTCAGTTAGGGACCGTTTGGTATTTATGGAATGGACCACTGGAGGAAAATAGTTGAGGGTCATGTCTTGTTATTCTTTGTCATCCAACTTTTTTTAGTCTAGGGGGAGGGAACTTTTGTATTCATGAAAACAGCAACATTTCAAAGTGGCTTTTTTGGTGTATATTTTAGCAGATAGCAGATGGGTATAGTCAGCCAGACAAATTGATCTGTAGCATTGTAGAGACCATGCTTTTTTCCCAAACTGAATAAATCCCGCCCGCACATATAAACACAAAACTGAGAAACTTGTCTGAGAAATTGAGTTTTGGATAATGTTCAGCTTCGGCAGCTTGATCTATGCTAATATACAATGACTGAGGGAGCCTAGTGACCAGTTCACGTGTTGAATTTGTTATTACCCAGTGTGCTCTGTTGAATGGTTTCAATGTTTTATTGTTTAATTTCATGTGAATACTAGTTTATTAGAGGAGTAACTTGTTTGGACATCTTTGCCAAGCGCAAACCAGAACAGAAAGCACCAATAAATTGTTGGGAAGGGTCGTGCCTTTTTACCCAGTCATTTTGGAGGGCAGTGTTGGGAAGGATACTTTCAAAACATATTCTGTTACACAATACAGAATACATGCCCAAAAATGTAATTTGTAATGTATTCTGTTACGTTACTCTATACTACTCTATAATACTTGGATTACTTCCACTTTGAATTGGATTTTATAGGTGTAGGAAAAGCGGCCATCTAATACTGCTTACTAAACATGCCTATTGTAGTGTGTTCTTCTGTTCCAACTGGCTGAATGTGCATAAACAAGCAGATATTTTTTGTATTTGTAGCCCCAAACTGCATAGCCTACTACAAAAATCTAACCGCAGTCTTGCTACCACAAGCTAAAAGCTTAGCTGATAGAAGTATAAAATAGCAAGGTGACCAATAAAAATACAGCAGACGACTACCCCTGGCTTATTAAAAAAAAAAAAAAAAAAACTTACTTTAAGATGCTTCAAGTGGAGGTGGAATAATTTGGATGCTGAAAATGCTGTCACCATTACACCACTATATGCCTGGTTGTTTTTAGCCGCTACAGAGCTCCGGGATGCTGGCTATCAGTATTTGACTGCAAGCCAGCTGCAGGCGGTGCCAGATGACGGCCCTTGCAGGGGCCTCTGTAGTGGAGTTTAGCCAGAAAAAGTTAGCATCATGTGGCGATGACAGTTTAGGCACCAAAATGACTTGTTAAGTTTAGGAAAAAGATTGTGGTTTGGATTAAGACATTCCCAAGCAACAAACTAGCGTTTCCTGGGTGAAAGTATTTAGTTTTTGCCACAAAATGAACTCAACTGTCTGGCTTGAAAGGGCTATATTTTCCATTGAATATTGAAATGCATATTTAAAGCAACACGAAAGATTCTTAAAATAATGTTTCCAACATCATTTCAGTGGTTCATCAACTCGTAAAGGTGAACGGCACTTCTGCCTATGAACTATCGGGTAGCCAGATCGGGTAGCGTATCTGTAGTTTGAATGAGACATAAGATAAGAATAATGGTAATGGTAACGATAATGGAGAATTCTGCTTCCAACCTGCAGTGGGACTGAAGAGGAAAGTGCTTTGGTGTTGCTTTAAGTGTTTGGCATGCCTGACCAAGTGGCACCATATTTATGGCATCGCAAGGGGGATTTAATTCTTGCATGTTTTATTTAGCTGCGCATGATTAAAAAACATTCCTCCCTGCTTTTTTTTATTTATTTTTTTACAAATTGCACCTTAATAATAATAACTTATGGAAGTGTAGGCTACTAAATATGCTAGGTCATTTCAAGTAGTTTATGGTATGATATGTTCTTCATACGTATATTGTTTAGTGCAGAAGTAGAACTTGTGGTTTCACTGGTGGCAATAATGGAGGGAAAACTAAGACTTTAATTCACTCCCATGCCTCTATTCTGAATATCTATAAATTAAAATCTTTTTCATATGCTCACACATCTCTTCCTATTCCCAGAGCGGTAGATCTGTTTGTGTCAGAAGTCACATTAACCTCCCCAAGTCATCTTATTTTCTAATATTTTATCCAGCTGCAGAGCAATCACATTCTCACAATTACACACCATCCCTCAACTTTTATTCACCTGAAATGATTGTGAAATGACATTACCGGTGACAGCCAGGCAATAATAAAAGTACAAAAAACTTCTTTGAAAAACAATAAATCAATAAGCCTTACCAACATATCCTGTTACATTCCCCACTCCTTGACACCTGAAGCTCATTAAACACAGCCTAACGTCAACTTGAAGAAAGAGAGTACACAGAGGCTTGCCTTTTCACAGCCTATCACAATAAGAGCTACTGAGCAACCTTGATATATTGTATATACTAGAAATAAATGTGATTGTCCTTTAATCTGATTTTATTATACTGGGACTCCCGCTGGCAAATCTACTGAGGGCTGATAGCCTGTAATCTTATTGCAGGGAGCACTGTGTGTTTCATATCCCCTTCTTGATGGTGTTTTATCATGTCAGGACTATTATTGTTCCTATTGGTATATGTGTTTCTGCATTTATATGCGCTGGTGTATGTAATCTAATGAATTTATTGCACATTCTTGAGCGACTGTCTCTATTTGCATAATGCATTTCCATGTTTACGTGCACCCTGAAGTCCCTCCAGCTCAAATTTAGGTGCTAATTTTGCCCCTTGCTGTGCCAGAGTGCTTTGAGGGTTTTGCCCTGTTAATGAACAAGGCATATTGACCAAATTTGTGGCCTTGAAGCTCTCTCTCTCTCTCTCTCTCTCTCTATTCTCCTTCTCTCTCTTTCTTTGTCTGCCTGCCAGGACATATTGTGAGCCTGCATGGCTGGAGAAAGGGGCACAATCACACTGAACTAAACGCCATACGCATCATTGAGCAGCATTACCAACCTTTCCCCACTCATCACTCTCACTGGAGGCTGCAGATGTGTGTGTGTGTGTGTGTGTGTGTGTGTGTGTGTGTGTGTGTACAGTATGTGTGTGTGCATGTGTAGAAGGCTCCGCTAAGTAGAAGGTCTAATACATCAACCTGTCTGCCCACAACCTCCTCCCTTCCTTCTTTCTTACCTATTACCCCATTACTCCTCCCCACTCGACTTTTTGTCCCCTCTTTTTCTCTTTCTTCCTCCATCGCTCTTTCCATCTCTCTTCTTTATGTCCTGTAATACTTCTTTTAAAGCTCAGGGGGTGGTGTTGGAGGCATTATGTGCCTCCTGATAAATCACTGTCTGGGAGCAGATCAGAGTAACATGGTCATCTGCAAATCAATCAACTTACTGACGTGTCTATATATATGTGTGTGTGTGTGTGTGTGTGCGTGTGGATATTCTGGCAATGCAAAGTATTACCCAAGTGATTGTGTACACTTTTTTAACTGTGTGTATTTGTGTGTGTCTCAGGTATTGTATATTATGCGCAGCATGTGTGTGCATGCGCTACAGAAAGTGAATGCAGTTTCTGGCCAGTACTGATCCCCCTGTCCTGCTGAATGGTGGCTGATTGAGACACATGGACTGCCTTTGTGCCCTGATCTGGTTGCCATTGATTACCTATCAGGGTTTTTGATTGCATCCTGGAAGTAATTCTTTTAAATAGGCCCTAATGGCCTCCAATCTGGGCTGATGACGACCTCAGAGAGTCCAATCGTAGATCCATTTAGGCCCTTTCAGACCCCTATATGTACACTCTGAAACTCCCCCCCCACGCCTCCACCACCACCACCACTAGTAGCGCTTTGCCTTGTGTTGTGTCAGTGCCATATCTTTAAGATCTGGTTCTTGCATGCAAAAACACAGTGACAATGACAATCAACCTCAAACTTAGATATACAGATCCTACACATCCGTTATAGCATGGAACAGGTCTTGGTGAAAGATGAGAGAAGCTGATGATGGCAGGAGGGGAGCAAAGTAATTGAGAATGACAGACAGATAGAGTAAGGCTCAGGAAGGCACAAGTAGAGCGTAATCCTGCTTTTAACTGAAAAAGATGAAGTAAGAGGGAGAAAGTCCAGGTTTCAGACCTGCAAAAAGAGGAGGAAAACGAAGTTGAGGAAAAAGAGGAGGTATGACAGGTCTGTTAGGGGAACAGAGAGAGGGGAGGAGGGGAGCAGGGGAGGGGGGATATGTCAGGCTGTGTTATTATAGTCTGAGGGTTGGATGGAGGCATGTGAAGGAGGAAGTAGAAGAGGAGGAGGACGAGGGAGGGTTGCAGCAGACAGGAAGAGGGCTCGCCGTCTAATCCTCCAATTTTCTTACATTACTGCCTTCCCTGCTTCTCTCCACCTCCATCCATCTCTCCACCACCGCCCTCCTCCCCTCCCTCCCTGCTGCCAGACCTGTCGACAAATGAAACTGGAGAAAGCGGCAGCTTCGCGGAGATTGACTTGAAGGAGTACAACACACACAGAAATGACAGAGTGAGACAGAGACCTCCTGCATCTCTAACAACATAAATGTACCTAGAAAACCCCAGTGGCTCAGTCTATTGTTCTGTGTTCGTTAAAAAAAAAAATGTTCCTACATGTGCTATATGCTTTCTGCAAACTTTCCTTCACCTCAGTCGCAAAGCACAGCTATATGTGCAGGGAAATGTAAATACACATACTGATTTGACTGATGCGCAGAGAAACAGCAGCTGTGTTGTTGTGAGAGCAACCCTGAGTGTGATCAATAACTTCCTGCTGATGAGGAGAAAAACCTGATGACAGAATATTAAATTAAAGAGATTGTTTTACGCTGGGAATGTATTAACGGCTCACTTAGCAGAATTACCAAGCAATGATGACAAACAAGGTTTCTTTGCCAGTCAATGCTGTTTATTAATATGCTGAACCTTGTTCATTTATTTTTTCGTTTCCCCCAGGATTGGATCATTTTATTTAATTCAGAGTCATTCTGTACCTGGTTGGCCTGGCACTAATTTGAAGTGGAAATGAAGATGGGCTTTTAGGGGAAATCACAAATTCAGAATAATGTTTCTACAATTTGTCTATTTCCTCAGATTAATAACAATCTCATGCGCTATTGCAAGGCATTGTTCTTGAATGGTTTGTCTCTTTTTCATTATTCTGCTACTAACAAACACACCCCAAATTGGCTTTATCTTGACCTTTTCCTCTTTTGTCTCTAAATACCAGCAAACAAGCCAACTTGATTCTTTTTTTAAATGTCTCCTCCAACATGAAATTGAACACATTATTCTCATCCTCCCCTCTCCACAATTTAGTGATTTCCATTTCCCCGCCCTCTTGATTGATTTGCATTCCTATCACTTCTTATTGGGCAATGCAGAACCCTGACTGAGTGGGACTAATTTGCCATGCTAATGAGATGGCTCCGACAAACAGAGCCAGCTGGAGACCAGAGTAAAGGATCCTGTCATCAGTCAAGAACACAAACATGGCTAACAGCTAATTAGCTCGCGGCAGTTTGTAGAGGTGACATTCTGTCTGATCTGTACCATGATGGAAGAGAGGAAGAAAGAAAGAGAGAGAGGGAGGAAAGGGGAGGAGGGAGGTTTTAGCTTGTTAAAGATTTTTTTTTTTTTTCCCAAACACATTCTTGTGGCATGATATATAAAGCTTGTACACACACACACACACACACACACACACACACACACGCACACACGCACACACATGCACACACATCTATAACTTCCCGTTTACATTGCTTTGTCCTATGCAATGAGTATAAGAGTATGTGCCATCAGAATGAGGGTAGAAAATATGCTAAGCAGACAATCACAGGCGTACCCCCTGGTGCTAAACAGCTAATCATGGCTGTCCCTGTGTGTGTCACCAGCCAGCAGGAGGCAGAATTAGTCCTGGTTAGCAGCCAGAGCCCTGCCGAGTGGCTGATTAGTCTTTTAGACCGAAGAGGAGACAGAATGTTAAAGTCTGACTGCATATCCGAGACTCTTCTGCACAGCAGACAAAGGAAAGGACTTGTTAAATTAAAAAGAAAAGTTAGCAGCCTTGTTGTTGTCTTGTGAATGTGATACAGTAAACAATAATCCCATTTAAATGTAAATGTGCTGTATTTATATAGCGCTTTTCTAGTCTTAACGACTACTCAAAGTGCTTTTACATCATACAGGATACATTCACCATTCACACACATTCATACACTGTGGCCGAGGCTGCCGTACAAGGTGCCACCTGCTCATCAGATAAACATGCACACACATTCACACTCCGATGCGGCAACTCGGGGTTCAGTGTCTTGCCCAAGGACACTTCATGGGACTGCAGGGCAACCACTCTACCGCTGAGCCACAGCCCCCCCGTTACCCAGCGTTACTTTTTAGCATGCATCTGAGGAATTCATTTTCTACAATGGAACAATGGGTTGAGGTGGACTAATTCCTTTTAGTACAGATATAAGAGGAGTAGATGTTCAAATGTTAACTATTTTTATTTTTAAGTCTCCCATATTTAGCATTTATAAGCAAAACCTTTATTTAATGGTTCATGACACATGATAATTTAGTTGCAAGTAGGTATATGTGTTTATATATGTATTCCTATTTTATAACTCCTTGAGCAACCATAAGTGGAGGTGTTTATAAACACATATAATGTAAAGATTGTCTTCTTAAAAGAAGTTATAATACTTATATAAAATGATCTTATAGCTACTCATAACTACATTATAGTGCATTGCAAATCATTTATTAAATGTTTACATATGGCTTATGAATATTTTCTTCTACAATGTCTGGGATTAGCTCGCTGCATTATTTAGCCTTCAGGATCTGATTTTTTTTACCTGTTCTCAATGTCACCATTTTGCTGTTAATTAATTGTTTTTCATCTGGGTCTGTCTACCTTCTTGGTCCGTTTATCATCTAGCTGCTGCATGCTATTTTGTTTTTTATCAGCACAAACACTTTTAGCTATCCATTTGTAATCTAATAAAGAAATGGCAGCAATCTGTATGTTCCTTTTGGGGGACTGGATGACTTTGAGCACCAGATGCTGATGTTCCCCCAGAGTCGTTACTGTGATAGAGCCGATCCTTAACTGTCTCCAATAAACGGACACACACACACACACACACACACACACACACACACATCGCCTCCCCTCACTCACTCAGTGCGGAGGCAGGATTAACCTGCTGGTAGTGGAGTAAATCCAGCGATGCCTCCGCCTCTCCGTCTCTGTGTCTGATGAGGCCTGGTTATCCCCTCACACAAGCTCCCTGTTCAAAGGGGTGGCCGCTGGGGATTAATGACGTGTTAAAGAGGCGAGCATGAGGGATTCAGGTACAGCTTGCTGTAAGGACAGGAGATTTAAGAACACGGACCAGTGGTTTGTGCTTACTGAAGTTTGATCAGTTAGACATTTAACACCCAACACACACACACACACTATGACAGACAGGCAGGTGTTATATTATTATTCTATATACCCAGAGGATGGTACGGGTGTACAAGGACAATACTATTGTGCTTGTCATATAGTAAATATTCCTCAGTAACTGTTGAGATATAGGACAACAGCACAAGACTGCAGGATAATTGTCACAGCAAGAAGTCAGTTGCCTGTTTTTTTCATTGTTTTAATTAATTTTCAAATGGTTTCTATCCTTTGAAACATGTGTTTTATATTTCTTCTATATGTAAAGCCCTTTGAACTGGCATCACCAATGAGTTATATACATGTAAATAAACGTGTCTTGTTTGTGAATTCTATTCCTTGGATATTTACTGTAAAGTGCTTCAAAGTTTAAGTGGCATGTTAGAATATAAATGACTTGCGTGACAGATGTATCACAGCTCAGGTGATGGAATAAGTACAAAGAGTAGTTTATGTGCATGAAGGGTTCATTTAAACCGCAGTGTACATATATATAAGACAATTTGAGCTGCTGTTATACCACTGCATTGTTATGTAGCATAGTGGAAAAGCTGTTGTGTATACATGTTTTCATGATCAGGTATCAGGATGAACTTGTGTGGCCTTAAATCCATCTCTAGAAATGTGAACCTTGCTTTAACACTGTGTTCTGTGGTCCTCATTCAAACCAGTCCATAGGCTGGTCATAGAGGGGTGTGATAATTGTTTCAACTTGATTATTGTCGTAGGAACAGTGGGAACAACAAGAAAATAGGAAAAGCTAGCTTTGAAAATAGAGAAGGTGCAATGCTGGCAAATAATTAATAAATTATAAATTTCCTTGTTTTAATACTTTTCCTCAAATAAACGATCTAATAGACCCATTCCACCATCTGACTTTACCTAATGATTTTGTAGTAATTCAAGAGCCACAATGTTAAAGCTACTGTGTGTATGATTAAAACATGTCTGACTTTGGCACCCTCTAATGGTAATAAAAAAGACAATATGGCAGACTCCTATGAAATGGGGGACTCAAGCACCCGTACAACCAAACTGCATTCTCAATTACATCTGGAGGGAAATGTATTTTGTCACAGATTATGATTGTCTTCGACGTATCAGAAATATATTTCTAATCGAATGAAAAAAATATGCTGGTGAGTTAGAAAGAAGTGAGCTTTCCTGACGCCTGTAGCACGCATATCATCTCTGCTGAGGCTAGCAGCTCGAGTCTACATTAGCCCCTACTAGCATCCAAATCTGAAAGACTGTTGGCGGTCAAGTTGCTTTGCAGGCAATGTAGTTGACAGGTTTTTACAAGGAAGGATAATGTGTGGCATATGAAACAATATCTCTGGTTATGCTGTATCAGTTTGTTTCCTTTCATCTGACAGGGTTTTAGGAATATAATGCTTAATCAGTGGAGAACACTTCTAAGTCTGACACAGGGTAAATACCATGACCAGTGGGCTTTATGTGAGAGACTGCATGGATGTCAAAGTTACTAATAGTGAGGGAGTATAATATTAATAGATAAGCAGATGTGTGTGTGTTTGTGTGTGTGTGTGTGTGTGTGTGTGTGTGTGTGTGTGTGTGTGTGTGTGAGAGTGTAAGGAAGGAGGACTTGAGAGAGAGAAGTGCAGCAAGATTAAGAGACTATGTACAGGTGCCGATAGCTAGTCGGGATCAAGCACTGAGCAAGATGTTAAGGCCGGGGTTTCTCGCCACCCCACCTCAAACCCACCTCCTCCCCCTTAATCCCCCCTTCCTCGATAAGCCACTCACCCCCAACCCCTACACACACACACACACACACACACATACACTCACACACACACACACACACACACACACACATCCAGCTTGGTACCCATCTACCCTCAAAATCCGCTCCTGTGCAATCTCCTGCGCATCAGCTGCCAAATGAAGTTCCTCTTTAGAAAAAAAAAACACTTGGCTGTTGAATCGCCTGAGGCATTGTGGCTGCCGGCAAAGGCAGCACTTGTGTTGGAGCCAATAATCCGGCGTCAGGGCTTCAGGTGCGTAGAGGGATGTGATTGACAAGGCTTGATATGAGGCCCTCGCCTCACTTGACATTTGGGTTTCATAAGGTCTGGAACAAAAGGCAGGGGCAAAATAATCAGAGAGGGGCGCAGGCAAATAAATCTGTTTATTCCTCCTCACCGGCCCCCCTCCATCCCCTCTGCACCTCCCCTGCTCGCCCACATCACAGCACAACCAGAGGGAGGGCATGATATTACCTTTTCTGAGCCTTAGTGGATTCACACAGACGACAGCAGGTCACTTTAAGCCCTGTGCTTACCTGAGATATTAGTTTGTATGTGTGGTAGATAGAGATGTGTATTTGAATGGCTGAAGCAGTGTGTATGTGTGCACAATCCCGTGTATGTTTGAGAGAGAGGCAGGGACAACAGGAAAGACAGAGAAACAGAGGCAGGCACACTGAATAGAGGAGAGAGGATTGATGTGGTGTCATATTGTGGATAACCATTTGTACTGTGTGAGGGGTGTGTGTGTGTTGTGTGTGTGTATGTGTATGTGTGAGTGTGAGTGTGAGTGTGTGTGTGTGTGTGCGTGTGCGTGTGTGTGTGTGTGTGTGTGTGTGTGTGTGCGTGTGAAAAAAAGATGAAACAATGATAGAGGTCCTCCTTTATCGTGTTAAATAAAGCAGCACAACAGCTTTTAGACACAATTAGGCACACAAATGATAACAGATCTGATTCTAAGAGGCGGTAACAAATTCAGAGAAAGAGAGAAGAAATATAGAGCGTAATGCAGCAGAAGATAATTAAGATTTTCAACATAATCAGTCAGTGCAGCTAAATGACTGAACGCAGTGCAAGCTGCTGACCCAGCAACAGCATGTTTCATACGCACACTAAACATCGACTCGCAGCTGCAAATGTAGGCTGACATACTGAATAATGGGTGTGCGTCTGTGAGACAGAGAAAGAGAGGTGAGTCCTATGGACTGTATTTCAATTTACTCACCAATAGGTGCCTTACTTGAATTGTAGACAAATAATATGTAAATGTCGTGTAAGCTGATTCAGATTTTTGCTCCTTTAAGTAACTTTACATGAATTTTACTTTTACTTATTTCCATTTTCTGCAACTTTACACTTCTACTGCAGTTCAAATTCAAAATATACAGTAAATCACTGTAAATGAAATGTTAATACCCATAATGCAATGTTTATTACAGTAATTAACCGGAAAAGAAAATTATGGTATTTTACTGGGCATTTTGTGGTAAGTAACTGTAGAAATTACAGCTAAGTCTAACAGTGTAGGCAAATATTGTGCTTTTGACTTCACTACATTTATTAGATAATTTTAGGTGCTACCTCAGCAGTATACAAAGTAAATACAATTAGCCCTACTTTCACCAGCTGCAAAATTAAAGTGATATACACATTAATGCATCAATAATATTATCATATCCAGTCCAATTATATAATATATTATAAAGAAATGGACCATTCTGTATTATGAGTACTTCTTGTACTATAGCCTATATTATGATGCTAAAGCTTTCATGTTTTTACTTCAGTTTTGAATGACGGGCTTTTATTTGTAACTTAGTATATATATACTACAATATTGTTACTTTTACTTAGGCAATAGAGCTGAGCCTTTCTTTTACCATTGCCAAACTGCAGGTGCATAAGTCTAGAAAACCTTTAAAATATGTTCCAACACACATCCTTAAAACATAATTAAGGGGGTTAAGAAAGCCTAATATAACCTTTGTAGCAGGGATTATAATTCCAATTGAAATTCATTAATTGTTTACAATATTTGGTCTACAACTATGATGCATCCAATACAAGCAAGCAGAGGTACATATAAGGGATCTCAATGAGAATTTAATTGCAGGGCTGTGAGTGCCATGTATGTACATAATAGCCGACTGTTTTAATAAGCGATTAAATTTAAACTACAGAAAAAACATGAGACACCTAGAGGCCACATGTTCGCTTCTGCCTGGAAGTCTCTGTAAAAAAACCTCATAAATCAACAGATAGTTTCCAGATTAATCCCTGTGACATCTTTTAGTACCAGACTGAGCCCCCACGTGGGGAGTCTGCATAAATTGCATCCTGTTGGAGGTGATTGGACAACATATCTATGATTGTCAGGAGGATGGATTACAGTATGTACACTCGTCTCTCGCTATTGGCTGTCTTTAATGGCCGCTCCGCCTTCTGACCACACACCATAGGCTTTGGGGGCTTCGCGGAGGAGCCGGGAAGTTGTAGTTCTTTACAGCCGACGCACATCTGTAGTGCTTTTTATCGACTAATATGAATTAAACTACACGTCCCGACGCCACGCTACGGACTCTTATACTTTTTGTGAATATGTAATTGCGCTCGTACGACTGGTTGCTTCTAAATTTGGCTTCGCAGTGGCAGGCTGCTACAGTCGGTGAGGTGGTCGCTCCGCCGGTACTGTGTGAGGATGTGAGCATTCACGGAGGCTGTAGGAAAACTGCTGATAAATGCGTGACGACGGGACGCCGTGGACAAGCACAGTCGCGGACAAGCAAGGTCATGATGTGTCAAAAGTCGATGCTTTGTAGAGAAAATCTGAGAAAATAGAGGATTCGTTGTTAGTTCCGAGGGAGAATATCAAGCTTTGTGCGCGTAGAATAAACGCGCTGGAGATTTTGGGGAAGACTGAGACAACTCATGCTTCGATTATCACACTGAATGGACTTTTGAAACACTGTCTGAAAAAATGACGTCCAGCCAAAGGTCCAAGGATGTTTCCACTCTTCACGGAACCTGCACATAGCCTGCAAACCGACTGACCTTTTACGCACAGGAACAGATCCGTGCTCACACAATTTGTTTTCTTGTTTATGTGGATGAACTTTACAATACATTTTAAATGATTCGAGATCTGAGCAAGATGTATCCCCCGGCACGGCATCCGGTAAGTAGCTGAGGCACTATGTCAAAGTATGCTCAGATTAACAGCCGTGCGCCTGATGCGTAATCAGTTAATATCAAGTTCCCGTGCCACTGCGCGCTCGCACGGACAATTGCGCTCATTGTCAAACTGTTGCAGCTGCATGTGTCTGTGAGTGTGCGTGGGTTAACGTGTAAAGAGACTGAGTGCAACCAAAAGGCCATCCGTATCACAGAGGCCTTTTGTCATCTACAGCCTTTTTCCTTTGTGTGTGTGTGTGTGTGTGTATGCCATGACACTGAACTTTGGTGGCTCAGTTCTTCCCCCCTCTCTCTCTCTGTCTCTGTCTCTGTCTCTGTCTCTGTCTCTCCCCCACGCTGTTTGGTTTGGGTTGAGGTCCTCCACCAGCCGGGACAGCCGTTAAAGTTCACTGTCACCGAGTCCTGCGACCGGATCAAGGAGGAGTTCCACTTCCTACAAGCCCAGTACCACAGGTGAGAGTTTGGATGTAGCATGACATTAACATGGAAACATCTCCTCATCCATCAGCAAAAAAAATAGTGACGAAAAATACTAATAAACATTCCAACTTTGCATTGGGCTGAAAAGAGATAACGGGTAGAGGTAGATCTGATGTATGTGTTATTCTAGGTCCAAATTAGAGCGGCAGTGATTAATCAATAAATGATGGGCATTTTCAAACGATCCATTGAAAAAATCTGTAGATTTGTCAATAATTAAAATAATCGTTAGAAAAAGAAAAAGGTCATTTTTGTGATGTTGACTTCCCTTGCACCACAAATCACACAGTATGTGACCAAAAGGTTTCGTGATGATGCAATGAAATGAAATACAAGACGGAAACAGATTTTTTTATTTGATTGAGAAATAAAACATTCTTAGTTTGAGGTAAATATCCATGTGGAGTTCTCATGAAATGATTCTCCTCAAAGCCCTCAGTAGAGCCAACATGCTGGGACAATTTGCTAGGTCCATCTATCACTGGTGACTAACCACAGGTAAACCACATCAACCTTGGTATGCACATCTTTCTCTGCAAATGCAAGTGGTGTGAAATACTTTTTTACCCGACATGATGAAGTGTGAAATACATTGCTTGGGGGGAGAACTATAAGCACGATACCAATGCATAATAATCGCCCACCTCTGGCCTCCTCCTAAGTATTACCCAGTCACCTGGTGAATAAAAGGAAGGACGGGTTGGTCTGATATACATATTAAATACATCTTTATTTTCTTTGGAGATATTTGCTTGTATGTATGTCAGGCTTAGAAGGAAGTAAAATGTCTTCTTCTTTATTTGATCTTAGACCTTTGTCAAAGTAATTATCCAATCTCTAATCACATTTAATATAATTTTAAATATCTGGAAAAGGTTATTGAAATTTGTATTGTGTAAAAAACAACAACTAAATACTGTCAGAAATGCATCACCATCATCTCAAATAAAGGTTTATGTTAACATATTGAAGATCCAAAAGTTTTAATGTCCTAGTGCCAAAATTATTCAGCTGATTTTGAAGCTGAATGAATGTTATAGTCACATGCACAAATGTCTCTATTTGGCGCATCAGCGTCCTAATTTTACCTTGCAAAATTGTGTACCTGCCAATTTTCTCATAAATGACATTTACAAAAGCTTCCTGTAGTGGCATGTGGAGGCTTTCCAGTAACAGACAACAATTGAAAGAGTCAAGCTTTTGTGTAACCACAGTTGTAAAATGGATCCTAATTATCTGGTTGCTTTTTTGTTGATGGTGCAGTTTGAGCATCCACTCACACTGTAAAGAATATATGATAAAGTTTGTGTGGTCGTTTATTGATCCATTAATTACTGCACTGCAACTGCTGAGTAAGTGTCTGTGGAGAGGAAACTGGGGTTATCCAAGCAACTCTTTTTTTTCTTACTTTCTTTGTTGCACTTAAATTTAGAAATGCAAATGTAAAGTAACAGGATGTAGTCACAGGCTCAGTATTATGCATTTAGCATCTCCAATTTTCATATTTTGTGAATTTGTTTCATGTGAGAAAACATGTAAGGTATCATGTAGAATATCATAATTTAAAGTTATAGGATTCCAGGTGTTTTGTGTTTTTTTTAAAACTTTTTTTAAAACTTTTGAACATGTGTGTGTGTGTGTATGGGTTGCTGTGTGTTTAATTCATGTAATTCACTAACATAACATTTCTGTTTCACAGTCTGAAATTGGAGTGTGAGAAACTGGCCAGTGAGAAAACTGAGATGCAGAGACACTATGTCATGGTGAGTCTTGTTGAGTCTTGTTGACTGTGTGTGTGTGTGTGTGTGTGTGTGTGTGTGTGTGTGTGTGTGTGTATGTGTGTGTTTGTTTGTGTGTGTTTGTTTGTTTGTGTGTGTGCGTGCATGAATCAGTATTTCTGGCGTGTGCAAAGAGTCGAAGAGAAAAGACATGTTTGTTTGACCTTACTTTGATCGTTATTTTTTTTAGTACTACGAAATGTCATACGGACTCAACATCGAGATGCACAAGCAGGTAGGAAACCTTTTACTTAAATGTAAAAAAGAAGTAAAAACTAATTCAAACCACACTGTAGTAAGTGTCAAAGGAATGCAGATGATATATAAATAAGATGAGAACTTGAGTTTTCCTTACACCAGATTTTGAAATCTTTTAAAACTGAATGTTGATGATGCTGAATGATAAATGCCAATGATATTCTTGTGGATGTCCAGTTTGGACCTGTCATGTATCACATTCAAACTCCAGTGGTAAGAATCAGATTTTTACTAAAAATAATTACCCACGGTTGTTTGAAAAACCCAAAAGGTTGTTTAACACTTTTTAAAAATGTAGGTCCAGAAGAAGAAAAAACTCTTCTAAGCATCTAGATCAACAAAACTATACATTTTTTTGTTGAATGAGATTCATCAGACAACAAACTACTCTGTTTCCTAGTCCAAACAAAGATGGTATCTTCAGGAAATGACAAATCTCTGTGCAATAATTTGTGAAATGTAAACCCAAATAATAATAGAAAAGTATTATCAGTATTGGTATACATTGATGTTTTTTTCCAATATTTTTTACTTTCACAAAATAATGCATTGCTTTTTTGCTTGTCTTTTACAAAAAAAGCCATTTCTGGCTAACTATATCAGGGATCAAAGTCACAAATTGAGAAACAGGGTTAAAGATAGAAGAGTCTTTTGAAGATTCTGGAAATATTATTCAGCACAGCGGTCATTTTGCACAAAAAAGCTTCTGGGTTTTTCAGAGATTGCCGGGTAATAATTTTGAGAAAAACTGGATCCTTAGCTGTGACTTGAATGTAATTGAAAAACATGAGAGGTACAAACTGGAGCTCTCAAAAATCCGAAAATTATCCCAGAATATACATTAAAGGTGTTACATTTTATAATGGAAAAGTGATTTACAGGGTAAAAACAACAGTTTGGTTGCCTTGTCAGGTTGAATAGTAATCCACATGTGAACAATGATTTCATCAGTTTAATTGAATGAGAAAATGAGCTGAAAAATGACTCGAGTGAATGAGGATTTGGCCTTTAACAAGCTTTTACATTACTGCTGCCTTTTTTAAACGCAGAAGGTCATTAGCATAAATGTCTGTGTTAACCACACATCAGCTGCCAGGCTAAATGGGCCACAGCTAACCAGCTACACAATCATTTCCAGAGAAATGGTGTGTGTAGTGTGTGTGCATTTGTGAGTATGAGAGAAAGTGATGTATGCTTGGCCTTTGTTTTGCTGTGTGTATGGTTTTCTGTTTGTGTGTATCTGTAGTGCATTTACTTAGCTTTATGTGTGTGTGTGTGTGTGTGTTGTTGGGTATCTGTATAACAGCCTGTATGTATACTGTACATGTTTACTTAGTATGTGTGTGTGCTTGTGTGCATTTGTCTATGCACGCTGTAATCGTTTATTTAGTTGTGTATGTACTATTTGTGTATCCATGTGTGTGGTGCATGTGCTCATGTATATTGTAGACCTTTACTCGGGTGTGTGTGTGTGTTGGTCTTTGTTTCTGTTGTAATGTTTGTGTGTGTTCGGAGCTTTTTACTGGCACACTAATCAGGAGGTAGGGGTTGTCCACTATAAATCCTGCTGTCTGCTGCTGTGTGTGTATGTATCTCTGTGTTTGTGTGTGTGAGAATGTTGCACACACATGCAGCTTTTTTACTGGCCCACTAATCAGGTTGTATAGGGAGAATAAATAAAAAGACGAAAAATGTGGCACGTGCCTCTGTGTAGTGCCCAATGATTTCTTTGGAGAATGCACCCCTAGTTTCTGCCAGCAGTATGTGTTTGTGTGGGTGTGTGTGTGTGTTTGTGAGAAAGAGAGAGAGAGAGACAGAGAGAGAGGGAGTTTTGGAAGCAAATTATTTTGATGTGCAGGCTGTGTTTGTGTGCACAACGTTGTGCATGGAATTTAATGTGTGTCTTCTATCCAGGGCATTCAGTATGACAATACAAAGTGTGTGGCTCGTTGAGTGGATGCCGAGATTAAGGGGGGGGGGTCCCATTAAGGCAGTCAGTCTCCTCTACCAAGCGAATTTCTAATATTGCTTGTTTAGCATTTTCTGAGGGTAATAGGCTCATTGATTTTTGGCTCTGCTCTGTTTTATTTACACGGAAGGGCTCTGATGCCCTCGTTAAAGAGAGATTGACTCATGGATAGAGGAGAGCATGGGCGGGAAGGCGGAGAGGAGGGTACGAGGGTTGTAGAGCATGGGACTGAGCTGCGAGAGGACAGCTAATCAATTGCAAATTAGTGAGGCTGAAAGAGAAATAAAGCAAGCGAAGGATGGGGAGAAAAAGGGAAGGAGGAGGGAGGAAAAATTGGTGAAAGAAGGAAGTAATAAGACGTTTTGATACTGAAGACTGGCAGTGTTTTCAACAAGGTCTGACAACTCATTTTACAGCAGCGGATAGGGAGCCATTTCTTTCATTTCGAGGATTTTGGTCACGTAATGTCTTACTTCTAGAAAATGCATTTAGGTGAAAAGCACGTTGGAACCTTTGAATTACACGATTTTAATTGACAGTCTTATAATTATTTCTTCATATTTTCTGATGGTTTACGAACGTAAAACATTTATGTGTATATATTTTGCAATGCAACCTTAATCAAACAGTCAAATCGGAATTCATGCAACTTTCACGTCCCTCCAGATTGACATTCGTCACAATTCTGCACTGACAGGAGTCACTCACGCAATGATCCCACCCCTCCTGGCTCCAACTTTGCATCCATACACTTCTGTATAGAAGCAGCAGCCATTGCTTCACTAAAAGCCACAATTAAAAAGGTTGCTTTCATACTCCTCATCCACGCCTCATCGTCATCTGCTCAAGGATATGCTTGCTTCCACTGCAAAACAACTAATAACTGAAACAGTCAACCACAAATCAAGGTATAAACACTATTGACCCTGTCAGGAGGAAGAGAGATTTTAAACTTTACGTAATAAGGTGCAAAAAAACTGCATCATTTACATTATGCACAAATTATCCAGCTTGAGCTGTTTGAAGCCTGTCTGTATAGCGCCCTTTGTTGTTGTTTCGACTCTGTCCATCTCTACCTATCTAATGGTGTCTTAAAAACACACACACACACACACACACACACCGTCACAAGGGAATACAGTCTTTATATGGTGGGTTCCATTAGGTGTATTAGCTGGTGGTGAAAAGTGATGCTGATGTGCTGCTTACAAAGCTCCAGGGGAGATGGACATTTGATCTTTTACCTGACCCAATCTGACTCCAGAGCTCCTGCCTGATCTAATTTATTTGTTATTAGGAGTTGAAGTGAGAGTATTTGAGCTGTTTTTTATTATTCTGGGCAACATCTTTGGTGATAAGTGTTTTTTGCTTGGCCATCCTGTTATCACAAAGAGATCACTGTAATCCTAGAAGCTAAAAGATACCAAGTAGGTGCTTTTAGGTAAATAATGAAAGCATATTTAGTGGCAAGTTCTGCAGGAGCCCTTATCCTGTTTATAAAAGTCAAAGGCTCAGGTAGATCACACCATTTAGTGCATGTTGGGGGCAAACCATTAAGCATGTTCAGTCAGACAACTCACATTTAAAATGTTTAAATTTTATTGTGTTTGGAGGCCAGACTCCGACCTCATCACACCCACAGTATGGGTTTTAATGAGTGAGGAGTGATGTTAAAGTAACTTCCCCCCTGGCTGGAGCCTGCAGGTGGATGCTGGGGTGGTGGTGGGGTTAACAGTGGGCAGTGATACAGGTTCAGGGCAGCAGCAGCATTAACAAGGGAGAGATGGGGAAGTTGTGCAGCATAAATAGACAAATTGAGGTGTTGTGTTTGGTAAATGATAGTTTGACAGTGAGGCATGTCACTTGTGTGTACTCAGTGCAGCTCGAGTTGGCTGCCTGAACTAGCTCACAGGCGTCACCCCATATTGTTGGATGTTGTACAGCTACTGCTCACTGATTTTTCTCTTTTTGAACTGGAGCAACATTTTCTCCAGCGACTCACACAGAGGGTCAAAGATATATTCAGCGCACATGATCTCGCCCCTGAGGTTACTGGGATTTATGTGACCACAGAGTCGTCTGATCTAGCAATATGCTCCATGGATCCACCTGAGTTTGAGTCCTAACCTTAGAGGACTCTCTGGCAAGTCTTTTTTAGTTATTTATTCTCTGTCGTGATGGTGACAGGTCCAGGTCAAAGCCAAGGCCTGCTTGCTGCAGGAAAAAGGAAAAAAAATATCTACGTTTACACAAACCACAGCACACTTTTTGAGTAAAAAGTAACCCTGCTTTTTTTTTGGTCTCTGTAGTGTGAACAGACGTGTGGGCCAAACAGGCTGACATCCTCTGGACTCTGGCCGACAGTCACAATTGTCTGCAATTGATGTAAAATGTCACCTGAAATTGGTTGGGTTGCCTCATGGTAAGGCATCTCCAAATCCTTTTCGGCTCCAGTGCTTTTGTTTCCTTTTCTGTGCTATGTACACCTCAGGGTCAACTCTTCAAAATGAATCGATTGAAGGTTGTAGTTGTAGTTGTTAGTAGAGATCTGCATTTTACAGCTTAAGCGTCTTTATTTTTATACTTCTGTGTTTGTCCGACAGGCAGGGTTGAAACTAATGATTATTATCAATTAATCTGTTTAATATTTTCTCGATTTATCCATGAATCGGTTGGTCCACAAAAAAGTAAAAATCCCCCAAAGATAATTGGTTTAATGTCATCTAGGACTTGGACTACCAGCAAATATCCACATGTGAGAAGCCGGAGCCTGTGAACTATTTCACTTTTTTTTAAAGATTATTTTTTCCCTTTATTAGATAGAGACAGTGGATAGACATGTGAAAGGGGGGAGAGAGAGAGAGAGATGGGGGATGAGAGAGGGAGGCTGATGGGGGATGACACTGCCAACATGGGGCGAAAGCACTGCCAACAGGCGGCGACAAAGGGCCGCTTTTTTACTTAAAATATGACTTAACTAAATTTCTGTTGAACGACTAACCGTTTCAGCTCTAAATTCTATATGTTTTACAAGCAGTTGTTTTCTAGACAGCTTCATTAATGTGTGGGGGAAGGGGGAGGGAGGGATAAATACAAAACTCGACAATGTTTTGGCAGCCAATAACAAAAAGAATGAAAATCCCATCCGTTTCTTTCCTCATTTAGTGTCAGCTATCTAATAGCCCTAATATGCCCCCCCAAAATACTTTAAAATCAATAACAATACTTATAAAGCCAACTTTGGGATCTTGATAGGTGAGGATCTAATTGAGGCGTTGCCTAGCAGCCCTCTTATGTCCAAGCAGATGTGACAACATCTCATACAGCCCGGCCCTAACCTTCTGAAGCTGTCTGCTATCCATTCACTGTGTCCTTAAAAATCCATTTCTATAAGCTTGAACAGAGGAAGCAGTTATGTTATTCATTCACTTCTACAGTGCAGATACTGATCATGGCCTCCTTTACCTTCAACACATCACACTACCTTGAGCAAGGCACTTAAACTCCATTTAACTAATACAGCAGTTTATCAGAGGCTAATATGTACTGGGCAGCTCCCCAGTGTGTGTGATTGTGGAACAGAACCAAGCTGAAAAAGGGCATGTGTGCACAGCAAGTGTTCCCTGGATAAACGTTAAATATAAAAAGAAACTGTCAGTGTTATAGGTTGTCTGTGGGAGTGTGAGCAGCTGCAGCACAGTGGTAATCACAGGTAAGTTGAACTGCAACCCTCTCTCGAGTTCCCCATGCATCTGCTTGACAGTAAATGGCTCCCTAAGTCTGATAACTGGTGCTCAGACATCCTATGTCTTACAAAAGACATTTTTTAAGATCTACATTAGTGATTGCCTCTGAAGTCCTAAAAGCTCAGTACAACACTCATAATAAAAACACATCATCAGAAATAATGAGAGCCGTTGAACATCAACAATGTTTTAGGGTGCATACGAGATAGTTTTCAGTAAGTGAATCGTCAAGTGTGAACATGAACACAATGAATCAATGTACTCAGTGGAAGCTCTTCAGTACATTGGCCCTGAAATCTGTGGGAATGACTGCAAATGTCTGCAGAGGGTATAAGACTCAGCTTATGCTCAGTAATGCTATTGCCCTTATGTTTGGCTCTTCTGTCTGTCTGCTGTCTGTCTGAGGAGAAAATGGCAGCGTTTTCTTTAGCTTCTCTTCTATTCTGCAGCATCTACTCTTAACCGGCAAAACCTTCTCATACTGCTTCTGTGGCAGATTACACATCTTCTGCCTGAGCAAAGATAACATCAGACATGTAAAAGTCAACTTTCAGCCCTGGACTGCTAATCTGTAACACTGAACACGTCCAAATTTTAACATAACATATATGATTATTATGACAGAAACTGGGACTCCAGGTTAATAAAATTCTGACTCAATAGCAAGATATGAATTCAGTTGTGATTCTGTGAGAATTCACAGATCCAGTTTCTATTTTTAATCTTCCCCTCTACATGTATGGGTGTGTGCTCAAATAAGGCTTCTGGAAAGAAAATAAAGGATTAAAATATGAATGACTAAACAGACATTAATGAAGAAGTTCCCCAACACATTGGCCAGGAGTCCTTCTTGATGCCTACTGTCTCAAACATCTCTCTCAGATAAGGCCGAGGATGACTGGGAATGTCTTGCTGCTTGTCTGCCGGATCTCTGTTTTCTTCATTTTCAATCATGTTGCCCTGCATGCTACTATGTGCTAACGTTAGCGCCATCAAGCCGCAATGATTTGCTGTGAATTAAGGCAGAATGCTGAATCTGTTGAGTTGTCTTAGTCGTGTGTCAAATGCAACGTACATTAGATATATTCCCATCCATTTAGATTGAATATGGTATTGATGACGTAAACAATAATAACGATAACTCCAGTGAAATGATGGGAAAGTTGAGGACTAGATTAGGACTGCATTATAGCTGATTCTGGTTTCCAACTTCGCCCCAGGTGTGTCTGTTAAAACCCGGACGGAGACAACTTCTCTCTAGCTAAGTTTCCATCCACTTGTCAATTGAATTACAGTATCTGAAGTTCGGTTTAAAAAAATAAAAAAAATCATGCAAATAAAGCTGGTGAAACTGTTGATGCTTCATTAAGATCAACGTGCAACCTAGCTAACAGGTGAAGAACACACCAAAATCACTAGCTAACTTACTTTAAATGTGCAAGAACTATAGAGCAATAACGGGCTTAAGTGAACTGACAACATAAGTTATACGACTCACAGTTCTCAAAGACGCACACACACAATCTCAGCTGATTAACTTCCGGACAGCTAGTCTCTTTTTCTTTTCTCACTTTTTTCTCCATGTGGCGTGCGCACCCACTCGCGGTGTGAGGCGCGTGTCCGCGCTATTCTCCGACATGACAACCTCTACTAAAGTAACAAACCAATTTTGTAAAATGTAAAGAGTAGAAAGTACCGATATTCGTGTTAAAATGTAAGAAGTAGAAGTAAAAAGTTGCCACAAAAATAAATAGTACAGTAAAGTAAAGATGTCAGAAAAATCTACTTGAGTACAGTAACGAAGTATTTGTACTTTGTTACTTCCCATCTCTGATTGCAAACCCTTACATCTCTCAAAACCAGATGTTCAGATGTGCAAATCTTTGTACAGTAATATGTTTAAAAAATGTTGTGTATCTCGCTCTGATTTGAAACCAGACCTTTCCCAGGGGGATTGTATTGAGTCAATAAAAGTCCTGAATTCACACAGTTTTAGTTTAGAAAATGAAGAAGAAAGTTTTAGCTAGAAACCTGCTAGGTTTGCTGCCATTACAACAATACTTTTGTCTGGTTCTGTCCTCAGCAGGTCATTGAACTCTAGCAACCTGCGAATAATCTCTAACTGTATTTGAATATCTCATTTTGAGTATTTTCCAAACAAGTCTTTATGGGTGGTTGGACTACAGAAATAGACAACCCTTGACAATGATTCATGAAAAACTGCACTGTAAACCTTTGATGTACATTTACAGCTACATACTGTATATGGCAATGAATTCTGGGAGAAAATAATATTATAGCACTATCTGCGAATGTTGCAGATTACAGGTATTTACTGTTAATACCAATGCATCTTGGGCAAATTAAGGAACATTAGCTACTATAAATTCAAATACCTGTAAATACCTTTGTTTTTCAGCCATCTGCACCTAAACTGTTTCTGTTTTTTTTGTTGCCTGCTCCTGTGTTTTGACTTTTTGCCTGTTCCTGACCTGAGGCCCGTTACTACGAAGCATGATGTGGGGTTAGCAGGGTAACTCCAGGTTTAACCCTGGGTTTTCAGACTGTGGTTCACTTCTCACTGGGGCACATTGCCATGGTAACTTACTGTATGTTGCACATAACCTGAAGCAGGTTATGTTTGAGTTACAGATCAACCTGTATAAAAGCACCACCTACTGACCAATCAATTCTCTTGAGAATGGCATCACCATTCAAAAAAGATCCCGAAATTTGCACAGAGAAAGAGTGTTCAGAGACCGGCAAAGCCCTTTTGCTTTCCCTGATGATTATTTATATGAGAGCTATAGATTCTTGACAGAGGGACCGACATATCTGTGTCAGCTTCTTGAGACGTATTTTACCCAGTGCGAAATTGTATTGCTTTTAGTCTGGATTATGTGTTGAACTTCTTTGTATTTGTCTAATATTGTACTTTGCTCCATCTTTGTGAAATATGCCGTGCTTCTGTCAGTGGACTTGTCCAGGTTTGTGATTGGTCACATGCTGCAAACACCGCCCTTTTTATTTTATGTGAACACACTTATGACTAGATTGGAAAACTCTGGGTTGACTTGATAATCTAGCTGTGTGACTGCTTAGCATGACTGCGGTTATTGGGCTTAGAAGAGCAAGATAACAAAAAGATATCTTGGATATGTTGAACTTGCAACTTGCTTTGTAATACGTGCCTCTATTTCAGGCGTCAAGTCAAGCCGTTTCCTGTTGCTTTCCATTTGATATTGTTCAATTGTACATTTTGGAAGTCAAATTATTTGTAAAATGGAGGGCAGGAAAGCCCAAGAGTCATTCAACCATTCTGATAGCAGGTTGTGTGACCTCTCTCAAGAAAAGTCTTGTTTTTTATATATATATATATATATATATATATATATATATATATTTAGTCTTAAAAGAAAGAAAGTGATGTTTATCTCTGTGTTCTATTAAGTGTGTGCTTTTGTACAAGTCTGTGTCTTTTTCTGTGTTTGTGTTTAGATTTAAGTTGCACTACTAGCACTCCCTTTGGGACAGTGGATCAGGCAATTTCCTGTAAAAAATCCTACCTGATGTGGAGAGAGAGAGAGAGAGAGAGAGAGAGAGAGAGAGAGAGAGAGAGAGAGAGAGACAGAGTGCTGTATAATCTTTAAAAGCCAACCCTTGGGTTCAGTAAAAACATCTGATGAATACAGAGAAGGTTGTGGAGGTGTGTATCTGCTTGTGCCTGTGTGCATATGGTTGTGTTTATGTGTACCATCCTACCACAGTGTTGCCGGTGCGTCTGTCTGAAGGGTTTGTATCAGTGCTCTCATGGCCTCCGGGGGCTTCTGTTACTACTGATACCAGAGCAAAGTTCCCTCTGTCAAGGTTATGAAACAAGCCCTTGACATGTAGCTTCTTTTACATTTGTGTTGGACTTAGAGGAATCATCTCAGTCCATGATGGCTTTTTCATTAGTTGGCTCTTAATTTAGCCAATTAAATCAACAGAAATTTCCCATTTTTCTTTAGATGACTGCTGAAATGGGCTCTTCTTAATGTGCTCCTCCAAATTCTCAGGAGGACAAAACCCTGGGTTTATATTTACAAATCATCCATTAGGCTGATGTTGATTGATGCTCAGAGAGTGCAACAGAAAAATGACTTTCCAGAGATACTGAAGGATTAGTGGCACAGCCCAATACTGGATTTTTTGAGGCTGATACTGACATGGATTTTTAAAAAAGGGAGTTTAAAAAATCTGATTCAGGTGGTTTAATTGTTATGAAGTTGGCACTAAATCTTGCTCACAAAAATGCCTCTCTAATAGTAAAGTCACATATTTTGTCAATAAAGTGATACTTGATCCACTTACATTTCTATTGAAATGTGCTTCTGTGACATACTAGCTACTAGCCTAACATACTGCTGTTAGTGATCAGGTTGCATTGTGGGTAATGTAGGTGCCAGGTTTTGACAAGGAAGAAGAATGCATGGAATAAATAGCGGGCAATCCGGGTTTAAAACAACCGCATTGTTCTCTGTTTCTGGATTTTGCTGAACAGACTTGTTGAATACCATCTGACATCTCTTAAAACCTTTGGTTTTCGTGCTACAGTCAATTGATCTGGCTTATGTGTGTTTATGCTGCTCAGTGTGTGTATACACAGTGATGGATAGAAAAGAAGAAAGCATCAGCATTATTTCATGGCCAATGATGCAATGCTCTTGAATAATGATTACAAGTGTGTGCTCTATGCATTCATGAGTATTTGCAAACTAGATGTGTATTATTGTCGTTGTAAATGTGTTTGTGAAAATGGGGTGTATTGACTTAAACGCCTTGTTAGCAAGATTTAGTAAACCAACTTGAGGAATGTTTGTCTCTTAATCTTAATCACATTAAGATAATAACCTTTAACCGGTGCAGCAACTAGCAATTTTTACTATCAATTCATCTATTGATTATTCTTGCAATTTATTTTATCTTTTAGTCTATGAAATATCAGGAAGTATTCTTAAAAAGGCATTGACAATTTTTCAGAGCACACATGTCTTTGGATTGCTTATTCTGTCAGCAAATATCACATGTGAGAGGCAAAAAACAGATTTTGGCCTTTGAGTTTGAATAATAATTGAATTGATTATCAATAGTTGCCAATTCATTTTCTGTCCATCGACTCATTTACTACTCATCTAATTATTTTAGCAGTACCTTTAACCTGAAAAGGTTATACAGGTCATAAATGTTACTAACTCACACCCTGGTTGACACCTAAACAACCTCATTTTTTGTTGAAGTTTAAATAATTTCTCAATAGTCAGACTTTTAACACTCAATAATAATAAAGCTTCAGACAGCAGTCTCTCTCTTTTTTGTGTTTTGGTGACATTGGTGTTAAGCACTCATTACTGTGCTGCCTGTGCACAGCACGTTCCAGAGATCATCGTTACAACACACAGTGTGGGTGGTACTTTGATGTGTTTTATCTTGCTTTGTTCCGCAGATGAACTTGAAATTCCTCGTGGTTTTTGCTATTTTCATGGCCATTGCTGCAAACAGTAAACCATTCTGTGTTACTCTTTAAAACGCATTGTGTGTATCCTTGAGGTCTAACAAACAGGTCAGGTGCATTCTCTTCCTCATAAAACATTTGCAAAGATTTTGCTTGCCAAAGACCCATCAGTTAATGTTTATAACAGCACAAGTAAAAGCTTACAACAACTGAGAATGAATCAAATTACTACAGTTTCATATTACTCGCCTTTTTTGTTGTGGGCTATTACTTTAATTTAACACTCATCACATTGACTTGATGCGAGCATTTATAGGTTATGTGAAGAGGGTGACACCTTGTCCGTTGGTGAATTTATGTGCCCACCTTTCTGTCTTTTAGGCGGAGATCGTCAAACGGCTGAACGCAATCTGCGCCCAAGTCATTCCCTTCCTCTCTCAAGAGGTAAGACTCAAAAGTGCCTGTCGCTGTGAGTTAAGATGGAGGAGGGTGAGAGAGAGAGAGAGAGAGAGAGAGAGAGAGAGGCGGAGGAAGTAAGACAGATAGGGCCCATAGAAGAAGGAGAAGTGTGTGGTGGATTATGAGGCGAAACAGACAGATATGGACACATGCATGCCCACACACAACCATGCACACAGACACACACACACACACACACACACACACATGCACACACAGACACACACACACACACACACACACTCACATACATACACAGATTATCCTGGGCTAATCCTCCCTGCTCGGGATAGGCAGATATGCACTGAACTTATTAAATGTCTCCCACTAACATATGCAGGAGCCAGCGGCTGAGTGTTTATGTGTGAGAAAATTATTTGTGTCATTGTGTGTGTGTGTGTGTGTGTGTGTGTCTGTGTGTAGGTGTTTGTAAGTGTGTGTGTGTGTGTGTGTGTTTAGCTGGTTAATCCTTTCTCTGGAGGAGTTGAAAGTGGTGTGTGTGTGTGAGTGAGTGAGTGTGTTTGTGTGTGTGTGTCTGTGTGTCTGTGTGTCTGTGTGTGAGGGGTGGGAACAGCAGCAAGTAGTGACTGTGGACTCCAAAGCTCTCCTCCAGATTAGCCATGGATTAGGAGGGTTTAGGGTGGATTAGGAATAATGGCATTAGACTGTGGAGCTGCTACACAGCCCTGAGGCCCACAGAGAGGGGAGGCAGGGAGAGGAAACGGCTTTTACTGCTTTGTTTTGATGCCCAGACTCGTTTACTGGGTGTGCATATAAAATGTAACACAATCATATTGTTATTGTGCAGCAAATCAAGTTGGCTGTGAATTGCGAAAGCTCTTTGTTTTTATTTTTGTCATTTTCTGATATTGTTCCTTAATGCAGTTTGGGCATTTCTTTGACAGCAGTATTGTTGTCCCTAATAGGATAATGCATCAGCCAACCTACTCCAGTCAAGTATTTTTTTTTAACATTATCAGAAATAAAATAAGATTCCCCATGTGGTTATTTCGTATATACTATTTATTATTTATCAGAAAACATGATGCATATTGTTATCCAGTTAACCCTCACAGTCAACAATGCACTTCCTTGGGTCCTCAGGAATACACCCACTCAGTGTGACGATGATCAGATGAGCAGACAGACAGACTGCTTCCATTTTAGTTAGATTATGCCTAATACATATAATTGTGCATATATAAATATGATTGGTTCCCACACCTTATAAATACAGAATTAGGGGCTCATCCCAGAGTAAAAAAACTGTTTAACAACTAAAGTTGCTACTGAGGTCATGGGTCACAGTCTTGCTATGCTCATTCTTTGATCAGGTATTTCTTGACTTACAGAAAATCATGAATTTTATAAATACTGCATTTTATTGAGGCAAAGGTATATGTTAATTTCCATTTGTCCTTAGTAAGTATTAATGGAGTTGAATAAAGTACTGTTTTGTTATTGGTGCCAAAACTCAAATACTGTGGTGGCAACGGTATATATATATATATTTTTTAAACAAACCCAACCTTAAATCTGGCATAATTCAGCTAGACTGATCCAATAATTTTGGTTATTTTGTCTGTTTAAATGACAAACTAGCTAATTATTGAATGTATCTAATTGTTGTCTTACTTTTATGTGAATGTATTGTTTTTTTTAATGATTGTGGGAAACCTTTGATATGTATTTCCCTTGCAACAGTGTAACAGTGTCTATCCCAGGGCAATAATTATTAGAATTATTGATTACAGTTTAGAAGCTATTTGCCAGTATTCATCAAACTGATGGATCTTTGATCTTTGTGTGTGAGTCACGTTCAGGCAGGTTAGACTCTGCAGAGGTGATGCTGAACTCGATGGTCAGGTTCATTTTCACACTGGATAAGCTCTTTCATCTCTGCCCTACTTTGATGTTTTGTGTTCCTGGATGAATCGTCTGGATCTGTGTTTCTCGCTCTGTACCCTTTGGATGACTTTGGCCTGTGAACTGTCTGTCTCTCTGGGTATCTGTCTCTATCTCTCGTCTGTTTTCTCTCTGTGTTGAAGTTTTTGCAGTTTTGAGATGTGTGGGCAGAAAACAGACAACAAATTTATGGTTATAGCTGCTACCTTAAACATGTTGATTGAAAAACTGATGGATGGAAAATGTTTCACTAGCCTAAAAGTGAAACATCATCTCCAGCACAGAGACCATAATTATATGCACACTGGGCTTCTTCATAAGATATTGTCGGTGTTTATATGTTTGGCCACTTGCACTACTGTATATTTTGGACGCATTAGCAAACAAGGATCTTGAAACGTCTCTTTGGACCTCCACTTGTTTGGTTTTTAAATTCTGCAATTCCCCAAAGACAGAATTAACTGGCCTGTGCAAGTTACACTTGACCAACTAGTACACCCCAATCAGCTGCTCATTTTTTTAATCCAGTGAGTTTTAATGAACACACTGGTGAGTATCAAATTGTGAGGTGGGGCTTTTGTTTTTCAAATAAAGATCAGTGATAACTCAGATGTGTCCTCGCTTCTTGTCTGATGGCATTTTACTGGATCTGGCTCGAGGTACCATAAGAAACTGTTGCTAACTGCACATTTATGGCTCGTTTAATGAGATTTACAACAGTTTGTCAGGTTTTATGATCAGTGCATTGCTGATGGATAAGTGTATGTCACACCGTGTAATGTAACAGTGTAAAGTTGACATAAAAAAGCATCACTTTTATGTGAGGTGTGCAGAGAGTCTTTTTTGATCTACTCTATTACCATCTTCATTTATACCAGAGAATTGTGTAGGAGGAATGAATTTATTGTTGTAGTTCCTCCTGTTTGTCCATAGAGGTCATAATCTTCATAATCCCTCTTTAAAAATCCAACAGATCTTCTTTCCTCCATCTAAATTGCTGCTTCAATTCACTGTCTCTGATTGTCTCTGTCTGTCTGTCCCTCTCCCAGCATCAGCAGCAGGTTGTGCAGGCGGTGGAGCGGGCCAAGCAGGTCACCATGGCTGAACTCAACGCCATCATTGGAGTAGGTGTATTGCACACATGCACACACACAAACACACACACATGCACACATGCATGCACGCACGCATGCACATACACACACACACACACACACCACACACACACACAAAGTCACAAGGGAATACAGTCTTTAGATGCTGTAAGACAAATGTAACAGAGATAATTATGTAACTGCTAAATGAGTAGACCAGTCAGTTGCTTGCTCTTGAAGAGAAAGAGATGAATGCAACAACAAAGTTTTATTTCTACCTTATTCTTTTGTACATTGGTCAATGCTTAGCTTTAATGAGACTTTGTTATAATCCTGGGTCAGCTTTTAACTAATTTCACATTGTGAAAAATAGGCCTTTTAATATGTATTCTTTGATATTTCCAAAAAGCACCTGTTAATTGCAGCAGTGGGTTAAGAGCCGTGGATTTACATCTACATGGCAGATATTATTAGACGGTTTTATTTTATAACAGATTAGAAGTTCTTGTGTATATGTCGGCCGATATGTCGGCCTACAGAAATGCCAAAGATACTGTATGTATGAGGTGATTTGGACACAGTGTCACAAGTTTGTCCATCATCTTAACCAAATCTTATGTTACGTTTAAATACATTTATGAGATTCTTTTGAAAACAACAACAACAACCTTTGATCCAGGACTGTTCAGGCTTTTAATGTTTAAGCTACCATGTGGTGCTCCTAATGTTTTTTGCTTCCTTTGCACTTTGCTTATTTTGTCCCCCAGTTCTTCCTCCTTTGTCTCACCATCCCAGCTTCTTTTTCTTTGATTATGCAAACTGCTTCCCGTCAAAATGCAGCATTAAACTAATCATTCTTTCTGTGTGTGGTTCAGCAGCAGCAGCTCCAGGCTCAGCACCTCTCCCACGGCCATGCCATCCCCATCCCGCTCACGCCACACCCAGCGGGCCTTCAGCCCCCCCTGGCCCCAGGGGCCGGCACTGCCAGCCTGCTGGCTCTGTCCTCCGCCCTGAGCCACCAGCTGCCGCTCAAAGACGAGAGGAAACACCACGACAACAACAACAGCGAACACCCGAGAGGTAAGGCCTGTCCTTGTGTGTGTGTACTGTTGGTGTTGATGTGTTTATGACTGCAGAAAGTCTTAGCGTGCATTGCTGTTTTTTTATGAGTTAAAAGGCCACAATGTGCCGTGTTTTTATTTTATTTGGTCACTTTATGCAATGCATTCATAGTTTACAGTCACATCTTGGAATGATGCAAACAAATGAGAGGGAAATATATACATCTTGAAAGTCAATTTATGTATTGTTGACATGTCTATTATGCATTACACATGATTGTATCCTCATATTAAGTAAGAGCTTTATTAGATCTTTTGTATGAATTTTTGTTATTATATATTATGTTTAATGTTTCTTTCTCACATCCACTGACAAATGAGTTATCCAGATAAAGGCTATTTACGTATCCCAGGCTAAAATATCATTTTGTTTATCTGACATTTTTTAAAACACAAACAACTCCATATAACATGTCTGTGCTGTCTGTTTTATGCTAAATGTGTTTTGTAGACATAAATACTGAAGCTTTTATCTTTTGTTCATTTAATTATCCCAGAATAATTTTACATCTCAGGAATATTCAATCAAAGTTAAGAATTATACTACCACTTGTCTTGGCTGATGCTTAGTTTTTAGTACTCGCAATGAATGAATGAAGAGCAGATAAATCAATTAAAAATGTTTTGTCATTGTGCCATTTTAATTGGCCTAATAGGGAGCGATACACAACACCATGATGCCTCTTTTCTTTTGTACATGCAGAACAACTCTAATTCTTCTGTGAGCTGACTTTGAACTAAAGCATTTAATTACAGTACATATAAATTGGGTGTGCATGTGTGTGTGTGTAACAACAGTGTGTGCCTGCTCTTAATTACCTTATTGCAGTATGACTGTGAGGGTTTTTACAGTGCAGTAGAGCAGTTAACAGCTGCTAACTCAGGTAATACCTTTCTGCATTAGGAGCCCAATCAATAATAATCCAATTCCTGTAGTTCCTTTGATTGGGTGTATATTTACTGCGTGTCTTTATTCTAATGCATGCTGTTTCAAATTAGGTAACTCTGTTGCCAGATTTAGTGTCATTTATGCAAACAGGGTGATCAAACTCAATTCTGACAGAGTACAGCAGTATGTTTTTCCATTTTGTTTCCCATCATAACATTTCACTTTACATGCTGTAGGCTATTAGAAAAAAATTATCAAGAATAGTTAATGTGCATTTCGCTTTAGATGGCGTTAGTGATACCTCAGGTAACATCATTATTAAGCATGATCAGAATCAGTAGCAATGGCAATCCATCATTAGCTGTAATGCTCTCTCTCTCTGTGAGGTTTCCATTATCTGTCTGTTTTTTCATGTGTCTATCTTCGCTCATGCAAAGAGACATTAATTAGTCGTTTTATTTCTGTTTCCTGCCCTTCCCCTCCTCAGACAGAGACTCGGTAAAGGTAAGTTCTTTATTTTATTTTCTCTGGTACATATGGATGTGTTGCTGTGCAGTCTCATTTCTTATCACTCATAGTAGCCTGATAAAGTTAAAAAAAAATCAGATGACAACCTACTGCCATCAACATTCCACACCAGATATCTTCATTCATTTTCATTCATAACACGCCTGCTTTTGTCTGAAGACTAATATTTGCTATCATATGCAAAGAACACAAAGTGAGACTCTTATTTGATGCTTGTTAAAACTGCATCAAATATGAAGGAAAAAAATTCTTGGCATATACTTTTAATTACTAGTTATTCAAATATTTTTTGTAATTTTACAGAATGTTCAGAAAAAACATACAATTAGAGAGCAGCATTGTGTATTAACCCGTTCTGCATATCTTTAAAAGAGTTTCAGATGAATTATTTTTAGATGAATATATAGCTACATGATATACTTCAATATAAAACATATAATTATAAACGTACAAATATCACATAAATTTTTTTTAAATATTAAAGACATTTAAAAATGGCTTATCATTTTAATATTAATAATGATCATACTACTATACTGTAGACTATACTACCTTAATTTCTCTATCACATTAGTATCCTCTGATACATAAAACCCCCCCACAAAAAACAATTAGTGGAAATGGAGACAGGAGAAGAAGACAGAACAAGTCGTTGAAAAAAATAGAAAAGCTAACGTCTGACTAGTGAAGAAAGGATGGGGCAAAAAGAGGCAGTTCAGCAGAGCAACATTATATCCACCACTTGTAGTAATTAGTCCCTTAAGCTGAGCTATTTTTCTCCCTAGGCAAACATTTGGTTTGTTGAATACTCAATGAGCAGATTAGTTGTGGGTGTTTTGGAGGAAGTGGAGACAAGAGGAATGTTTAATATGTTATCTCCTACCTCCCATGTAGTATAACCTCTTACACACACACACACACACACACACACACACACACACACACACACACACACACACACACACACACACACACACACACACACACACACACACGCACACACACTGTGAGTGAGTCAGAAATCAGTGGTAAAGATAGAGAGACCAGAATGATGAATGCCTTTCATTAGCGCCCTGTGAAAACACACCCAGCCAAACGTCACTTCATGAAACCAATAAGCCCCTTGTCAGTGGTCTACAGTTGCCTTGGCAACAGTCCACAGGGTACAGTGTGTGTGAATTGCATGAACATCTGTGCCTTAATGTTCTTGGCGTTAGCACCTCACACACTTATAAAGGTTTGTGGGTGCAGATGTACAGTACATGTGTGTCTGCATGTGTCCACCTGAACTGGCTCCTTTTGATGAGAAGGAGCAGTGGCTGTACTCTGAGCTCCTCACGGAGGACTGTGCTTCTCACCCTATCTCAAAGGGAGACGCCAGCCACCCTCCCAAGGAAACCCATTTTGGCCGCTTGTACCCTGGATCTCGTTCTTTCGGTTATGACCCAGCTTTTATGACCATAGGTGAGGGTAGGAACTGACCGGTAGATCGAGAGCTTTGCCTTCTGGTTCAGCTCTCTTTTTGTCACAACGGTACAATAAATTGAATGTAATACCGCACCCTCTGCGCCAATTCTCCAACCAATCTCCCACTCCATCGTTCCCTCACTTGCGAACAAGACCCCAAGGTATTTAAACTCCTTCACTTGGGTTAAGGATTCATTCCCTACCTGAAGAAGGCACTTTATTGGTTTCCTGCTGAGATCCTCATCCCAACCGCTTCACACTCGGCTGCGAACCGATCCAGTGAGTGCTGAAGGTCACATGCCGATGATGCCATCAGGACCACATCATCTGCAAAAAGCAGCGATGAGATCCCCAGCCCACTGAACTGCAACCCCTCCCCACCCCGACTACGCCTCGATATCCTGTCCATAAAACTACAAACAGGATTGGTGACAAAGCGCAGCCCTGGCGAAGGCCGACCCTCACCTAGAACAAGTCTGACTTACTGCCGAGAACCCGGACACAGCTCTGGCTTTGGTCATACAGAGATTGGATGGCCCTGAGAAGGGACCCCCTCACCCCATACTCCCGCAGCACCTCCCACAGTATCTCACGGGGTCATACGCCTTCTCCAGATTCACAAAACACATGTAGACTGGCTGGGCATACTCCCAGGCTCCTTGCAGGATCCTTGCGAGAATAAAGATCTTATCCTTTGTTCCACGACCAGGATGGAATCCGCATTGTTCCTCTTCAACCCGAGGTTCGACTATCGGCCAAACCCTCCTTTCCAGCACCTTGGAGTAGACTTTACCAGGGAGGCTTAGAAGTGTGAGACCCCTGTAATTGACACACACCCTCTGTTCCTTCTTTTTGAAGAGGGGAACCACCACCCTGGTCTGCCACTTCCTGCCACACCGTCACAAGATAGCCCCACCACACCCAGAGCTTTCAGCATTTCTGGACGGCTCTCATCAAACCGTGGGGCTTTGCCACTGTGGAGTTGTTTAACTACCTTCCACCAGGGAAATTGACAACAATCCCTCATCATCCCCCAGCTCTGCCTCTACCATGGAGTTAGCCATCACACTTCTTTTTTGTAATTTTTTGTCTTGTTTTTTAGTTCACCGGCAAGCTGCAGTCCGTCTCCTTGTAAAGTTTGGGATGCTCTTTACAAAAAAATTGTATACAGTGTACATTCCTGCCTTCAGTGCTGAGTTGGCTGCAGAATTAGAAACATGTTGTGTAACAGAAGTATCAGAGGGGAAAGAGTAAACCAACTGATTTAAACCCAGAGTTAAAAAGGATTTTTGGTATGAACAAAGCCAAGCAAAAGCGGCTTAGAGACAAAGCGAATAAAATAGTGTTTCAAAATAGCTACATATCTTTCTCACTAACAGTGGCATTGATGTCTTTCTCAGGGGAAAGAAAATAGAGAAGGTGGAAGAGAAACAAAGTAAAGCTTTGATATATAATAATGACAAGGTAAATAGGGTTTAACATATTGTATGAATGGCTGAATTTGCTGTGAATGTACACAAATTATTGGGTTTTTAAGTAAACACCACATCACGTCCATTTCTTTTGTTTTTTAAAGAAATCTTTGGGGAAGTGGTAGCAGAAAGTGTAGAAAAGAGCTTGTGACCTGAGAGTTGCTGGTTCACTGTCAATGTCAATGTCAATTTTATTTCTATAGCTCATTTAAAAACAACAACAGTTGACCAAAGTGCTGAACAGGGTCGATGTCAAATACATAAATAACAAGTGTAAAAATTACTACAACCAAAGTGAATCACAAGGAGACAAACAACAACACTTTAAAACATCAGAATCCAAGTTAACGAGGGTTAAAAGCTACAAGTTCAATCTTCGGACAGCCAGGATAAATCTGGGTGAAAGTGAAAGCACAACTCACTCTCTCAGAACTACAACTGAGGGGCCTTTGAGCAAGGTCCTTAAACCCCCAACTGCTCAAAACCCATCAGATCAGGCAGCTTCTATAGGTGTGAACTGTGTGATTGGGAGCAGGTAGTTCCTGACAAAGATGAACAATCAGATATATCAGATTGCTGGCCTTGACTTCTTAACATCCTAACTCTTAATATACAAAAGTTTTGTTATTCAGGCCCTCTCAAGTGTAATTGAGCAAAACAGTGAAGGTTATAGGTATCATTATCATGGCTCGTGGAATCAATTTGAAATGGGAGGCAAATATAATTATGTTGTTCTGGTACATTAATAATTTCACCCAGTCACACCGCAAGGTTCTTCACACTTACAGTGCTTGTACTGCAGGCAGACCATCCATTTGTCTCTGCAGTAAAATTAATTTGCCTTGATATTTTCAAAGAGCTAATTTGCAGGCTAATTAATCTAATCAGTCTGGAAAGAGAGACAGACAGAGAGAGAGAGAGAGAGAGAGAGAAAGAGAGAGAGAGAGAGAGGCTCAACCTGCTCTGTCTCATTTAAGAGAAGACACCTGTAGACACGCTGACATCTTAACTAAACATTGTTTGCCACACATGGAGTACTAAATAAAAACAGGTACAGGTGTACACGCACACACAAAACAAAACACACACACACACACACACACACACACACACTAACCTCACCCCCCCCCACAGAATCTTTGTCATCAACACTTGCAGCACGGCAAAGGGCAGTGAAAAGGTTACAAGCGTGAGTTAGTGGAAAGGTCGAGTTAAAGGTCCTGCTTTATTTTCTTCTCTCTGTCCGTTCTGTGGCGGGTAAGGGGAGCCTCCCAATGAGAGAGAGAGAGAGAGAGAGAGAGAGAGAGAGAGAGAGAGAGAGAGAAACTGTTTAGTTGACCTTATTTTGATCTATGCCTCTCAGAGAGGATTAAGAAAGAAAGGATTAATCCTTCAGTAACGGTATTTAAAGGATGCCATATTTGATTAAGAAAATAGAGACATCAGTGCATCAACTCCCCCCACTTTCCCACATTTAAAAAACAATGCTGCTGAGTTTAAGCCATTATGGTGTAGTCAAACTGTCAACTATGCAGGACTGTTTGGTATTGTTTGATACAGTCAAAATAAAATGGTTTGACAGGAAGAGGAGTTTTGATAGTGATTAGGATATCCAGCCGTGGAGTGGATTGCAGTCATTTGCGGTGTTTGCATTGCTGTCTGGCTGCATGCTTAGTCCAGATTTGTCCTAATTTAGCTCAAAGTAGAAATCTTGACATAGTAAGAAATTTTGAAGCATTTGAACTCCAGCTTTCTTGCGTTTTTCACACATAATGATTTAGCCTCAGAGCCCCTGTGTGTAATTTCCTTTGCCATTACTGAATGTACTTTAATTTTGGTTATTAAAGGGTTGGTTCTCCTAAATTACAAAAATAATAACAGTAGTTTCTTTGTGAATATAGACGACACAAAGAATGTCATGGATTTTGCTGCTTAATTTTATGAAAAAGATGCAAAATGTCAGTGTCCTCATTACTCTGAATAATTCACAGAATTTTCTTTGGTAGAAAGTAGTCCAAAACTGTTTAAGGAGCAGGGTTGTTCTAAGACAAGATAAAAATGGTTACAATATATTCAAATGTATGCATGGATGAGACATTTTAGACACTTTTTTCTTATAATTAAAGAAGGATGTTTTTTCATCACCTTTTAAGTAAATGGTTCTTGTTTCTTCCAGAGCTCATCTGTGTCTCCCTCGGCCAGTTTTCGGACCCGAGAGAAGCACAGGAGTTCAAGTGATTACTCCTCCGACAGCAAGAAACAGAAGACAGATGACAAGGAGTTGGCCTCTACACGCTATGTGAGTCAACATAAATATTACCTTTCCTGATATAATAAGTATATTGTTTAAGGTAGAGTCTTGTGTGAGATCATTGAACTCAGCAGAGAGTTCCTTTGTCATTGGTGATGCTTTGGCCCGCCCCCCTATGCTTAAGCTACCGCACCCTTCCACAACTTCTTACCCGTTTATTTTAGACTATTGTGTGAGGTATCATTGAACTCAGCAGAGAGTTACTTTTTCATTGGTGACCATTTGAGCACACTCCACCATGCATGCTGTGTCCGACTGTTGCGCAAATGCAGGGTCGCGTGGAACGGCATCCGCCAGTAACCCTGACACATGCAGAGGAGCAAGGGGCCATCCAACGCTGCTTGCAGTTTTAATTTAAACTTATTTCTGAAAGAAAGGCTGATTTGCTTTATTTGATTGTTTTTTGATCAACAACATTTGACATTTTTCTTCAGTCTATGGTTTCTATCTTTTTTTCTATGGTTCAAATATTCACCATATTAGAGAAGAAAGAGGAGTGCCACCTTTCTATTGCAAAAGCCACAACAAAACAAAGACAGACAGACAATACAGTTATCTTACATGAGCCACATTCAAGCACACACTTTCTTTCTTTTTTTGACAACACAGTGAGAGAAAGAACCGACATGTTAAAGGACGTAGCTTGGATTTGAGCTCAGTTTGTTTCAGTTCATGACATGTTCTTTAGCTATTATCTGGATGACACACAACGGAACCATTCATACCACTTTAATCTGATAATTAAAAATGCAAAAATATAAAAGAAGTAATGCCAGAGGAATGATTAAAGTAGTCTTTATGGTCTTCTCTCAGATCATTTATTAAATTCCTTGACTTTATGATTACTCATGAATGAATGACTAATTTCTATTTAATGTGCCATATCAAATAGGTGGGATATTCACTTTAATGAAAGCACTGAACATACTATGTATTTTTACTGATAAATAACTTAGGTCTACATACAGTAGACATTTTTAACGCCAGAAGTCCAGCCATTTTATAAAATGCTGATGCCAATTTGATAAATATGCTTGTTTATACTGTTCCGTAAATTTAGCACAAAACAATTATCAACCATTTTTCACCACGGAGTGAAAGTCAAAGGTGTGTCTTCTATGTGTCCATCTTAGGAAAGCGATGGAGAGAAGAGTGACGACAACGTAGTAGTGGATGTCTCCAATGAGGTACAAAACGGTTTAGGCAGCATGGTATATTTTGTGTTAAAAAACAACAACCCCTCTCACTCTCTTATCTTTCCCTTTGGTCACCCACCACAGGATCCAGCGTCTCCTAGAGGAAGTCCTGCCCACTCACCTCGGGAGAACGGATTGGACAAGAGTCGCCTGTTGAAGAAGGATGCTCCGCTGAGTCCGTCCTCCATCGCTTCCTCCAGCAGCACACCTTCATCCAAATCCAAAGAGATTAATGTGGTGAGTCATTGGGGTAATTATAGCCCTCTGATCTTCTTTTTCATCATATCTCTAGGATTTCTATTTTTAGGCATTCACAAAAATGGAATCATTGTAAGTAAGGTATAGAAGAGAATGAAGGTTTGGTGTCAAATAAGGAAAACTCCTTTTAGTCAGAAGATAATAAATTAAAACACCCTGAATTATATCAGGTGGAGAAAGTGTTTAATACATAATTAATAGAATATCAATTTTGTGAGTCATGAACTCTCAGCTTCAGTCTCAGCATGAATAGTTCCTGTATTGAATGTTTTATGCAAATGGGTGCATGTGTCTTTTATCTCTGCAAACCTTCTGCAAAGAGATATCTGCTCTATCTGAATTAACTGTTTACACTAGTGCTTAAACCTTTCGGGATTAAGATTTAAAACTTTTTTTTATTTTGTAGAACGAGAAGGCCACCACACCTGTATCCAAGTCCAGCACCCCCACATCCCGCTCTGATGCCCCAACACCCAGCAGCACCTCCATCCCGGGCTTGAGGTCTGTACCCAGTAAACAGCCAGGAGTCGAGACGCTGGGTCAGTGTTGCCAACAGAACATTAATCTTCTCTGCGTGCATCAGTGAGATAGTGGATTTGAATCAGTAAGAAGTTTGACTAAAGTAGATGTTTTTGGAAAATGTTTTGTCTTGTAGTTCCTGGTCTCCGTACGCCATTGGCAGTGCCATGCTCATACCCCAGTCCGTTTGGAATGGTTCCTCACCCGGGTATGAACGGAGAGCTGAGTGGAGCCGGAGCAGCCTACACCGGCCTGCATAACATTTCTCCACAAATGAGTGTGGTGGCTGCTGCTGCAGTGGCTGCTTATGGACGCACACAAGTGGTACCCAAACACACAACACACACACATTGTATATGTATACAGTGCCTTGCGAAAGTATTCGGCCCCCTTGAACTTTTCAACCTTTTGACACATTTCAGGCTTCAAGATACATAAAGATATAAAAATTTTATTTTTTGTGAAGAATCACCAACAAGTGGGACACAATTGTGAAGTGGAACGAAATCTATAGGATATTTTAAACTTTTTTAACAAATAAAAAACTGAAAAGTGGTGCGTGCAAAATTATTGGGCCCCCTTGCGTTAATACTTTGTAGAGCCACCTTTTGCTGCGATTACAGCTGCAAGTCGCTTGGGGTATGTCTCTATCCGTTTTGCACATCGAGAGACTGACATTCTTGCCCATTCTTCCTTGCAAAACAGCTCGAGCTCAGTGAGGTTGGATGGAGAGCGTTTGTGAACAGCAGTTTTCAGCTCTTTCCACAGATTCTCGATTGGATTCAGGTCTGGACTTTGACTTGGCCATTCTAACACCTGGATACGTTTATTTGTGAACCATTCCTTTGTAGATTTTGCTGTATGTTTGGGATCATTGTATTGTTGGAAGATAAATCTCCGTCCCAGTTTCATGTCTTTTGCAGACTCCAACAGGTTTTCATCCAGAATGGTCCTGTATTTGGCTGCATCCATCTTCCCCTCAATTTGAACCATCTTCCCCCGTCCCTGCTGAAGAAAAGCAGGCCCAAACCATGATGCTGCCACCACCATGTTTGACAGTGGGGATGGTGTGTTGAGGGTGATGAGCTGTGTTGCTTTTACGCCAAACATATCGTTTTGCATTGTGGGCAAAAAGTTTGATTTTGGTTTAATCTGACCAGAGCACCTTCTTCCACATGTTTGGTGTGTCTCCCAGGTGGCTTGTGGCAAACTTTAGACGAGACTTTTTATGGATATCTTTGAGAAATGGCTTTCTTCTTGCCACTCTTCCATAAAGGCCAGATTTGTGCAGTGTACGACTGATTGTTGTCCTATGGACAGACTCTCCCACCTCAGCTGTAGTTCTCTGCAGTTCATCCAGAGTGATCATGGGCCTCTTGGCTGCATCTCTGATCAGTCTTCTCCTTGTCTGAGCTGAAGGTTTAGAGGGGACGGCCAGGTCTTGGTAGATTTGCAGTGGTCTGATACTCCTTCCATTTCAAAATGATCGCTTGCACAGTGCTCCTTGGGATGTTTAAAGCTTGGGAAATCTTTTTGTATCCAAATTCGGCTTTAAACTTCTCCACAACAGTATTACGGACCTGCCTGGTGTGTTCCTTCCTTCATGATGCTCTCTGCGCTTTCAACAGAACCCTGAGACTATCACAGAGCAAGTGCATTTATACAGAGACTTGATCACACACAGGTGGATTCTATTTATCACCATCAGTCATTTAGGACAACATTGGATCATTCAGAGATCCTCGCTGAACTTCTGGAGTGAGTTTGCTGCACTGAAAGTAAAGGGGCCGAATAATTTTGCACGCACCACTTTTCAGTTTTTTATTTGCTAAAAAAGTTTATAATATCCGATAGATTTCGTTCCACTTCACAATTGTGTCCCACTTGTTGGTGATTCTTCACAAAAAATAACAATTTTATATCTTTATGTTTGAAGCCTGAAATGTGTCAAAAGGTTGAAAAGTTCAAGGGGGCCGAATACTTTCGCAAGGCACTGTATATGCATACCAACATATTCAGTCTGAGTATGGTATTAATGTAAAGTTTTGTCCACCAAGGACTAGTAAACTAAATAACTGAGTACAGCTTTAACAGGGCAAAACAAAAATAAATACATACATTTTGTTTAGGCATTCCAAATATTTCAATTATAGTAATAATTTTATATATACAGTGTGTGATACTGTACATAATTATGGAAGAATGTGTATTATTTTATTGGGTAGTTAACAGAAATGTAAGCATTCAGCATGTCAACAAATTGGCTTTAGGAAAACCTTCCTACTGAGTAACAGAAATATAGACATTGATCATGATAGCAGCTACCAACAGCTCTAGTTTTTGTGTGATGTGTTAGATTGTACTCTAAACCTATATTCTCTAGGTGGGATTTGATCCTCACCACCACATACGTGTCCCTGGACTTCCTCCCAACCTCTCGGGCATTCCTGGTGGAAAACCGTATGTTTCCTCTCTGTTCCTTCTCCTTCCATTTATTTCCTCTTCTTTGCCATATTTGCATGTACCTTTGCCCACTTGTCTCCCTCCCTTCACTCCACGTGACTCTTTTCTTTCCTCTAGAGCTTACTCCTTTCACGTCAGCGCTGATGGACAAATGCAGCCTGTGCCTTTTCCTCCGGATGCACTGATTGGCCCCGGCATTCCTCGCCACGCACGACAGATCAATACTCTCAGCCACGGGGAGGTGGTGTGTGCTGTCACCATCAGTAACCCAACGCGTCATGTCTACACCGGCGGCAAGGGTTGCGTCAAGGTGTGGGACATCAGTCACCCGGGAAACAAGACTCCTGTATCCCAGCTGGACTGCCTTGTGAGTGCAATGACCCTTACATACATGCAATGTGACTTCATGGTTAAAAC
Source organism: Etheostoma perlongum (assembly GCA_026937815.1). NCBI lineage: Eukaryota > Metazoa > Chordata > Actinopteri > Perciformes > Percidae > Etheostoma > Etheostoma perlongum. The sequence goes on along the minus strand of CM049375.1, from coordinate 12,037,957 downwards.
CCAGATCATGTTTTCTACTGTTTAACCTGTTACCTGCTAACAGCAACTAGTTTAGGCATTGGTACTTTTTTAAGAATAGTAAATAAAGTACTTCTGTGCATCTGGTACATTAGAACAGAGATAACTACATCCGTTCCTGTCGGCTACTTCCGGATGGGCGGACTCTCATTGTTGGGGGCGAGGCGAGTACTTTGTCGATCTGGGATTTGGCAACACCAACTCCACGAATCAAGGCTGAACTAACTTCATCAGCACCTGCGTGTTATGCTCTGGCCATCAGCCCCGACTCCAAGGTCTGCTTTTCCTGCTGCTCTGATGGAAACATAGCCGTTTGGGATCTTCACAACCAGACTCTGGTTAGGTATGAAGCTGGGGAGGGTGATGTGTGAGGGATTTGATTATTGCTGGATGATAAAAACTAAATTTTGAAAGACAACTTAAATCAGTTGTTGGAATATCATACTGTACCATTAAACTGAAAATAGCTAAAACAACCAACGGCATCTAAACCTACTTCTTAGTCCACAGTCCAGTCCAGAAGTCCACAAAGGATTTGTCCACCATACTTTGCAATGCAAGACAGTCATCAATAAGATACCATATGTTATTAACCTTTAACATACCCCTAAAATGGCAGATGATTTTTCAAAAATGTTTGACATTTTATTGTAAATCTTGTTTTATAAGATTTAGGTAATGAACAGTGCTTTATTGGGCTTTTTTGCCCTTTTTGCACATTCAAATTATTTTTTAATCCATCTAGTCCTTAATTTAACTGTGAGTAACAAAGTGCCTACATTTTTTTGTATATTTTGGAATGAGGCTGAACTGCCATAAATCAATAATGTATTGCTATTGTTTTGCTTTGTTGTTTTAAATACAGTGTGTGTGTGTGTGTGTGTGTGGGGGGGGGGGGGTCATTATGAAACTCCATTGGGTGCTGACTTGGCTTGTCTGACTCTGGGTTTTTCTTCAGGCAGTTCCAGGGCCACACTGACGGAGCCAGCTGTATAGACATCTCTAATGATGGGACAAAGCTGTGGACTGGAGGCCTGGATAATACTGTGCGGTCCTGGGACCTGAGAGAGGGACGGCAACTGCAGCAGCACGACTTCACCTCCCAGGTACACAAGACACTTTGTCCACACAAATACACCCTTTCTATTAATGCTGCAACTATTCCTACCACTTTTAGAGGGCATCATTCGCCAACACGTTAACAAGCTGATGAACTGCTTATACTCACCGTTTTTATGCAAAATGTCTGTATTGACCAAAGTTTGTGTAGCAGTAGAGAGGAATGAATTTGCAGATGTAAGTAGCAAACAGGTTTTGGATTGCACTGTGTTTCATTATTATTTGCTGCTTAAAGTAAAATGCACAGATTGTTGAAAAGACAAGTCACAGCTATTTGCAGTTTGTGTGTTTAGCCACTTTGGCTTTGCTTTATTGCAGTAATTTATAAGCTCAGTTCAGAACATTTAAGCCACCATAAAGGCCAGACTGTGCTCTGTTTTTTTGCCCAGTGCTCAAAAACCTTTAACGCTAACACTGGCAGGCAGTAACACTGGTCTATTATTGAGAAGAGTAGCAATAATAGACCATTACTGCAATTTCAGGGAGAGACATGCCCCCGAAAGAACAATGTCAGCAAGTTTAACACCAGCGATTTGGCAAAAAAAAAGAAATACAATTATGTTTACCAGATTTATTAAGCCATCAGGTGTCTTCATTATAAAAAATACTGTGATTTATTTAAAATGAGAACTGACTAAATTATCCACCCACCTCATATCATAATGTATGATTTTTGCTAGTAGGGCAAAATACAATTTTAGAAACTGAAACAGATCTGTTTTGACAGATTAGTATGAAATGCTGGGATGGTGTAGAAATGCATACAGTGGACTTTTTGCATAGATTTGCCTGCCCTAGATATGTTAATATCAGTGGCCACCTCACACAATCTTTATTCACTGAAACAATTTTAAGGCTAGACTAAGAAAAGAGATGGTTATGTGTTATATTTTTTTATAAAGTATAGGACATTGTAATTGTTGGGCTTCGTTGCAGATATTCTCACTGGGATACTGTCCAACGGGCGAGTGGCTGGCAGTCGGGATGGAGAACAATAATGTGGAGGTCCTTCATGTTACCAAACCTGACAAGTACCAGCTCCACCTGCATGAAAGCTGTGTGCTCTCACTCAGATTTGCTCACTGTGGTAAGAATCAACAATTTATTCATAAACATATTTCTATATGTCTATATATATATATATTTTTAAATGTGTCAGCTTTGTGTTTGTATTTCAACAAAGTCTGGTATTATTCGCAATTTTTCACCCAGTTACAACTTTCACCTTGCACTGAATATCTCAATGTTTGACTGAGAGTTACCCTGTCTACATTGATTCTTGAATTTCAACCTATAGCAATTGGTGAATCCTAGATCAATGTGTTCCAAAACAATGAGTCATTATTTCTCATTATGATTGGGGCAATCAAATACAAAGTTACCACTGCACTAGATAGACGTCTTCAGCCTTGTACACGTATATCTGGGCCACGTTCGGCCCCGACAAAACTTAGCAAATGGTTTATTTAAACCAGGGTGGCCAACCAAAAAAAACATAAAGAGTATTCATGAAAACAGCTAAATTTCAAAGGGGCTTGTTTGGTGTATATTTTACATGTAGCTTTCAGTCCCGGCCCCATATCGCTAGCAGATGGGTCTGACCCAACAAAAGTTGCACAACCCCCCACCCCATGATGTACCACACCTGAGCCTACCCCCACAATCACAGGTTGTTACGTCAACCTGTTACATTGTGGACAACAAGCTATTTAAGCTCTTGTAAATGCGGACAGTTTCACAAAATGGATCACAACAAGCTGAGGATGAAAATACAGAGTAAAATTAGCAAGTTGCAACATTATCCTGTAAAACTTGGGGTTTATAAAGAATTTCAATGCGTAAAAATGTGCCCAGTTTTTTGCACCCTTCTGACTATGCGTGTAATAGTTTGTAACACTCCCAAGGCTTTGTAGACTGCATTTTAGTGACCTCCGATGGTCACATGGACAAGGTACTCCAAAACACCTGCGGCACTTAATTACCCTGATGAAATCCAATATGACTCCAATCCACTACCTGTTTGTTGGACTTAGTAATTAATCTATTGAGACAATGAATAAATAGCCCTACAGTTCCCGATGGCCTGTGTATTGCAACCAATCAACAGCATGGCAGATTTGACTATGCTTGAAGATTTGGCAAGAGCACTTTAATCTCACAATCACTGAATTGTGAATTTGATTCTTATTTGATTATTACTGTGATTTTACGACTGTGACTGCATCACAAATGCTACTACTTTCTTCTTTGAGTTTTAAACATAGCCTGTATAAAATCCCAAGCACTGCAATGCTCTTTCTTCTCTTCATTGAAGCCTCTATGTTTACAGGGTGGTGGTGATGCGCAATGTGCTATAGGTGTAAAAAAAAAATCTATGTTTGGTACTGCCAATTTGTTTAGTTTTGTCATGGTTCATGTGTGCAATAAACATTACACTTCGTGAGAAAAAAATTGTGTCAGAGAATCGTGATATCAATTCTAAGCTAAAAAAATCATGATCCATATTTTTCCCGAATTGTGCAGGCCTAGTTGGGGGTATGATGAATAGTCACAATTATAGTAATAACAAAGATAATGGAACTATGACTACAAATAGCAGTAATTCCGTTGCACACCGTTCTTGGAAACCTGTTGTTCAACCTTAAAACCATAGCAAAATGGTGCGCACTGACTTTATCTTCTTCTACTTCTATTGAGTTTTATGGTGGTTGACATCTATAAGTGTGGAATTACTGCAATCTGCTGGACTGTCCGTTGCCCCATCTATTCCAACATTGCCATTGCATGTGTGAAAAGACGCAAGACCAGAAATGTTCCTGAATGTAGCGCTTGTGTGAGTAGTGAAAAACAAAGGTTATCTACCGGAAACTATGTGTGAAAGAGACTGTGAAGCGCATTTACTGTAATTGAGACATTAAAATTTAGGGCACATATTTTTACCTGATGTGGCCTAATGTAGTTTGCCATCCTCTGCAGGGAAGTGGTTTGTGAGCACAGGAAAAGACAATCTGCTCAACGCATGGAGAACCCCCTATGGGGCCAGCATATTCCAGGTAAGCGTGGAAGAACGTACCACAAGAACACATACATCCAGGCAGCTGAGAGTCCAAATACAGTACATTATGATTACTAGAGTATTGAGTAATGAGTTTATGGAATTGCAAGACATCAAACACCTTTCAGCTTTTTAGAGGTAGAAGGTCAAACAAAAAGCTAAACACACAAGTGGAGGTGCTGAATACAGCAAAATCAGATATCTTAAAGGTAAAAGTAACTGTAGGCTATATGAGGGGCACACACAGTTCAACAAGAAGCCTTTATTGGTGTTTAGAAAAGATACAGTTGCAGTGGGAGATAAATGTGTCACTGCCCTCTATATATATATATTGTGGACTGACTGGATGCCGAAATAATCTAAAACAGTAAATAGTCTACTGTTCAACACCTATCTGCCACACACATGGCCTTCATCCCTTCTTGGCTTTTTCTCAGTTTGTGCACCTTTTACATTTTCACACATCTTTTATTCCCCTTACAGTCAAAGGAGTCGTCCTCAGTGCTGAGCTGTGACATCTCCATAGATGACAAGTACATTGTGACGGGTTCAGGTGATAAGAAAGCAACTGTCTACGAGGTCAACTACTAGGCTACAACACTTCTATTCAGGCACTCAGCGGTGTCACTAACACCTATGTACAATTCTTAATGTATAAATTGAATGGAACTAACCAAACAGACTCTTGGACAGGAGCGTTTTTGAACTTCAAAACGAAGACGCAGGACCGAGCAGAGATTTTCTTTTTTTTCCCTTCTTACTTGTGTCTTCTTAATTGTCTTACTTTGTTGTTGTTATGAGGATGAATGAATCTACATGTGCACTGAATCTGGAGATGATGTTGTTGGCCAGATAACATTCCTAAACTTTTAGGCCTCTTTTTTTACCAACATATATGCACAGACAAGCAGCTACTACATAAGTGTAGTTGTTCACATGCTTTCCTTTCGTACTTTGGTATACCTTAAGGCTATAAAAACATTGTGGTTGGATCATTCCCGGCTGACACCAGAAAATTTGGAGATCTTCCAATTTGGCACAAGATAAACATACTTACCTAAAAATGGCAACACTTGAAAAGGTTACTATTGGTTCTTGTAAATATTGCGGAAGAAGTTTCTCATCAAAACTTTTTTTTCTGTTCCGAGTCTTCTGCCAACCTTGCAACTGTTTATGTGCTTGATTGCATCTTTAGCTTTCATTTCTGTAGATGCACATGACAAACACACAACAACCATATCTAAGACATTTATTTGCATACATTGTATTGTTTTGTGTTTTAAATGACCTGGACAGCTTGAATTACTACTGTAAATGCAGTATTGCCATTTTTTTTACCTTTTGGTTCTGTTTCCTGCTTGCCTTCAGGCACTTCATGGTAAAGGTGCACTATGAGTTGGTGCATGGTTTCAGCGCAATTTCATTTTTTGTCTCAAATTGTAGGCATCTCTCCTTGATCCACTAGCTGCTTGCCCTTGAATACACTGTGGAAAAGCCAAGTCTCGGGAGACAACACAGTGGTCGTAAACGTTAAACAAACACGAGGGGCACAGGCTGTGCACCAAAATACAACAAACCAGCTATCCAGCTGCTACTCTCAGATACAACTCCCGTTACTCAATCAACTCTGCTCACTGCCACCGCCGGATCAAGAAGAGATGTATACAATTTGATACAAAAATGAAATCACGCTGAAACCATGCAGGAACTCATAGTGCACCTTAAATACCTCATACCAAATTTGCCTTTTATAAATGCACTTTTTGTTTGTTATGTTTGTCTAAATTAGTAAAATCAGCATTCCACATGTGAAAAACATCACATTTTCATGCCATTACAAATGCATGCTGAACATAGTGATTACACAAACAAGATACAGCATGTTAATTAGTGAGCTGTACAGGTGCTAGTAAGTTGATTATGTTGCCAAACGTTTTGCTAAGCTAAGATAACCAGTTGTAACTCCATATTTACCTTTTACACGAGAGTTTGTAGATCTTCTCATCTAACTCTCAGCAAATTAACCACATTTTCCAAAATGTTTAATTATTACTTAATTGAGTCTATTACCTTTAGCTTTCATTTTCTACCTAGTCTGTTAATACAATATTTTTTCTCTCTATAAAATCCAAGTGAGGTGTGAGCTCAGTCACTGTGTGTGTGTGTGTGTGTGTGTGTGTGTGATCCAGTGGGAACAAACTCAGAAGATTGCTCTTGGTCCCTTTGCTACTGTGTAACCTTTGCTCTTGGTTCTGCCCTCTCAGATCAGACTCCTCTGGTTGCTCACTGGATTCTGTGTGACAGATTTCAGTGAAACTGTTTAATTGGTGTTTGGAGGTCAACCAGCTCTCCATTTCCTGCCTGGAGTTTTATGTTTGAACTTTTGGAAACTTTTCTGAAAAACAAGTGGTCAACGATAAGCTTGTGATTTTTCTTGGATATACTTCTATTGTATACTTCTATACTTGCTTGTAGAAATAACACAGTGCCTTTATGCTGCTGCGCTTCTGACTCCATTTCGTCCTGCTGAGGGTTCAACTACATAGAGATGAAACGTGATGGATAGGTTTTTAACAAAATACTGTTTTTGAGTACAACATTTAAGGATGAATTTTATTTAAAAAGATTATCCAGTCCAATTTGTATTGATTGTCTGTTTAAGTAATCAGGACTAAACTCCTCTTTGTCGCCTGTTTTGTGTAAAGCGCCCATATTATGCTTATTTTCAGGTTCATAATTGTATTTTGAGGTTGTACCAGAATAGGTTTGCATGGTTTCTTTTTTTAAAAAAAACATATTTTTGTTGTACTGCACATTGCTGCAGATCCTCTTTTCACTCTGTGTGTTTTGGTCTCGGTTTTAGCTACAGAGTGAGACATATCACTTCTTTACTATATTTGTTGGGAGGCGCGTATGCGCAGTAGATACACATCAGCTAGCTACTGTTTTTCCAACTTTGGTCAGTACAAAGCAGGATTAGCTGGGAGACTTCTATACAAGAGCGCACTTGTGGAATACCTGCAGAACAGGTACATATAAGTAGTTATATTGTAGATTATGGTGAACTAGTGTGTGTTGTAGAAGTGTTTTGCCATTGAGAAGTTTTCCAAGTGTATATGTGTGTTGAAGCACCAGAGACAAAAAATAACACCACAAATCCCAGAAATGATTTTTTTTCATAATATGGGCACTTTAACACATGCAAAGGATAATACACTATTCGTGGCTACTGCTGTCTCAGTCTGATTGTTTGAAGTATGGTGGCATTAACAAGTTTTTCAAGCTATATTCTTTACTGTGCATTTTCTTTCCGCTTTCAAGCTTTGCTCTTGCTATTGCATTTCTGCTGCATAATCCCCAATGCCCAAATAGCACTCACCTCACTTGTATTGTTATTTTAACCCCAGGAGTTGATTATTATAGCTTTATCTTCCAGTTCTATAGCCTAGAAATCAAGACGCAGCTTAGCGGCAGCACATGTAATTTGCAGCTAGGGTCAGTCTAGCAACTCTCCGTTGGCATGCAAGCTGGAAAAAACCAAATCTGGTCAGGCCAATCACATTGTGTATAGAGTTGGTGGGCGGGCTTAACATAAGGATGGCAGAGCTGCGACAGTTCTGCGTGAATTCCCTGCAACTTGAAAACAAAGAAGATGGCTGCTGCTGCTGCTAGCAGACAGCGGTCTTTTGAATCGGCTTTGGCCGCGACTCTGGAAGACTTGGAGATAAGCACTGAAGTCATTCTTAAAAAAGGAAGAAGTGTTCGTAGTTTTGCCGGTTTTATCTATCAACTATCGTTGCTCTGGTTGGTTATAGTGCTTTCCTACTGCGTGTAGAGGGAATTTGAAAGACAACTGTTTATCCCGCCTCTCGGATTGAGAACTGCCAGGTGAGCTCCGAGACCCAACATCTTGATATGGGTCTGGCTTGTCAGGCTACCAGTTCTAGACTCCTTGAGTGCAAAAGACGTGCTCAACCTGTAAATCAAGAAGGAAAAGAAGGTAGCAATGAGCCAAGAGAGATTTCCAGATTTTTCTGTTTATGGGTTTAAAATAACATAAGGATGGGTTAATCTTTCTGATTTACGTTTTGAACTGAAAAAAGGGTTCAGTGTTCATGTCCTTTTCTTTGGTTACCTCTCCTGCTTGACCTGTGCTTATCCATGCACCTATGTGTCTTACTTTTCTTTTTTGTCTGTCATGTCTACGTACCTTTTGTGTGTTCATAAACCAAAACTGTAAAGCGTCTTTGAGTGTTTAGAAAAGCGATATAAAAATAAATGTATTATTATTATAACTAGTTCTAACCTGCCTGACACCTAACTTCCTGTCTGATAATTTTACTGTAGGTTTGAATAGTTAGATATTAAAATCAGAAAAAGATCAGTGATATGTGTGAGCCTGGGAGACTCATGCAAGTATTGTCTTCTCTAGGTTTCTGAGCACGCCCTTCTTGAGTTAAATGCCAATTAGAAACCTATTTATTCTTTTTCAAATTTCTTTACGATATTTTATGGCTGTGACACAGACGTAATCAATTTGAGTTGAAGAAACTACTGATAACAACTGCACTGTTGTGAATGTAAAGGAATATTTTGCAGCAATGCCACTGAGACAAAGTCTAATAAGTTTGATACAGGAGGTACCCTATGTAAGATATTACACTGTTATGACTGATATTTTTGTAATTTCTTTGACAGACACACATACAGTGACACTGTACTGTGTTTGTTTTTCACAGTGTTTGCCTTATTCTGTGCTTTCTTTCTAAATCTGAAACATCTCTGTGTTTGCTACAGTCAGCTGTACGCTTTCAAATTAAAGTGACAATTCGTTCACCTTGCTGTCTTTGACTTCTCAGCTTCGCTTTCTGCTCTTAAATAAATCATAAAATCTGTACCTTCTGTACTAAATAGCTACTGTACGGCCTATGTTCCCATTAAAGGTCCCATTGCATGAAAATGTCACTTAATGAGTTTTTTTTTTTTACATTAATATGCGTTCCGCCAGCCTGCCTATGGTCCCCCAGTGACTACAAATGGCAATAGGTGTAAACTGAGCCCTGGGTATCCTGCTTTGAGAAAATGAAAGCTCAGATGGGCCAATCTGGTTACCTCCCCTTTTTCTGCTTTGCCCACCCAGAGAATTTGCCCCCCCCCCTCAAATCTACAGACTCAGAAATGGCACATCCTAAGGAAAGCTCAATGTGGGACCGGATCTAGTGGCTGTAATTCTGCACCAAAGCTGAATTTTAGGAAAGAGACTTCAGATATGGTATAAGGGACCACTAAGGCCTATATAAAAGCATCCAAAGAGCACCATGTCATGGGACCTTTAATAAATAAAATACACAAGTAATACTTATGTCAAAAGTCAAACCTCAATGTTAATCGTGTCATCTGATTGCTACAAGTAAGCTGGCTAACATGACCTGATACAGAAATGATGTTACGTACATACAATAATGATGTGTAGAGCATATAGCTTGACTGAACTCATGATGGTGTTATACATTTACTGTAAACATGTATTAATTCAAGCTTACAGTGGAAAGAAACTTCCTGTTGTTAATTGAGTTTCCTCTTCAATACAAAATACCTTTGCTCTTTTTTTCTGATCTGTGGTTGATTTTATTAAACTATTGTGTGGAGTTTTTGTCTGATACTTTCTGAGAAGTTATGCAACAGTGATTTCAAATGTTAAAGAAAAGTATATCCAGTGGTGAAACAAGTACTCTGCCATTTTGCTGACGTAAAAGTAGCAATACCACAGTGTAAAATACTGTGTTACAAGTGAAAGTCATTCAAAATTCTAAACTTTTGTTGAAGTACAAAAGTATTACCATCCAAATATATCAAAAGGCAAATGAGTGATTATGCAGAGCCTATTTCAGTAGTGGAGTGCAACATTTGCCCCTGAAATGTAGTGAGTGGAAGTGGAGAGTAGCATGAAATGGAATTACTTAAGTAAATGTACCTAAAAATTGTACTTACTTGTACTTGAGTAAATGTACTTAGTTACCTTCCACTCTAAGTATATCTGCATTTTCGTGGGACAGGCAGCTTGTACCCCTTGTTGGTTCAACTGACAAACATTTAGTTTGACTCCTCTACTTGCCCAGCTGAAGTAAATTACCTTGTTTTTCCTCCGTGGTGTTATGGTGTGTATAGAAGAAGGGTTTTTTGTATCTTCAAAGGGTATTCATGGTATTACGATGATCATATATAAAAGGATTGGGGGTGTGATGGACTTATAACAGGTTAACCTACACTCAGTGACAGCAGATTTCTAACCCCCCATAAAAGGTATTACATATTCATGACACAACACTTGACTTCTCCACTGGTCTATACATATTTCATTCCTTAATTCACACATTTGTGTATGGCAACCGGTTAATGGACTCATTAACAACCGGCATTAATATTCTAACAGTTTCCTTGACAATTTAATCCTACTACCACACAATTACACTAGCTACAGACATTTAATTTTGCAACAAAGGTTATGGCTTTTCAGCCTATGAAATGAACTTGCAGCACTGTCTCTGGCCCAACAACCAGAATAAGAATTTGCCTCTGAATAGTCTCTACCCTTGAGCAGAAAGCAGATGCTTCAATATATCCATGTTATAGCTGCTGATGCTATTGAGTTCATTCCAATGACTTGATTAGCAGTATTTTTTTAAATTGGCTTTTATCACTTTTTCTACATTCACTACAAACTATAACAAACCAAAAAAAAAAAAACTATTAAATACAGACAGTAGTACCAGTACTGAATATGTACAAAACTAATATCACATTGATTATTTCTATTAATCTTCAATGTCCTTTTTAAAGTAATGTGACACTATTTTGCCTAAAAAAAACTATGGATTTTGGCTGGTAGCTGTGTTAGAGGCATACTCCACATCCATATTAAGTGAACTACAGAACAGGGGTTTCAGGTGTTTTAGTGTGGCATTTAAGTGCAAGCTGACAGGTCAATGCATGTCTCTGTCTAACCTCCTATTGTGAACGTGCTGTGTTCATGCAGAGCACAGCGCTGGACTGTTGAAGTGAATTAAGTGATCTAAGTGAGGGCTGTGGAGGAGGACGCTCCAGCATTACAGTAAATGATACTCCTGTTACAGCTCTCCAACCGGCACTTCAAACAACCAAAAGTGGGAGAGAAGAAGGAAAGGTGGGGATGCAATGTGGGAATGAGCCAACCCTACTTTAACATGTTATATCAAGAGCACTTGCAAATTGCCCACTTTCCTGACAGACATAGAAGTTGGATTAAACTAACAATAGCAAGAGGACTTTAGCATTTATGTGTTGCATCACATTGCTGGTAGATTTGGCTCACAAAGCTGCAAAGATAGAATTTCTGCACACTTGGTTGTTAAAAGTATTTATGTTTGTGACCACTGCTGTCTGCTGCCATAATGTTTGTAAAGTGCCACTTTACATAACATTACAATAGTCTACCAACTTCAGAGCACTGTGAGAATCACACTTAATAAATTCACTTTTAGAGCACTGACAACACACTTTGGAGTCTCCTGAAGAGGATTATAGATGCAATGGAGTGAATATTTACTGCACTTGAAAACTAAGTATGTCAAGCTCTCCTTTAGAACACAGCTCAGTACAAAAGCATTGAACAAGAGTCTACACTACAGCCATGTAACAGCAATGTAGCAGCGCTATGAGGCTGTACTTATGCACAGATGCAACCATTTGGCAGATTTAACATGTTCAGATTTAACATGTTCTAGTGTAGCGTGTTAGCGCTAACATTCGAGAAATAGCACTAAACACAAAATACAACTGAAGCTCATGGGAATGTAATAGGGTTTGAAGGTATTCTGTCATAAACCAAATTACTGGACAGAATAAAACATTTAACCTGATGATGGTGCAAATGTACTGTATATTACAAATCATCCCGAGGAAAACATGAATGCCTGAACCACTTTGTATGGCAATTCATCCAATAGTTGTTTAAACATTTCATTTAAAACCACAAACTTCAACCTTATGGTGGTGCTTGAGGAAAAGTCAGGGATCACCAAAGTCAGCAGGCTTCCTCCTCTGGGAATCATGAGTGTCTGTACAAAATGTCATGCCGATCCATCAGTTATTGAGATATTTCAGTCTGGACCAAAGTGATGGACAAACCGACAGATAGTTATTGCTATTCCTAAAGCCAGAGCTAGCATAGCTAAAAACAAGACACAAAGCTCTCCTTTGCAGCTCACTGTAAAACCTTATACACAAATGTGACTAAACCACAGAAAATTGTCATCCAAAAACCCAATATAGCAGTTGATTTTATTGAGAGCTAATCAGTAAAATCAGTAAAGCATAAATTACAGGAGCATCCAACACAAACTATATCAGATTGTATTTTGTCACCAGTTAGTGCTCAATCAAAACCAATCACTACACCAGCAGAGCCAGTGGTTCTGCCCTTTCTTGGCTTTTGAAAGATTAAACCACTTAAAAAAAAGATCTTTCTTTTGGCACAGTACGAGTCTTGGTTGCTAGGAGATTTTTTTAACCCTAACCTAACCTGATAACAGGATAGGGGACGATAGTGTACAACACCATTCCTTTCCAGTAGCTATTGTCCTTTGATCATAGAACCTCAGTTGAACTTATAATCATTGGTCATTCTTTTGATGTGATATATACTGTAAAATCACAGGAGAAAGTGGTGGATATGCTGCTGTGTACTTTTGGTCTTTTATTCCCTTAGAAAATCCATTTTGCACAAAAGGGACAAAGGGACATACTGGGAATTTCTTTCACTTTGGTGGCTTTTATACTCCTTTAGTATACTGCACAACTTAATAACTTTGGCCAAGTACAAGACATTACCTTATAACCCAGGATTGGAGAAACTGCTTTCAGATAGTAGAAATAAATGGCTAATATGCACCAACAGGATTGTTCACACATCGAGGTGTGCAGAAGAAACAACTAACCTGCAAAACAATAGCTCAGCGTGGCATTTTATATCATGGCATTAGAAAAGAAAGTTTGTCACAGTTCTGCCCACTGTGTCACATTAATGGAACACCAGGATGAAAGCTCATTTTTGTCAGTCCCTGTCCCCACCAAAAATTATAAAATAGATAAAAATTATGCTCCCAGTGCTGCAAAAATGTGTCTAACTACATTGAGAGGATTAGACCTATAGTATGAAAGGAAATTCCTGTGAATAGAGCTGTGTTTCTTTGGTGCAGGGACAGTTCATGCTATGTGTTCAGGATGCACTTCAGTGTGATTATATAACAGCTGTAAGGCTCATATTCTATTTCATGGTCTTGTATTGCATTCAAACTCATATAAATCTGTCCTTGTCATGTCTGAGTTAATAATATCTCATCCCGATTCTCACCTTGCCCATCTTATCATAACTGTGAAAAAGATTGGATTATGGTACACACAAGGGAGAACGTCCATCACCTTATCTAGTGGTGATCCTGTAATGAGATGAAAGATTTGTAAGGCGGTTTATGTGTTTGAGTGATTTAAAGGGACATTCCTCACAAAAACTGATGCTGATTACAATCTCCTGCTCCATATATTTTTTAAACTTTTAAGAGGCTTTTCACGCCTCTACATCTATTCTGTCACTTCACCACTGCGGCAGTGAGAAGGGTTCAAGGGTCACGGCAAAGTAGAGAGAGCTGGATGAGTGAGAGGGTTTAAGTTCGCACAGAGAGTGGAGGATTGTATATTTCCTAAGAAAACAGGAGCAGCCATTTGAGTGGAGGTCATCGACATTTCTATGCATGCCGACAGAATAGGTGGAAGCGTTGGAGGAGAAAGGCCTCTTAAAACTAAATGAACTAAAAGCTCTTGGTTTGAATGCTCTTCAGCCTGTACTCTGCCAAATGTACTCTAGCTCGAATAAAGCACTCGGGTCAGAAGGGATGTTTTTTTTAAGCTTTTAGGCTAACTCTGATACCCACTTAAAACCACCTTTGGTCACCATTTCTAAATGACACAAGGCCTTTTCTCTGTACCAGTTTCAGTATCATGTTACAGTCCAATAGAAATGTTCTACACTTTTTGAGACATTTGTTATTGAAAATGTATGCTTCATACTGATGCTCAAAACTTCCATCTAAGATGGGTCAAAAAGGGAAACTTACTGTAGATGAATTCTTCTGCTTTTAAATCAAGATATCAAGATAATAGCCTAATTTAGACTTTTATTTTTGATTTTCTAGATTTCTTTTATAGAGATCAACAAAAAGCGGTGTTTCCAAGTAGGCAGCACTGATTTTGGGGGTTTAAAGCTTATAAAATCCACATGATGGCAGTATGGATCTGTCTAAATGATCTCTCACTTGGCATCTTGGTTTGTAGCTTTATTTGAATCATAAACACACTGCAATTTTCAATTTTTAAAACATCACGTTTAAATTGATCAACGGAGTTATAACTGTTAATGATTTTTTTTTTTCAATTTTTACGCAGAACATGGAGGATCTAGACTACATAAGAACAAGTCTAATTGTTGACCATATGAATAGTGTGTGGACAAATAAAATGAATGAAATAAAAATCTTAATTCAATATCCACAAGCTGTTTTGGAACATCCAGCCATACTTTACTACCTAATTCATAGGATGCAGTAGAAAGCTACAGAAAAATGCTTGTAAATGAACCTTGAAAATATGATACTTGGAGTAAAAAAACGGCAAAGAATCAATATATAATAAAATATAATTAAATTGTACAGCGCAGATTATAATGTTAAAGATTTACATTAAAGATTATTGATAAAAGAGTAGAATTTGTTAAGCATATACTGTATATAAAACACATGTAGACAGTTTGCATAGCAGCAGGTGGCGATATGGAGCTTTACTCCTACTAACATTACCCACAGAAGAAGATTTAAGTGCTAGGTTAAACATTGCACGTTTAAGTAGACGTGAGCATCAAAATGCTTCTACAGACGTTCAGACCTTGGTTGCTCCGCTGCAGGAGTATACCTTTGGCGTGCACACGGTCTTACTACGCCGATAAAGTAGCTCGACTCGGGTCTCAGCCGGATAAACAGTCTTCTGAATTTCAGGTAGGTTAGCTTGTTGCTAACGTCAGCTATTATTCACTGCTAATGTCAACGTTAGCTAGCTATCTGTTTAGCTAGCTACACAATGACAGACAGATTTCAAACCACGCCGCGTATGTCAGCTAAATACTGTCAAGCATAAATAATATAGTTTACTCAGTTCCTAAATCACGCGGAGGCTAATTCTCGCGAGTTTACTGGATACAAGAGGTCGACTTCAACACCTTGAGCTGTCATTTTTATGTCAGCCAAGGTCTACGACATCATCATTAAGCATCATCAGCATACGTTCGCCTCTGCATTTCAACTATTCACTAATATTCTTCTTGCCTTGTAACAGTTAGAAACTATGGAGGACCAGGTCTTTCATATTTAAAAATAAATACAGAAATAAATAAATGCTCAATAAATTAATAAGCACACAATTAATTGCCCCAAAAAAATACAGTGAAGAAATAAATGTAGGTAGAAATTAAATTATACAGTGAGACATAAATGTATATATCTCTTTTAATTAGCTTCTTTATTTATTCACCTTTGTAATAATTACCTTATTTATTTATTGTCCGTTATAATCTTCAACTTTATTTATTCCTTACTTATTTTTTAAATGTATTTATTTCTGTGTGTGTTTAATTTTTTTGTCTGTTTTATTCTTTCGTTGCATTTTCTACCCTATTTATTTTCGGTACTGTCCGGTTATCTCGACCTCATCAATATCTCGACCTCATCAAAACAATGAATTATTTAATGACCTCCACGCAGACTTGTCTCAGATAGTTACTCCAGTCTGTTGTTGTGTCCTTGTTGATCCCAAGCTCCCTATTGCACAGCTTCCCCGATGTCATTTCCCAGGCCCAGATGTAGATGAAACGCGCGACAGTAACAAATGGAAGACGAGATTGAGCGAACCAGTTGCCGTTGCGAATATTGATCTTCTGATAGCAGGCCCTGAGTGTGCACTTCCAGAAGATTTCTTTGCCAAAGTACAGCTTCATGAGATGGTCGTTCTTGCATCTTTGTTCTTTTGGTAGTAGAACACGATCTTGAAAAAAATTCACAGCTTCCTCCTCAGTAGTTGGCAGGCTAAAGAGGTTCATCTTTCTAGCCGAAAATGAGGTCGAGATAACAGGCGGAATAACGGGCAGAAAAGATAACGGTCGAGATAACGGGCGGAATAACGGGCTAACGAATGAGGTCGAGATAACCGGAGATAACGGGCGGAATAACGGGCGGAAAAGATAACGAAAACATTAAATAATTCATTGTTTTGATGAGGTCGAGATAACCGGACAGTACCTTATTTTCACCCCTGGTATTTATTTCTGCCTGTCACTTTTACATTTCTTCCTGTCACTTTTACATTTCTTCATGCATTTCTGCCTCATTATGCAAATGAGGAGGGGCGGGTCTTAAGGGGTTAACTTCTGCCCATTGGTTGGTTAGCATTTCACTGCCTCGGTCGAATCTACATGCCCGGCCACAGTCAAAACAAAGATGGCTAACTACGGTGAAGTTGTCGGTGAGCTGAGGCATTTAGCAACTGTTTTTGAAAACAATGCTAACGTTATAAGTATTGACTTTATAATTTTTAGTTTAGACGCTCTGACAGAACGTGTGTTTCAGTCAGCGGTGCCGTGTCAATGTACTCGTGTATCCCTGGCCGCGGGAGCGCGCATGCACACAGAGCGGAGTTTCTGCTGCCCTTCGAATTGTTTAACTGCTGCACTTTGAATTAAATGGAACAAATAGCGACGTGGAAGACTCGACAGGGTTTCCATAGTAACATGGGTCTCAGTTAACTACATAAATACGTGTATTTGTCTGTTACATTAAGGCGACGTGTCAAATGTTTATAGCGTGGTTTAATATGGAGTGATAGGCGTATCCTCCCTGTCCCTGTCTACCATATGAGTTACATAGGAGGTATTCAAATATCAGGCCGTTTTTTCACCTGATATTTGGGTATCCCCTATGTAACTTTTGATAAACAACAGCAAACCTCTCCAAATTGTGTCAGGTTGTTTATTGTGACCTATTAAACACACAAAATAACACCCATGATGACAGGACAGACCCTTTGCATGTTAGGGATGGGATACATAAAATATCAGGTGAAAAATGATATTGATATTGATATTGATGATAGTCCTTCATGCAGTGCCATCACATAGGTTACACACACACACACACCGCCGTGAGGAATACTAATCAACCTGTTCGCCGTTAGAAGCGGCGCACAACTTAGGACTTCTCCATCCTGAGACGTCTCCGTTGGATTTATTCTAAACATCCACCTGCTAAATTTCATCGGGTTTTTGTAGTGCAACCTTCTTTGAACGAACTGCGGCTGTTATCATTCTGTCTCTTCTGATGTGCGACAGGAAGCCAGAGAGAGGAGTGGATTTGGAGACAGACAACCCACTCCCGTGTATCCCATCCCTAACATGCAAAGGGTCTGTCCTGTCATGACTGAAACACACGTTCTGTCAGAGCGTCTAAACGAAAAATTATAAAGTCAATACTTATAACGTTAGCATTGTTTTCAAAAACAGTTGCTAAATGCCTCAGCTCACTGACAAACTTCACCGTAGTTAGCCATCTTTGTTTTGACTGTGGCCGGTGGCATGTAGATTGACCGAGGCAGTGAAATGCTAACCAACCAATGGGCAGAAGTTAACCCCTTAAGACCCGCCCCTCCTCATTTGCATAATGAGGCAGAAATGCATGAAGAAATGTAAAAGTGACAGGCAGAAATAAATACCAGGGGTGAAAATAAATAGGGTAGAAAATGCAACGGAAGAATAAAACAGACAAAAAAATTAAACACACACAGAAATAAATACATTTAAAAAATAAGTAAGGAATAAATAAAGTTGAAGATTATAACGGACAATAAATAAATAAGGTAATTATTACAAAGGTGAATAAATAAAGAAGCTAATTAAAAGATATATACATTTATGTCTCACTGTATAATTTAATTTCTACCTACATTTATTTCTTCATTGTATTTTATGGGGCAATTAATTGTGTGCTTATTTACTTATTGAGCATTTATTTATTTCTGTATTTATTTTTAAATATGAAAGACCTGGTCCTTCATAAGAAACAGCCTTCAGTTCCACGTGTCATGACAGGTTTGTAAGTGAAACTCAGTCCTGGTCGAGAAGAATAGTCCTGCTGGTTATTTATTTATTGGAGTGACATTGTAATTTCCTTGAGCGCGTCCTATCCCTATATTGTGGCTTGTGTTGTGATGTAATCATAATTTGGCCACTTGTAACTTTACATAACGTATCCCGGGTGTGTGTGTGTGCTAGAGTGGCAACCAGCAGAGCTGTACTCAGTGACCAGTATTAAGAACTTCTTGCTCAGGTTATACAGTATAACTGATGAGTTACAAAAAATGAAATGCACCAACGTGCAGAACCTACTGTAATCTCTAAAACTGACCAGTAAGGCGTCAGCATTACCTAGCACTTAAACATATATAACAAATACAGAATCATATCAGACCAAGGTAGGAAAAGAGGCGAATAGGGTTTACTTTAAAAATAAATGTTTGTAGGTTGTAGTGCTTAAGAGTGTTATGTTGAAGTCATAATTGACTAATTCTAATCATAAAATTAATTAGTGTAATTACTGGTACATAGTGTCCAGTAACCAACAATCATCTTTCAAATCATCTTTACTGATGCAACACCAAAAGATGTCACTTGAGGGCACCATACACACATTTTCTTTATATTTCCAGCTTATACCAATGTAAACATGTCTATTATTTGATCGTTTAAATGTCTCTATTGCAGATGATCTAAGAGCTCACTTTAACTTAATTAGCGCATAATTATTACTTTTTGTCTTTTGTAATTGGGAAATGTCATGATGTTCGCCCACTCATGCGATGATTGGGTGTTATTGCAAGCTAAAGGGTGTTCTCAGTTAACAGTCATTAGGTGCTATGTCTGCCACAATCTGTAGAAATCATACAACATGACAAACTAATGTCATTATACTCTTCTTGTTTTTCAGGAGAATTATGAGCGAATGCAAGTGCTTGTTGATGAACTGAAAAGCCGGACAGAGAAGGTTAAATTGGGTAGGTGTGAGCACATGACTGATACACACTTTGCTAAACTTAAATGAATATATAGATCAACAGTGAGTTAGTGTCCAAATTCAGGCCATCTGGGTGATGAAAGTGTTGACAAAACACCTTCACTTACCCTTATCTGTTCGAAAAATCCCAATAAAAGGCTAAAACTCTAAGCTCTTACACTGTTTGCAAACATTGTCAGTCACACTTTTATTTACAGTTGATATTTTATGACGTTCCTCTTCCGGGATTTCTCCGGTGCTGCAGGAAATTCTACCGGATGCATGTCTTTTCGCTGATGTCCGTTTGCTTCCGCTTTCTGGTGGATTTATGAGGACTGTTAACTGCTCCTCAGATCTCTGCAGGGTAAACTGAGACAGCTAGCTAGACTATCTGTCCAATCTGAGTTTTCTCTTGCACTAAACTAAAACAACTTTTGAGCATACTTGTTCCACCAAAACAAGTTCCTTCCTGAGGCTATTTTGCAACAGATCCGTGCAGAGCTTAGCGCCGCCTATGACAATTGTGATTGGTTTAAAGAAATGCCGATGAACAGAGCATGTTTTTCTCCCATCCCGGAATGCTGTGGGGACTAGCCAGACCGCTGAGTAGAGCGCTGTCAACTGTGCTCTACTCTTTGACACATCAACAATGGACTATCCAAAGTGTTGGCACCTTATTTGTTTACATTCTATTTATTTTGTATTAATCCAGGTGGGGGAGAAAAAGCCAGAAGACTTCATACTTCTCGTGGGAAACTCCTGCCTAGGGAGCGTATAGACAGACTGCTGGATCCAGGGTATAGTATCATCTACTTCCATCTTTGACTCAAAATTGATTGCTAACTCATACCCAGTAGACCAGATGCAAAAGATTTGTATTGTTCAGGTTTGATGTCATTACACAAACCATGGCGCCAGTAGTTCTAATGTCTAATGCTGTACACACTTCCCTACATCTCAAGTGTAAAATTGTTATTTTAAATTGCAAGCATGTATGACATGTTTCTTTTTCATTTGGTTTTCTTGCAGGACCCCTTTTTTGGAATTCTCTCAGTTCGCAGCATATGAATTGTACGGAAAAGAGGAAGTCCCTGCAGGCGGTATCCTTACTGGGATTGGGCGGGTTTCAGGGTAAGCACCATGAATGAGCAGATATTTGTGCTAAAAACAGACTACAAAATAGGATTTTAAGCCACTGCCACTGTGCCTCTTTAAATGCAGATTAAACATCCTTAACTAGATGCAGAATATTCAAATGTAAATTCTATGATAATTACATGGGGTGTAAATTTAATCTTTGTTACTTATTAGCTTTTTGGTTAATTTCCAAAATGAGATTTCCCTTGAGTACTTCAGGTGCACCACAGATTTCAATGTTGTTGTTTTATTTATCATAGGGTGGAATGTGTTATTGTTGCAAATGATGCCACTGTCAAAGGCGGAACATACTATCCAATTACAGTGAAGAAGCACCTTCGGGCACAGGAAATAGCTCAGCAGAACCACTTGCCATGCATTTATTTGGGTGAGTTTTTCTATAGTCAAAAGAGTTTGGTAAATCAACTAACGGAATATACGTTCACTAGCAGAATAGAACATATAAATATGAAAGTCATTCTGGAGAAAAACAGAAATATTGTATATCAGTAACTTTATAAAATGAGCATACTAGAAGTTGTATTTCTACTGTGATTTATTCAGTAACATGATCAGCCTGGTCTCCTGTGCAGTTGTTCTAAAGTCAAAGGGCTCCGTGTCAGTGTAGACTTGGGACATCCCAGAATCCCCTCTTTAAGGCTATTTAGGCGTTATCGTATAAGGAAGACTGAGTGTCTTTAATATAACCAGAGGCCATATTTTAATAATAATCGCTGAGTTCACACACTATTCTGATGTTCTTTACTCCTTTAGTGGATTCTGGAGGGGCCAATCTTCCCAGACAGGCCGACGTCTTTCCAGACAGAGATCACTTTGGACGTATTTTCTACAACCAGGCCAGGCTATCTTCAGAGGGAATAGCACAGGTGATGCTTATGTTTGGTTGATAACATTGTATTTCACATGTGTATCATACAAAACAGTTAGAGCAGGTGAGACTTTACCATGACTTCATAGTTTGTTGTCCACCTTTGGTCACTGTCTTTTACTGTAGCCTATTGTTTTTATCTTGTATAGTACATGTGTTTTATTTGAAATAACTAAGTGTACAGGGTTGTCTGAAAGATTATACCAAAGAGGAAACTGATTCATCTGGTTATTGACTGTTGATGAATAGACATCCTTGTGTTTAAAAACAAAACAAAAATAAGTTTGTGTGAGAGCTGATATATGTGATGGGTGCTGTAGAGCAGTCAGGTCTTGCCCTCACATCTCTCCAGAAGACCCAGGGGTTATAAACATAGCTAAATATGTTCTTACAACTTCAAACTGAATGCTTATTAATTCTTGCTAATATTGTCTCTCCAAACGATTACAATCATATATTATTCAAGGCTTTTCCTTCTATGGCATGAATTCTTGTTTTCTTAAGGTTTTTCCCCCAAGCCCTATTAAGTATTACCGCCCACCACATTTACCATTAGATTGCTGAATTACAAATTTACGAGTCCAGTTGCCAGTGCCTAATACATTGTTGTTATTCGCATTGACAATTCAATTCTTTATTGAAAAGGGCCTAGAAAGACATGGTCATAAAAAAGCGTTAAATCAAATACTGAATTTGAATTTCTACTGGTACAATCAAGTGTGAAACAAAAAACTAGCTTGAAGCCAAGTTGTCCTTGGGCTTGTATTACACTGTCATAGAAATTAGCCATTCATTTTATAGCAGAGCTTTTGTGGTTTTGCTATCTTGGATGCCTGTTGTTAGTATTAGACTTTTTTTTTTTGACTATTTCAGATTGCTGTTGTGATGGGCTCCTGTACTGCTGGAGGAGCTTATGTGCCTGCCATGGCAGATGAGAGCATTATTGTGCGGAAGCAAGGAACCATTTTCCTTGGAGGCCCTCCACTGGTAGGACATGTTTTTGTTGTTAGATTATATAAGCCTATATAATCCTGTTAGTTGATTGGTAACTCATATACCCATAAATAGGTTTTTACAAACAATTTACCAATTAAGAACAATAAATACCTTACTAATGGCATATACCTTTTGTTGTATTCATTTTATTCAAGTTGTATAGTAAATAGCGATCAGGTAGCAGACACTACTTAATGATGAAAACTACTTCACTCATATTGTGTTAGTTGTTTTTGTTTGTTTGAAAGTCTCTGTGCTTTTGTATTTATTTACAGGTTAAAGCTGCCACTGGGGAAGAAGTTTCTGCAGAGGACCTTGGTGGTGCTGATCTTCACTGCAAGTATGCAAGAACAGTATTTTTTATTACATTGCATGCATGGGTTTTTGAGCTCTTGTTTCTCCCTTTGGAGATGTGTTGTTCATCAACTGATACCTCATTAGGATGTTGTCCATAGGAATACTGGGACTGCACCCTAAAATAGATCAACATTCTTTACAAAACAGGACAAACAATGTGGTACAAATATTTTCCAGTGGTGTCATTTATAAGCTGGGTTTACAGAGAGAGTTGTTCTCCACAAGAATTGAGAGTTGTGTAATGTACGCAGATCACATGTAGATGCAAGACAATTGGAAAGAGTAATAGGGATTTCTCCAGGTCAAAATGTTTTTTACATGAGAAGACTCCGCTGTGACAAAACGTTCATTTAAATACATTTGTGTCAGTGTGCAAGCGTTACTCTTTTCATCATATTTTTTCTCTGTAGATAGATCTTATATCTTATAACAACTAAATAGTCAGAAAATATCGGTGGTCCACATTTACAGATTTAATCTAATAACCCATCACACACTCTTATCAGTGCTCTAATTTTAAGTAATGATTTATGTGCTGTAATCATGTCACAGTGATTGATTTGTTGCTTATTTTACAGAAAATCTGGTGTGACAGACCACTATGCTTTAGATGATAACCACGCACTCCATTTAGCAAGAAAGACAGTGAGAAACCTCAACTACAGAAAAAATATTGAGGTCAGTCCTATGATGACAATCATTAACAATTACCTTTTACTCTCTAGCATGTTAAGCTGTCTATGCTTTCTGTTAATGCGGAGTCTGTTATATTTTTCAGGTCACCACAGAACCTACTGAAGCCCCTCTCTACCCTGCAGATGAACTCTATGGCATAGTTGGGGGTAATTTGAAACGCAACTTTGATGTCAGAGAGGTATTTGTCCAGTTTCCTACACATTGTCTCAAAGGGGCAAGAAAAAGAAGTTAAAAGCTGTACTTAAAATGACCATCAACCACTTTGTTTTTGCTCTCTCTGGCAGGGCTTGCCAGATGTTCTCATTTGGTTTAAATCCTGTACCTTTTTGATTCTTAATGTAGACCCAGGAGCAACAATGTCTGCTAACTCAGTCAAACTGTTGTAGTGTAGAACAGTATTGACAGTCCTTTTAGGATACAAGATCAAGTGACTCCTCCCTCTTTACAGAGGTTCAACTGTAATAGGCTTTTCAACACAGGTCACCCTTAAATCACTTATATTAAAATTGTTTATTATATCAGTTTCTTTTTTTTAAGTATCAGTTTGGTGATTTCATATGTAATTTGCATACCAATTTCTAACAACAAAAAACAGCAATGAATTGATCCTACTAACAAGTCTCATCTGTGTAGCCAAACCTTGATTTAGCTTATTCCTCTCTTTTATAGAGTTCCATTTTTGTCGAAAAGCTATTACAAACAAATCAATGAGAAACACTGTCACGCTGGGTAACGAGTTCCTTCGTTACCATGAACATGGGCATTGTGGTTTATTGAATCGATTGAACATACGCTATCATGCTGTTGTAAATACTCACTATCACCATATCATTGGCTGAAAGTAGTGTTGGGCTGCTCTATTATGGAAAAAAATAATCACGATTATTTTGGTCAATATTGAAATCACTATTATTTAACAGGAGTACTCATTAACTTTGGATATAATGGATAGCGTTCAGGGTATAATGATAGTGTCCTTTATCTCACAGAAAGAGTCTGGATCGGAATCAAATCTGTTTTACTACTGTGAGTCTGTTCAGCTTTACAGATATCACACACAATGTTACACAGCTAATAAACAATTCAAGATACATAACATAGTGTGCATCTCACATCATATTTTCACTCACTATGACCACTACTGCTGTCATTACTAAACATTGTGTCAAACTATTAACAGTAATGTTGCCGTCAGTGGGCTTATTTACTAGCTAACCTAAGGAAATATCCAGCACATAGACGGTACCTTAGAATAACGTTACGTGAAACAGGTGATTTCATGTCTCTGCTCATTTTACTTCTAATTTAACAACAAAACAAAATGCTGAGTAAACATTACTGTGTTTTTTCATGTTGGTTTTGAGTGGTATGCACCCCCACTAAGCTGGAAAATGTTTTAAACAGTAAGTGAATATGGCGTGTCGGTGGAATACAACGTCTACTACAGCGGAGAGGCAAAGGCAGATTGACATAGAATAATGATATTGAGTTGATATATCTTGCACTCCCTGCGAGAGTTTATGGCTTCAGGAGGAGCGGACGTGGGAATGCGTGTGTCATTCAGAACACAAGACGAAATAAGAGTGTTCTTGCAAAACAGAATATGGCAAAATAATTGTTTTTTTCTCGATTGTACAATTTTGGTTATCAGTTGGGAGCCGAAATAGAAATTCAATTAATTGCACAGCCCTAGTCCCAAATAAATACACCTTACCACTCATTAACTCCTGTTTGAATATCTTTGCTAAAAACTACAGTGCCCAGCTGTTTTAGGAAATTACTTAGCCTTTTAAAATTTAAAAAAAAAATTATATATTTGTGGTTTAAAAGAAAAAGTTACAACTTCAGTAGGACTGAATGGACTTGTTAACAACAAATATATAGAATATCACCGGTCTTACTGTGTAGCATGTTAATACAAAAAAGAAAAACTTGTAATGTAAGTCTCATCCATTTTCTGTCACTGGTCTTGTATTTGACTTTGCATTATTGACTTTAACAACTCTTCTCTATACATTTGAGTGCAGGTCATCGCCAGGATCGTAGATGGCAGTAAATTTGATGAGTTCAAGGCTTTCTATGGAGACACACTTGTTACAGGTATGTGAAATTACATTCTTTTCTATTTCTACAACCCAGAGAATTAATTTTTTTATGGAATCTATCAACCTTAACATTTGCTCTCAATATATATACCTGTTCAGGATTTTCAAGAATATTTGGTTACCCTGTTGGAATCATTGGCAACAACGGAGTCTTGTTTTCAGAGTCTGCGAAAAAGGTAACTAAATATCCTTTGGACCGAAAACACTAATAGTGAATGTTCTCAAAAGAATAAATAGGGATTTTTCAAATAGTTCCTCGTGGTACAGCGTGGCTCCTATGATATTATAAGTAAACATGCAACACCTGTGTAAAGTGTACCAAACTAAGCCTCTTGATTAAGTTACATTTTCAAAGGAGTTAGTATTGTACTGGCAATGTGTTTCTCTAAATGTCAAGGCCTTAAACTATATAATACTGAAGCACTTCAGATAGTATTCTCCACAGATGGTGCTGCTTACAACACTGACTACCAAAATGTCTCTTGAAGAAGCTTTAGTCTTTGTAAGTGGTTTGTACTGGTTGTATCGTACTCTTGTACGATAAGGCACTCAAATTGCACTTGTCTGGGCAATCTTATGAGTACTCAGATGAATGACATTGTAATAACATAGCATTAAGAAACAATGAACACGGGACAATCATCATATAATTCACTTAATTTGCAAGCCAGTCTGCCGTGAACAGCTGAACTTAACACAGGCTTTGGAAAGATGAGGAGCTGAATTTGTGATTATAGACTAATATATTTTTCAAACATAACATAATATTTTTTGAATTGGATTACAAGCTTGACCTGAAAAAAGGTTTCTTTGACTCACTTTTCTGGGAGGTGTCAATATAACGGTATGTAATTGCCGTTGAAAGGGACTGACTCAGTGCTTCAGACAGACAGATGTGGAACAGACATGCTCGGAGAGCATATCCAGGAAAAATCAATACAGCACCTGCATTTCGACATGCATTTTTGAGACAAGCTGTCATCACTTAAGACATGCCCTGGGCTTCTATTATGCTAACTGTTACATTATTAAAAGCTTTTCCCCAGGTGTTTGTGAAAGCGAGAAGTGACAGAGAAAAGATTAGATTCCTGTTGTGCACAAATTTAAGAGCAGCAAACTGATGGATCATTTTTCACCAACTGATAGTTTCTTAAAAGCAGCCGTCTTTCACGCTGTCTCCAACTTCTGTTTACACTTTGCAAGGCAAGGCAGGGTGCTTCATCGAAAGAAAGCCAGCAGAGGTAGCTGCCAAAAAAGAAAAAACGCCAGAAGAAGAAAACACTTGACTAATTCACCAATACAAATAAGATGGAAATGATGTGTCTCTGCACAGTGCACTTTTGTACTTGTTTTCCTGTCCAATAGCTTCTGGTAGCTCTGTGTTGTTAAGTGTAGTTTTCTGTCAAGGCTGAAAGCCATTCTGTTCCTTCGTATTCAAAGTAAAATCTAGCAAGTACAAAGCCAGTGTGAAGCCAAATGACCTCCCTCCCAAGTTGATACATTTCTGATCTCGGCTCAGATGAAGATGAGGATAAAGGTGAGGCCAACTGCTCAAAGGACACACGCTTCAGGACAGCTTCCTGTGTCAGCACAAACTCCAGACGTGTTTCAGACAGTAAATGTAAATAGGTTCAACTACAGCCCAGGAACTAGACTAGTACTTCAGGCAGTTCAGCATGTACACTTGTGTGCTTTAATTATATATTCTGTTCTGTTGGCGTCAACAGGTTATATTGCCAAGAAAATACATCATTATCATCCTCATCATTTTATTTAAAGGTCATGATAATACATGTCTGTGTTTGTGTTCTTTTAGCAGTTTTTCTGTTGCAGTGGGAATACTAGACACACTGAATATTTTGATTCATTTTCAGGGAACACATTTCATCGAATTGTGCTGCCAACGAAACATTCCACTTATTTTTCTCCAAAACATAACAGGTCAGTGGAAACGCTTTATATCTGAGGTTTGGGTTTGAAAACAATAACAAAGGGTACTTATTAGGATTTAGGTACTTAAATAAGTCAAAAAATATTTGTTAGTAGTTATGTATGTTAGTGTTTTATTTAGATCTTAGGCACATAATGAATCCTGTATTTAATACAAGCTTGTAATCGCATACTGCAAAGTGATATTTGATAAAAGCAAAAATATCACATATATGTTTACATAATCAAATATGACATGATGTATATTTTATTTCACAGGAGGCTCTCCGTTTACCTGTTTACCATTGATCGTTTATTTGTAGCACACCTGTCCCTTAAGATGAAAACACACAAAGTCAATCCAGTTTGTATTTTCAATCTCTTCTCTGCATCTTTATTTTAGGCTTCATGGTGGGTAGGGAGTATGAAGCAGGAGGAATTGCCAAGGATGGAGCTAAGATGGTAACTGCAGTTGCCTGTGCAAATGTACCCAAGATTACTGTTATCATTGGCGGTTCCTATGGTGCAGGAAACTATGGCATGTGCGGCAGAGCCTACAGGTAAGTTAATGTGAAATAAAACCGCACCGGTAGCATTACAAATTAACAAATAGAAGCCTGGCCAAGACCCACAGTATTACATAAATATGAATATCACTAGCTGCATCTGCATTGCAAGTGCATAATTTAAATGTACAATATGTACTGTGCATGCTGTTCAATATGTGTGATAATATGCATCAGGTGCACTTTGATTTTTGTATTTATATTTTCTCCTATTTATGTTTCCTCCTTTTTGTTATCCATTTAGATACATTTAGAAAACAAATGGCAAGCATTATCTAGTAAATAAAGCACAGATGATTTAGAATATTGGAAAATGTTTGCTAGTGGCATACATTTTGATTTGATTTTGGTGCATTATTTAGTATTCCCTAAGTGGTACTTTTTCTGGCCGAAGCTCACATAAAAGATGTTTTGCTGTAGTTGTCATCAGATTATCAGACTATTATTAGAGTTAAAGTCATTAATGCAGGTTTCTGTTTGTTTTTGTTCTTATTAGTTGTTTGTCTGTGATTTAGCTGACTATTCTGGCTCTGCAAATAACAAACAAAATGACAATACCTTTTTTTTTCTTCTCACAGCCCTCGATTCCTGTACATGTGGCCGAATTCCCGAATTTCTGTAATGGGGGGTGAACAGGCAGCCACTGTCCTGGCCACCATCACCAAGGATCAGAGGGCACGTGAGGGAAAGGAGGTAAAGATTCATATTAATCATTCAGTTAATGCTTCACTGGAAAGGCTTAAATTAGCATTTGTGGATTTGCTGCCAAAAAAACATAAACTTATATAAAGATAATTTTCTTGCAGTAATGGTTGGATAAGGCTGTTATACAAGGATACAATTATATCAGTGTTAAGTGTTACTGTGATAACTTATCTTGAGTAGTCATCAAGTGGCTGTAATTAAATTGTGTCAGGTATGGGTGTATTAAGATTGCTTTAATAGCTTCAGAATGTAGTGTCACATCAGTGCACTGATGGCAAGCATTTGAATCAGTGATGTATATGGTTTAACAATATATGGCATTAAAAAGGAAGCTAATCATCAGTTTCTTTTTTATTCATAAATTGAAATGTACTCTCTCCTTTTGCCATCTTTATTTTACTTGTATTCACAGTTAAAACCTAAAGAACAGGTTATATCTTTAGATATAAAACCAACAGTAACATGCAAAAAACTAACATTACAAAGGCTTGGCTTGGCAAATACAGCCGCAAGACACTGTTAGCCCACACCTCTCTCACCCATGTATTTAGATTAGGAGATGGTAGACAGGGGGAAAGTAATAAATTCAACCTCAGTATCACTCAAGGTCTTTGCCAATTGACATCCAAACACGCACATATGACCCATGATTCCTTTTAGCTACCACGGACCACAAGCTAATACTTAGCGTATTTATAGGATGGGAATGCTTAGCTCGTTCAGCAAAATCACATTTGATTGGATACATTTATGTATACAACCCATAGTTCAAGATGAGTCGAGGGATTTTGATTTTAAAAATACTAACAAATAAAAATGTGGGACCTATCTTATATAACAAGAGATAACTGAATGACTGACAGGATTAGATTAATGTGTCTAACCTACATACAGTGTTACCGCAGTTGCTTGTTTATTTAGTCGACCTAGCTAAAACGATTACAGTCCGCAATGCATTAAAACTTCATGATGATTATACTGTACATAGTCTATCGGCGACATTTCATTTCCGGGATTTGTCAGCTGCCACCGGAAATTCAGCCAGATGTCCATCTGCTTCCGCTTTCTTTGTATTGGCATTCTAAACTAGGTGGATTCATGAGGACTATTGCCGACTGCTCCTCAGATCTCTGCAGGGTAAATCAAGATAGCTCAACTGCTGTAGCTGTCCAATCTGAGTTTTGTGTTGTACGACTAAAACAACCTTTAAACGTGCACATGGTCCACCAAAACAAGTTCCTTCCTGAGGCTATTTTGCAGCGCCACTGTCATTGACTCTGTCCAAGACGATTGTGATTGGTTTAAAGAAATGCCAGTGATACAAAGCATCTCCCATTTCTCCCATTCCGAAATGCTGTGTTGTTTATTCACAGTTCACAGCAGAACAAGAGGCTGCCATGAAGAAACCAATAGTGCAACGGTTTGAAGAGGAAGGCAGTCCATACTTCTCTAGTGCTAGGTGAGCTTTGGTCAGGACGCGTCATTCTGTTTGTGTGATGAAATGATTTACCGAATGTAAGTAACACCTTGATTTATGTATTAAAGTAATGATGAAAGACCTGTACAAGTATTACAAGAATCCTCAGATAAGTGAGGTGCATTGCGCCATCTAATGTGGTGCTTTTTTATTTCTTTTATACAGACTGTGGGATGATGGGATTATTGATCCTGCTGATACTCGTCTGGTTTTGGGACTGAGCCTCAGTGCAGCACTGAATGCACCAACAAAGAAGACACGTTTTGGAGTGTTCAGGATGTAATGCTTTTTTAGCTTGAACAGGTGAAGACTTACCTCTTAAAGTTGAATATGTGCAGTACTTATAGTCGTTGTAGTTTTACTTGTCAGGTGTCACCAGATTACAAGCAACAAACACATAAAAAAAGATGAATCACTTACTTAGAATCACACTACTTCAGATTAGTGGGGACGTGATTGGATGATGTGCTGTTGTTGTGGGATATTTCCACTAATAAGGCGTGCCTTAACTGTTACTTCTCCAGTGTAAATGCAAACTGTACTTCACTGTATTCTTTTCCTCTTTCCTTTCATACTTTGATTGGTTTTTTAAAAAACAAATACTGTAAATGATGAATTATAAAAATGTGAAAACATACAAGTTGCTATCTTTTTATTCAGACCAGTACTGCTACTCAGTAGCTCATATAGAAATATCAGAGGAAAACAATATTCATAAGGGGGTGCTGTTGAGCTATAAATGTCTGACTGGCCACAGTCTAGAGGGTTGGTAGAAGCACACTCAACCTTTTTTAAGCTACTAGGATAAATGCCTTTGTTATAACACAGTGGTGTTCTGGTGTTGACAGAGGAGCTGTTTTGAGGAAAACCAAGCTAAAGATGTCCTAGCTCGGTGTAATTATCTCTGTATGCCCACTTAAGCTCTTGTCCAAAGGCGCTAGTTTATTGTGCCTTGCCGTCTATTTGCTTTTCATGTTAATAATTGTGCAAATATTGTGTTATAGCAGGGACAATAGGCTGTAGTCTTATAGATTGCAGAGTGTACCGTGTACTGAAGCTGAGCCACTAAGGTAGAGTGCTTAACTTCACCAGCTGGCCACCCTGTCCTTCCCTCCCTCGTTTCCATTTTGTCAATTTATCTCTTGAACTGAACATGGTGCACACAGTTAGTATGTTCACATATTGGTATGGACCATCTGAGTTTACTTTAGCAACAAGTTACATTCTCCATAGGACTTTAAGTGGCTAAGGATTAGGTACAGCAGTAGATTTGAATGTCAGCCAGCTGGTTAAAATACTTAACTTGAAGCCCTTGATGCTCATCTGTGCATGATTGTGTGACTGGTACACTAAGGCTGTGGAGAGCCTTACCTTAGGCTGCGTGCACACACATCCTCCTGCCACCAATTTTTAAAACTGGTTTGCTGGTTATGTTTCATCTTCTTCCACCAAATGTCACTGTGGGATCATACCAAACAGCATGAACCAGTTTTAAAAGTTTAGATTTTATTGAAGGAAGAAAAACTTTCCAGAAATGTTCTAATGGCTCAGAAAAGTATTGTCTCATACCTGTTTTCAGAGTATGTAATAATAAAATACAGACTACGTAAATGTAGTATAATCAATCGGGTATTTATAACAATCACTCTAAGTTTGTGACCTAACCTTTCTCTCTGACCATGACTGCTCTTATCTGCGGTAATTATCAATCACTGGGTGGCTTTGAGGTCTCTTTTAACAGAAGGATGAGGTTGTCCTTTCATCTTGTCAGAATTCCTGGCAAGCTTTTGATTTGCTTTGTACAAAGCGTTGTACAACACTTCACAACCTAGAAGATGACAGCTGCCCCCTAGACAGATGCTCTCATAAACAGCTACAGTATGTGCAGCCAGTGTGTCCAAACTTTAATGTCTTGGGAACAAAACCCTAAATTTCACATACAAACAGGGTCAAGCGTCAAACCTGGCACTAACCTTTAGAGGACCACAATACTTCTCTTACAAATCCATTTTGTGTCAATGTTGCTATGCATCTTTAAAGTTTCACTGCATTATAGGATAAATATTATCTTTAGCAAGAAGGACATTTTCAGTCAGACACATTGGAGCTGTATTCTATTTGAGCTGATTATTGCAACACTTAATGGCAAGGCTATGCGTGGGTCGTGGTGTCCAGGGCATCTGGCAACCTTTACAACTTTAAAGAAAACTTCAAAGTAAACATGAGTGCTGCCAGCCATATGCCAATTATCAACAATGTTACAGAGTCACAGCAAAGATTATTTTCTCAGGTATTCTTGCTGTACTGTTTCATATCCTCATCAAGGTGACAGGAATGTAGTGCTCCACACATCTTACAGGTTCTTGCAGAATCCACCTCATTATTCTTGGTCGTGAAATGTACATTACATACTATTTTTAGATTTTAAATTGGAATACACTTGATGGGATGGATATTAATAACTGGCTGAAATGGTGCCAACTCTGTACTCTTCAAGTTAGGACAAACAACAAAATACAAACTCAAGGTCTTAAGTATGATTCTTTTGGAGGTAGAGGAGGGCAAGATCTTAAAGTATCAACATATTCCTGTCACTCTGCAAAGCATGTTACTCATGTGAGGCTCATTGTGACCCGTTTACCGTTTACATTCTTTGAACTACAGAGAGCATGTTAATTCATAGCAGGCTTTTCTGTATTCAGCCATAGTGGAAAAAAACCTCCAGGCAGATTGGTAGACTTAACTGTGAACTAATTTACCCCCCAAAACAAGTGTGTTGGGTTGGTTGAGGTCAGAAAACGTTTGTCACAAAGATTCAGCATAGTTATCAGTCTTAACCTCCTAGAAATCTGTTCTTAGTTCAGTATGAACAATTCAGTTTAATGATTCATTATGACAACTGAATTATACCCAACCTGATTCAGGAGCTTGTTCACTCTCCTGACAGATCTGCTTGGACAGCTATGACTCATGTTGAAGTCACCTTACAGCCTAAAAATAATCATGACTGAGGATTTGAGTCAGTCTTAATGTCCAGCTCTTGCAGGGAAATGGATTTTTGTTCAATTTGTTCAATCTTCTTCTTCCCCCAATGAGTCTGCAATCACTGCTGAAAATGAGAGAGATGCTTCAAATGAATATGTGAAATTCGAAGAGCTAACTGAAGTGTATTAATTAACAAAGAAAAGATTAGCCAAGATTTGTTTTCAATATGAATAAAACACATACATAAAATAATTTTGATACCCTCTTATGTCAATGTCATTATTGGACATGGAACCGTCAACATTTAGTTTAGTTACCATTGGGTCCAAACTCGTCTTGAATATTTGATGAAGGTGACAAAAATACTAAATAAAGCATTGTTTTCACTCCAAGTAAGGACATTTTAAAAGAAAAGAAATGTTTAGCATGTTATAGTGTAGTAAAATTAGGCTGCTCAAAATGTGGGGTCAGTCCAATTGTTATTTAACAATAACAGAAAATCAAATCTAACTACAGTGGGGCTTGAAAGTTTAGGCACCCCATGTAAAAATTTGTATTAACGTGCATAAAGAAGCCAAGAAAAGATGGAAAAATCTCTAAAAGGCATTAAATGATAGATTAGACATTTGTATAAAAATGTCACAAAAAGTTATATTTTATTTCCATCATTAACACTTTCAAAATAACAGAAAACCAAAAGTTTGGGCACCATGCAGAGTTTCTAGCATGCACCGCCCCCTTTGGAAAGCTGAGACCTGACAGTGTCATGGATTGTTCTCAATCATCGTCTGGAAAGACCAGGTGATGTCCATCTTAAGGTTTTAAATGCCCAAACTCATCTGACCTTGCCCCAACAATCAGCACCATGGGTTCTTCTGAGCAGTTGTCTAGAAAACTGAAACTGAAAATAGTTGACGCTCACAAAGCAGGAGAAGGCTATAAGAAGATAGCAAAGCGTTTTCAGATGCCAATATCCTCTGTTCGTAATGTAATAAAGAAATGGCAGTCATCAGGAACAGTGGAAGTTAAAGCAAGATCTGGAAGACCAAGAAAAATATCAGACAGAACAGCTCGCAGGATTGTGAGAAAAGCAAGTCAAAACCCACGTTTGACTGTACGATCCATCCAGAAAGACCTGGTATTGTGGTACACCATTCCACTCTAAAATAGAACTTTTTGGCCGGAATGAGCAAAGGTACGTTTGGAGAAGAAAGGGCACATAATTTCATAAAAAAATAACCTCTGTCCAACTCTTAAGCATGGGGGTGAATCAATCATGCTTTGGGGTTGTATTGCAGCCAGTGGCACAGGGAACATTTCACGAGTAGAAGGAAAAATGGATTCAATAAAATTTCAGCAAATTTTGGATGTTAACTTGATGCCATCTGGGAAAAAGCTGAAGTTAAAGAGAGGATGGCTTCTACAAATGGATAATGATCCTAAACACACCTCAAAATCCACGGTGGATTACATCAAGAGGCGTAAACTGAAAGTTTTGCTATGGCCTTCACAATCTCCTAACCTCAACATAATTGAAAATCTATGGATAGACCTTAAAAGAGCAGTGCGTGACAGACAGCCGAGAAATCTCAAAGAACTGGAAGACTTTTGGAAGGAAGAATGGGCGAAGATACCTCAAACATGTATTGAAAGACTCTTGGCTGGCTACAAGCGTTTCCAAGCTGTGATACTTGCCAAAGGGGGCAGTACAAGGTATTTACTCTGCAGTGTGCCCAAACATTTGCAGATGCCATTTTTTTGTTTTCTGTTATTTTGAAAGTGTTAGTGATGGAAATAAAATCAAACTTTTTGTGACATAATATACAAATGTCTAATCTGTCATTTGATGCCTTTTGGAGATTTTTTCCATCTTTTCTTGGCTTCT